>OZ038451.1:8594057-8607946 GCA_964036195.1 Sphaerolaimus hirsutus
TTTTCCAACCCTAGACTTTCCCGAAATTTTCTGACGAAATAATAAAGCCTCCCTCGAAATACCCCCCTCAAAATTTCCACTCCGAAAAAATAACCCACCTGCGGGTATTTCGAGGAAATACGGTACATAAATGTCAATTATATAAATACATAAATGACACAGGCAAACAATTTCTCAGTGTTCGTTTACTAATTGGCTTAGGTCCAAGTGGCACTCGTACCTCCTTCCAGAGAATGAGCGTGTGACCAAAACACTCAGACCTAAGCCTAAGCCTAAGCAGAGCCTAAAATATTGTGAATATATTACAAATTTGTATGTAAAGCATATCCAAACCACATAAATGCGAAGTACAAACCGTATCCAAATCAATAATCCCAATCAAATTTTTGGCACATTATCAAAAAAGTCGCAAAAAGAATGCCGATGAATTGAATCACAATGAGGGGCAAGGTGATTTCGACTGGATCTCTATTTATTTTTACAGCGTTGTCTTTCAACTTTGCCTTTATAGTCACATAAAATCCTTATGAACCTTATATGAACATACTTGTGAGCCTCCTGACTAGGGTTTGAAAAAAAACGTTTTTTTTTAACTCGATGTTTTTTTTAAAAAAACAACGTTTTTTTTTTTAAATCTCCCAGATATGACCTAGTGTCAACATATATAGGTATATCAGACACTGGCAATACTCTGTGATGTTAAATATGACCATATAATGGCTGTGGAGCCATGGGATAGCATTATAAGTGGTGATTTGTGTCAAAAATATCCATTTTTCGTCGACATATCGTTCGTATATCGCCTTATAGTCGAATGTTCGTGACTTCAGGTAAAGTTTGGCACGGAATGGTGATCAAACAAGGTTATAAAAGGAGGTTGTTACTTTGGGAGTGAAGTTACACACTGTGGAGGTACATGGAAGCACATTACCTCAATATTATATATTACAGCAACATATGTTGGCTTATTCACCCATGGTAGCACATAGAAATGGATGTTTTGATACTAAAAATGCAACAAAACCAATGAAAACAACCACCAATGTCAATTTGTGTGTGAAATTGCGTGCTTGCGCGCAAAAATTTTGCAAAATACCTAGTGCTTAGTACTAAAAATTTCGGCTGATGTTGTTTTTAAAAAAAAAAAACATTTCGGACGTCATGTTTTAAAAAAAAAAAAACGTTAAAAAAAAAAAAAACGTTTAAAAAAAAACATCGGCCAACCCTACTCCTGACATTAAAATAACTGCAGAAAATTGGAGCCAAACGAAACAGATACCCCACTTATAGTTGATTAACTGATACAAACGCATAAAAAGAAAAGAAAATACGCACCTAAAGCTGCCGTAGACAATAAGCAAAATTGCAATGCAAAAAGTGGACATTCTCGAGGTATCCAAAAGCGCGTAGGCCCTGCGAATATGAAAAAAAAATCATTATCATTGGTGCTACACATAAATACTGCGTGTCAACTGGTTCCCATGTCAATTCAGATTTTAGTTGACGGGTCGCTGGGAAATTTTCATGTGAAGATGCGGCAGCGTAAAAAGTATTTATATAGGTTTTATGTGCATTCGAACATCATTCCGCGACCCGTCAAATAAAATCTGAATGGAAAGGCATTGGCCCAGTTTACACGGCGAAAACTCGGTGCGCATGTAAACCCGGTGCACATCTAGACCCGGTAATGGGGGGTCAGGGACATATACAGGATTTTTGAGTGGGGGCTGTTTGTTTACTGAACCCGGTTAACGGGGGGTGGCTCAGCCCCACCCCCCTAAAATTTTACCTACATGGTGACGGAATGTCGTCATAGCCATTGGCGTTGGCGCCAAAAATCGCTGATATGTAAATATGTATATATACATACATATAGAGCGACGGGCACGCCATTCGATGTATTTTGTAGAGAATTGACAGTACGGGAACCGATTTACTTACAAAATATCAGTGTGATGGAAAAATGCGAGAAATTTGGTCTACATGTGCACCGGGTTTACATGCGCACCGGCACAGACCCGTTTACACTGGGTTTAAAATTTCTATTTTCCGATGTTACATTTTTCCGGTTTCCGTTAAGTGCAATTTTTTCCGTTTTCCGGCAAGGGCAGTTCTGTTGTTTTTTTGTTAAAAACCTTTTTGACACCCGATATCCAAAAAACACGCACCAATATTCAGTCTCTGCAGACTGGTCGCCGTCCACACTCAAGCCAGGGCTCCCTTCCATTTTATTATTGATTTGAATTTAACAGCCGTTTCAAAAAAGTTAGCAACCAACTCCAAAATAAATATTAGCTTGAAAATGACCAAACTTTTTCAATGACACCAATAAGCCCACCAAAAAAATCCCAGATAATATTTACATGAATAAAAATGTGTGTAGAGAAGTCGCCATGAACAGGGCAATAACGATTTCGATTTTATTTTAGAACGTCCCTTACGCCATCGGCCTTGGCGACCCTGCAAAAATGTGCGCAAATCGATTTTTGTGTGTAAAAAGTTGAAAGGTTTTTCGAAATCAAATTATTCAGAGATCGACTAAAATCTGACTGGAAATGACACTAGTCTAGCAAAAACTAGACTGAATGGGAAATGATTGTAAAAAAGTTAATACATACCAATGCCAAGCAATAAAAGTGATTTAACCAAAAATAAAATACTATAATTGTCTGGGAAACAACAAGTAAGGTATGTATATTGTGTTTAAAAAACGCTTTCTTAAAAACCGTTGGAAAAACAATAGTATTTACCGTATATCCTCGAATAAGTCCCCGGGGAGTTATTTTTTCTTCAAAGTTTTTGAGGGGGAGTTATTCGAGGGGTGGGTTATTTTTTCGTAAGAATTTTCGGTAAAATCTATGTTTTATTTACTGCTCAAATGGGGTAAATTTGGTAACATAATCATTTGTAGAAGTACATAATTCACAATTGCAGAATGGAATCAATCTTAGTGAACTCTGGCTGCAACATTACACATATTTATATTTACATATTAAATACATAAAACGTCTTCTGTAAATGTGAAAAGTTTTCTACCCATCAAAGTGGGGGGGAGTTATTCGAGGGGGGAGTTATTTGAGAGGGGGGACTTATTCGAGGATATACGGTACCTGTTATTTACATATTTGAAGTAGACAAATTAGCTGAACGAATAATTTAGAATAGTCATTTAACTAAATACAAAGCTAGGGTTCAGACGAAACATCGTATCGAACATTTTAAATATCGAATACCGAGAATCCATATCCTATCGATATCCAATATAGAGTTTCAGAAAAATATCGAATATCGATGTTGAAAAGTCATATCGTTCGAACCCTACACAAAATATATACAAAAAAACACAAACACCTACACAAACTATATACAAATATCGATAAATCATAAATACAGGAACCCGTTTCTATCTATTAAAGGAACGGGGATATTTTGATTATCAGTCGCAATAATCAGCGAGTTATAAGCAGGTTTTTTTACGGGGGTTCGTTTTTTCTCGTTTTTTCTGCCCAACTATTCCGAAAATTTTTAGCGTATTTCTTGCCAAGAAATATTTTTGCTATTTATTTTACCTTTCCTAAAGATAAAAATATTCAGCTATGTGCCACAAATAGATCATATCAGCTAAAAATATGAGACATCATTAAGTATTCACTAATCACTAAAAAGCGAGTACAGGAGAAAACGAGAAACGTAAAAATATGTAATGGTGTATTTAGGATAAAAATAACAATAAAAATATCAAGACGTAAGCAACACTTCCATGCAAGATAAATATTTACATAAATGTAATAACAAACCTAGTGTGCTGCACTGAATGAATAAAAAGGTTAACTTGATACAACGCATATACACTTTCTCGTGGCTGTTAGAAATAACTGGGACAGTGCCTTTTCTGGCGGAATGAACGCAGGGGTCTTCAGGATTTTGACCCCCTGGGGGGTTTGGGTAGATAGCAAATCACATGGAAAAATGGTAAACTTGGGCAAAAAGTCATGATAATTAGTTATTTTGAGGAAAAATTGGTGCAAATATTTAAAAAAAATCGTTTAGGATATTTCCAATTATTACGTCAGAAATCTTGATATTAACCCGCCTCCCCAAATTAACTAGAAACAAACTTTATAGGGTATTACCCATATACTTAGAAATTATTTTCAAAATAATACTGTTACATTTTACTTGATCGTGAGAATCAATAATACGCACAATAAATTGTTTGTGTTCGATTTTTCCATGAAATGCACTGTACCGCGAGTTTATAGACAGAAAATATACTAAATATGTACATAAATAAAATAAATACATGGCAACTATTTATATTGAATGAGTGAAAAATGCACACGCTTGGCTAGCGATGGCAAACTTTCTAAAGAGAGGTGTTTGAATTTTCAAGTGAATTCAGTATAATAAATGAGTTTTCGAATTTGGAGATAGTGTTCACAATTTTTTGTTACAATTTCCAAATTGAATAGTTCTAGAACTATCAAATCTTCTCCTATCCAATGGATACTGAAATGCTTTGGACCATTTTGAATAAATCTTCATGTTTTGGACGGATTCCGAGCTGTTTTACAGACAAATTTTTACATTTGATTAATTTTACAATTCTACATTCGAAATTTTCTGATCTCTTGAAAAAATCTTTAGCGTTTTTCTGACCTTGAAATAAAAACGAGAAAAGTAAAAACAAAATTGATAGAAAAGTAAAAACCTTTTCGAATTTCTGTCTGCCATCGCTACCCATGTCACTCTAAATATCACGGTGCAAAAATTGTCATGCCTGGCGCACAAATTTTTTCTCTTTCTGTGTGGCCTTTCACTTTTTATTTTACACAGTTTCACTTTAAAACACAATGAAATAGCGGGAAAATAATGAAATTGCGGCCACAATGAACTCAGCTGTCATTTTATTGTAAGTGCAAACAGTTGGTCAATAATGTGGCAGATGAAATTTTTGCACAGTACTTTTTTAAAGCACAAGAACCCCAACGCTTTTTAAGTAACTTCAAAAAATAACTAGGTGATTTCAAAATGTATTTATTTCTTTGCAAGCAATCACGCAATTACACACAACACAAACACTGTTTTTTGTTCCTGGTTCAATTCATGTCATTGGAGTCAAACGGTTCAATACAGCAACGTTAAATTTCAACCAACAAACAAAGTTACAATCGCAAAAAAAAACACTGATATGCAAATAACAACGTGAACATTTTCAGCAAAATGTATCCTATTCTTGCCAAGAATTTCATGACAGTGTATGTGATAATTGATGATACGTATCAGGGACGTACGCAGGATTTTTGAGCAATGGGGGGGCGGATTGTATACGGAGCCCGGCGAACGGGGGGGGCGGCGGCGCCCCCTCCCTCAAATTTGGCCCTATAGTAAAGGAATGGAGCCATGGCGCTGGCGCCATTTGTAGGCGCCAGCGCCATGGCAGTATTGGCGTTGGCGCTGGCGCCAACGTAAACTATATAGGTATCTATTAAGACCTATATATAGTTACTATGACCACGTTGGGAACTTTTATAATGCTGTTTGGAAACCTGAACTTATACATTAAACAACGGGGTGGGGTTTGCGTATACAGAGCCCGCCAAACGGGGGGGGGGCGGCGCCATTGGCGCTGGCGCCAGCGCCAGAAACCGTTGTATATGTATGAAATACACGTTCATACACAGTGGAAGGCACACAATTTCATGGATTTGTGTCACCGGGGACCGATCCGCTGATAATTATGTGTTGGAGGGGAGGGAAATTTGGGAAAGGGGCGTGCGAAATTTTTTGCACCTACCATTAAAAATGTATAGGAAAAGTTGCTTTTCCCGGGATTTTTTAGGTCTCACCCCGGGAGCGGGGGGGGGGGCTACAGCCCCCCCCCCCGCCCCCCCCTGGATACGTCCTTGCTCCGGTTACTTTACACCTTGCACGAGTGGTTCCCGCTGGAAGTGTGCCAACGATGGTTAGCGCGTGCGAGTTTCAAAAAAGATGACAAAATTGATTGTTGCTCTAATGTGATTCATTAACAGATTCACATCGTTAATTGTTCCATCTTTTAATGGAAATCGCATGATTCAACAATCATTGGCACGCTTCCAACACGAGACATAAATCAGTGCGAGGGTAGAGTATCATTTACGCCGAGTATAAAAGAATGGCGCCTTGGCGCCAGCGCCATACGTAGGCGCCACGCTATGGCGCTATTGGCGTTGGCGTTAGCGCCAAATACTGCTGTACGTGATGTATTTTATATACATATACAGCGACGGCGACCCATTTTGAACCGTTTTTTGTCCTAAACTATAGGTATCAAGGAAAAATACTGCCCGTCAACGAAATGCGCGCTTGCGCGCAAATTTTTTCCGAAGTGCCGACAAAATCGCTTTACGGAAGTGCCATTTCTGGCACATTTTTTTGTCCGACCCGGGAAGGGGGGCGGCCGCCCCCCCCCGCCCCCCCCGGCTACGTCCTTGTCAGGGGTAGTAGCAAAAATGTTTGTCTTGGGATGGATACATTGCTAGAATGTTTTCACCCCCTTTTCCCAGAACATGAACACCACCCTTTGTGATAACCTTTTGAAAAAAAACAGCTCATCAAAATAAGACGCCTAAAACGCTTCCAGCTGTAGGAAATTGTTATTTTGACACCATGACACACACCACTGGTGCAACAGAATAACGAAATTGCCACGGCGTATACAGAAAATTCCCATGGAATAGTTACTGAGTAGACTGAACGCCCTACAGAGAATGTTACCGTATTTTGATGAATAAAATCACGTGCAAAATTGCGCACCAAATTCGTCCATAGAGGGCAATGCAATGTGACGAGACAAATACCCTAAATCCTCGAATAAGTCCCCAGGGGAGTTATTTTTTCGCCATAGTTTTTGAGGGGGGGGGGGGGTATTTTGGCGGTGAGGTATTCGAGGGGGGACTTTTTCAGGGATTTGCGGTAGTAATTTATTCTATTTAGATGGAATGTTGGACTTTTTAGGAACCATAAATAGCATAGACACTGGACTATAAATAGTTACATCGTCATGAAACAGTAACATAACGTCATGGAACAGTAACATAACGAAACAGTAACATCACGTTACCACGAAATCACCTAGACTAAAGTTAATAAAAATGAATGAGTTAATAATATCAAGTAGGCCACATTTATACAAAGTATGGCACCATGAAGTGATCACAATTTCGCACATTGAAAATGAATTAGGTATGATGATAAAAATAACATTTTTTATCCTTAGAATGCTTAAAATTTGAAAAATTTACCAATGAAAAGGTCACGGAACTCACAAATCACACACGCATAAATCGCTAACACTTTGAGGGAAACGTTTCTATAAAACCGATAGCAAACGCCAACAAAATTCTCGCAAACCAATATTTTTACGGATCGGTGATTACTTGGCATAATGCCAAATTTTACGTTATTCAATACTCGATCACCAATATCTTAAATGTAGTGATTTTCCTCCAGAAATCGTAAAAAATCAGAACAAAAATATAAACATTATACTCAAAAGAGTGTTTCTAGAGACAATTGGACCTCTGAGCAGAGTTCAGAAGCAAAAGTCTCACAATTTACAACTTTACGCATACTTATGTTTACTATCAGAAAGAGATGAAAATATACGAGTGTGAAAGAAACGATGACCGCAAAACGCACGTTTCCTCCGAGATTAAATAAGTTAATTGTTAAGCGAGACAAGTTTTGAGAGACTAAGAGACAATTTTTACGTTTCCACTCAATGTTTATACTTCCATATTAAAATGAAGTTTAACAAACCACGCAATTCTATCCTGCACTATTGTACGTATACTTTCGTCCGTTGACGATCCAGCGCGGACGTGTGGACCAAATGCATGTTTGCAAATATCGTCCGGTCGTATGCAAAGTCATATTTTTCGAAAAAATGGAAAGAATTTAGGTGAAATTCGGTCACATGCTCGCCACTAGATTTATCCGACCGCCAAAATCATGCAGCTACGGGATCGTGGGAACTTCAACTCCGTTTGGTACGTCGCATGTATTTTTGTGTTTCATTGTGCTTCCAAGGCGGTCGCGCTGGCTGTTCTTGGCAATATGCCAAGATGTTTGCATAAGGGATTTCATAACTGATTAAGGTATAACATTGTTAGTAAAGTACAGTAATGAAGTTTAAAATGAATAAACTGGTCATTCATACGGGGTATAGTAGATTTCGCCGCAAAATGTGCAGTCAATACACTTGAACTATGCCGACGTATAACCTTGGAACAACATCTAGTTAGGGTTAAAACGGGATTGACTTTTCGGGATCGGGATCGGGATTGGTTTTTTGAGATTTCGGGATCGGGATTGGCCGGGATTGGGGTCACGGGATCGGGGTCAGGATTAGGGTTCAAACGGGACCGCGGTCCCGGTACATGGTTCGGCAAAAAGTCGGGACTGGGGCGGTCCCGGTCCCGACACCCCAGTCCCGGTCCCGGTCCCGGTCCCGACAATTGAAAAAGGCCAGTCCCGGTCCCGGTCCCGACCACCCAGTCCCGGTCCCGGTCCCGGAATTTTTCAGCGGTCCCGATAAGAAAAATTGACCGGACTGGATCCAAATTTTGCCTTTTAAATACTTGTAAAATTAGTAAAAATTCGCGCCAGTCGGTGCATTCTCATTCCGTCGCCGATGTTTTGACGTTTTTTGGCGAGTTCCAAACATTCTCATTCATGTTAGACATCAGAGAAGGCTGAAAAAATTATTTTCCTTCAGAAAGCACTGCGCCAGCTTATGTATCAATACTCACTGTCATAATTTTTGTCCATTATGTCCTTTTTTGTGACTCAATTGAATTTTGTGACTTTTATTATATTTTTGATGACAATTTTGATTGAATGAAGTGTGAAAATCTTTTGAAACTTCTGAAAATATGCATTCAAATGGTTATCGGTCCAGATAGGGCTCAAAAAGGGGCTGTGGTCCTGGTACCTGGTTCGGCAAATCCTGGTCCCGGTCCGGATGCTCCAGTCCCAGTCCCGGTCCCGGTCCCGACAATTGAAAAATGCCAGTCCCGGTCCCGGTCCCGACCACCTAGTCCCGGTCCCGGTCCCGATAAGAAAAATTTCTGGTCCCGGTCCCGGTCCCGGTTCGAAAAACTGGTCCCGTTTGAACCCTAGTCAGGATTGGCATTTCTTCGGGATCGGGATTGAGGTCTTGGGATAGAGTATTTGGCCAATGTTCTGGCATTCGCAGTTGTTCATAAAGGTCTCAAAACATTGTTGGATGCCAGAAAAATGGCATGAAATGAACGCTGGGGGTTTGCGTTCACATTTTAGCATGCAAAAACGTCATTTTCTCACTTATGATAATTTGCACTAATTTTTCCGCGGTCGGGTTCCCGGACTTTGGAGTTTCTCGGGATCGGGATTTGAAAATTTTCGGGATCGGGATCGGGACTGCTAAATCCCGGAATTTCACGGGATCCGGGATCGGGATCCCGTTTGAACCCTACATCTAATATCGATGTCAAGTACAGTGCGCGCACAAATTCCTGTACGTATTGTCACCGACGCATGTGCCACTGTTACTCCGCGCACTCGCGCCGGCCTACATCATTAAACTGCACCTGAATTTGGCTCGGGCGCGCGCATCGTTTTCCTTATACAAACTTGTGACTTTTACTAACTTTTTGAGGCCCATCACGCGCTTGAAAATGCGAATAGTGGGTGGAGCATACGCACAGGGCTATAATTATGTGTGTTCTCTGCTCAGAAAATGTAGAAATTTAACTGTCATTATTGAGCCCACACACAGAACAAGGCGAGCCTGACGGAAAATCCACAATTTTGAGGGACGGCCCGCGCGGGCATTAACATGAAAGTGGGCGGAGTCTATGCAGAGTGGTGCTGCGCATCAAAGTATGCGCGCGCACTGTATCTCCAATCATTATCTTCTCATTTTGCATAGACATCAAAAAACTCACACCCAAATAGTAATCGGAAAAATCTTCCAGACGCGGGTCAATGGGGCAGGTGTTTTTCATCCAGCGACAAGTCGCCGCCGCCTGAAGATTGGTACAGAGTTTTGGGCGTCAAGGAAATTGCGTCGGCGGCAGAAATAAAGGCTGCCTATTATGACAAATCGAAGGAATTTCACCCAGATGTGAATAAGACCAGCGGTGCAGCAGAAAGGTTCCATCAAATTGCGAATGCTTATGAAGTTTTGGGTGAATTTGGTTTTTGGTTTGATGGAGATTTTACATAAATATATTTGACTATGATTTTAACATTCATGGGGTTTTATTTTAAGTAAATAAATAGTTCCTGAGTTCCGGAGGTAAAGATAGGCGGAAAACATGTGGGTCCGGTTACGTTCCAATAAATATAGTCTGGTGACTTTGCACGTTGTACTTGTGGTTCACGCTGGAAGCGTGCCAATGCTAACTGAAGCATGCGATTTTCATAAAAAGTTTAAAAGTTGCTTTTAAATACAAATCAAATACTGTTAAGGCGAATATTTACTTTGTATTTATTGCCCCTCAGGTGTACCCGACAAAAGAGAGCAATATGATCGAGAATTGATAAAAACCCGGCCGACATCTAGCACTAGACATCACTACGACTTCAGAGATTACAATCAAAGAACGACATCTCACACTGCTTATGGTTTTCAAAAAGATGATTTTGATGCGGATTATAGAAATTTTATCGAATTCCAACACATGATGCGGAGAAGGTGCGGGTTCCAAGCACGCTCGGTTTATGTTGGCAGCTTGCCAACGATACGATAACCAATACATACGACGTCTATGGAGAAAAAATGTAACGTTTTGTTTCACCAAAAACATGCTAAAAATATTACTGAATTAAAATGCTGTATGCGTTAGTTGTTATTGGCACGCTGCCAAGGCAAGATATGTACCTGGTACCTGCTTATGCATGGTGTAAAAGCGTATAGAGGGTACAAGCAGACCCCCCTTCGATACCCCTGCTCCATACAGCCTTGGTACTTTCCCAAAATGTCCACAGAAAGGTATTTATTCCCTGAACAGGCGCGCGCGGCAGCGGCACGCGAAGCAAACGCACGAGCCGCCAGACTTCTTCTACGAGAGCGGCGGCGGCACCCAGCCGCACCAGCGCTACAGGACCTACTACAGGTTAGGGTTCCGACGGAATCCTGAATCCTGATAATTTTTGGGATTTTGCGATTCTAGTGTTAGTTTCGCAAGTGGAGAGGTGATAAGTAAAAAAGCAAAAGTTAAGTGAAATGGCAAGCAAATTGGCAAAGGCCATGTAAAACATAAACATAAAAAATTATTTCTCTTGGCTTTTGCCATTTTACTTCTCAGTTCACTTCGCTTTTGCCATTTTAATTCTCACTTCTCCACTTGCGGAACTGGCCCCTGATTCAGAAATTTTTAAATTCAAATTCCAAAGTGAAAGATCAAAAAGTGAAAAATTCTGTTTATTGAAACTTAAAAAGTGAAAAAAATGACTTTCTGTTCTCTATTTAATCTGAGAATTGTAAACGGAATTGTTAATTTTGTGCCGCTGCTCTGGCTTTTTTAGACTTTTTTTCTTCAGACCTTTTTGTGAAAGATTACGAGAAACCCGAAATCTATTTTTTTTCCGCCAAACCGCGATCCCGAATCTTTCAAAAACAACGATCCCGACAACTCAATACCATCTGAATTGGAACCTTAACTACAGGACGCAGCAGGCGCACAGACAGGCCGGCTACAAGCGCTCGTCCAGCGTGGACAACACCGCGGACGAGAAATATACAGATCCGTTGGGCAGCGGGATTAGTGAGGAGGATTTGGATCGCGCTGGTGCCAATCCCAAGCCCTGTAAAGTGTAAAGTAAAGTGTCAAATGTAAAGTCAAATGCAAAGTAAAGTGTCAATTGTCATGCAAAGTTCAGTAATAAAATCTTTTCTTTTTTGTTTTGATTGACACTTGACTTTGCATTTGACTTTACATTTGACACTTTACTTTACACTTTACAGGGCTTGGGACTGCCCCCAGAAGAGGTGCTTTTTGTTTTACTGCGCTTTTTTAGTGCCCTGTCTAGGGTTGGCCGATGTTTTTTTTAAACGTTTTTTTAAAAAAACACGTTTTTAAAAAAAACAAAACATGACGTCCGAAATGTTTTTTTTTTAAAAAAACATCGGCCAAAATTTTTAGTACTAAGCACTAGGTATTTTGCAAAATTTTTGCGCGCAAGCGCTCAATTTCACACACAAATTGACATTGGTGGTTGTTTTCATTGGTTTTGTTGCATTTTTAGTATCAAAACATCCATTTCTATGTGCTACCATGGGTGAATAAGCCGACATATGTTGCTGTAATATATAATATTGAGGTAATGTGCTTCCATGTACCTCCACAGTGTGTAACTTCACTCCCAAAGTAACAACCTCCTTTTATAACCTTGTTTGATCACCATTCCGTGCCAAACTTTACGTGAAGTCACGAACATTCGACTATAAGGCGATATACGAACGATATGTCAACGAAAAATGGATATTTTTGACACAAATCACCACTTATAATGCTATCCCATGGCTCCACAGCCATTATATGGTCATATTTAACATCACAGAGTATTGCCAGTGTCTGATATACCTATATATGTTGACACTAGGTCATATCTGGGAGCTTTTAAAAAAAAACGTTTTTTTAAAAAACAACAACATTGAGTTAAAAAAAACGTTTTTTTTCCAACCCTAGCCCTGTCGAAGTAATGTGAGGGGGCTGTAAGAACTTCCAGAGTATACTGTATTTTTCGATTAGTACTAGGGTTCAAACGGGATTGACTTTTCGGGATCGGGATTCACTTTTTGAGATTTCGGGATCGGGATTGGGGTTTCGGGATCGGGATCGGGATTGGTTTTTTGAGATTTCGGGATCGGGATCGGGATTGGCCGGGATTGGGGTCACGGGATCGGGATCGGGATTGGGATAGGCATGTTTCCGGGATCGGGATTGGGTTCTAGGGATAGAGATTTTGGCCATTTTTCTGGCATTCACAGTTGTTCATAAAGGTCTCAAAACACTGTTGGATGCCAGAAAAGTGCATAAAATTGACGCTGGGGGTTTGCATCCACTTTTTTTGCATGCAAAAACCTCATTATTTCACTTTTTATAATTTCCACTAATTTTTCCGGGATCGGGATCCCGGACTTGGGAGTTTCTCGGGATCGGGATCGGGATTTGAAATTTTTCGGGATCGGGATCGGGATTGGTATTTTTGAGATTTCGGGATCGGGATCGGGATTGGGATTTTCGGGATCGGGATCGGGACTGGTAAATCCCGGAATTTCACGGGATCCGGGATCGGGATTCCGTTTGAACCCTAATTAGTACCCTGAGGAATTTTTTGAGACTGGAATTTTTCCATGGGGGATCATTCAAGGGTGTTATAATAAAGTTTTAATTAAGAACGACAGTAACAGTAACGTTAATCTGCAGTCTTTTTGCTAAAAGTTGTCCCTTTCAACAAGGACGTAGCCAGGGGGGGGGCGGCCCCCCCCCCCTTCCCGGGTCGGACAAGACAATTTACCCGAAACAGGGGTCTCGAATGGGGGGGGGGGGTCCCCAAACCGCCCAGCTATCTATCTATCCCGGAGGCCGCTCAGCTATCTATCTATCCCGCAGGCAAAATTTTGGGCTACTACCCCCTAAACCCCCCCCCAAATCGCTCAGCTATCTACCTATCTGGAGCGATTTTTCAGAAACAATACCCCAATTTTCGCTCAAAATCGCTATTTTTCATACCTATATATAGATTTTCACCTCCAAAATCACTGGTTCATGCGTCTAACTGCCTATTTTCAGAAATTTTAAGTACTATATGCTCTTGTATACCCATTTTGAGCTATTTTACACCTACTTTTAGCG
>OZ038451.1:8608146-8628488 GCA_964036195.1 Sphaerolaimus hirsutus
CCAGTTTATCAGTTTTGAGAACAACTGAATAAATATTGATAAATTTAAGGATGTTACGGCCCGTACACGGGACATAAATATTGATGGAATATTGATTAAATATTATTTGGGGACAAATGTAATACACATATTTTAGGATAAAAGCAGAGGTGTTAAAATTTGTTTCCTTTTTGTGCAAGAGATCCTCATATTTAGTTGTGGAGCAAATGTTTTCATGTTTGCTCAAAAAATGTACTGGCATTACTTTACTGGTAGTACTTTCCACCTTTACTCATTTAAAGCTTCAACTGTTGAACATGGTATTTTATGTCTTCTAATCTTCCAATCAATTTTTATGCTTCAACAGTTCCCCCCTTAAAAAACGCAAATGAAATAATAGTTTCCCGTGGCGATTATTACAAACATGGCAATTAGCAAATTCAATTTTTTTTTCTCTGGGTATTTTTCGAGTACATGTAAATACATTTTAACAATAAATTTCTCTGTATGGCAAAAAATACCATAAATTATCAAATTAATCCTTTCCCTAGAAAAACTCCAACTGTTAGCTAAATGAGAATAAAATAAATCTCCTTTAACAAACTGCACCTTTTGGCTGTGAACAATAAAGGACAGTATTTTATGAAACATTGTAATGGTTGATTGAACTTTAATGGCAAAGTTAAATCGACTACTACAACATCAGCGGTATGTCACAGTCACGAATTCATTATTCTACAAATGAATTGCAGAAAAAAATTTTTGGCGCTGGCGCTATTGGCGCTTGGCGCCATTATTCTCTGGCGCCATTGGCGCTTGGCGCTGTTGTTCAGAAAAGCGCCATGGCGCTTTTGGCGCTTGGCGCTAATTTGCTCTGGCGCCATTGGCGCTTGGCGCTGGGGGTAAGAAAAGCGCCATGGCGCTTTTGGCGCTTGGCGCCAAAAGTCTGGCGCTTTTTCCATCACTAGTCCTGGCCTTTCAATAGAACTCTGTTCGGAAGTGTAATTCCACCTCCAAAACCCCCTCGGAAACGCGGAAACAAATTCCCCAGCTTGCGCAACGCGATTCAATAGTAAATAGGTAAAATATTTTCAAAAAAAAAAATAGAAAAAATCGCAAATCTCAAATATCTTATCAGATCCGAGAGGAATGGCGCAACGAACAAAAGGGGCCAAATGGCACGATGCCAGTTTGGGAGGAACTTCACAGACGCCGCACTGAGAAAAAGCGGCATAAAAACAGGGAAATGGCTGCCGCCGCCGCTGCGTTTGCAGTTGGAACTGCAATTCTCACGCTGCTTTTTGGCACCCGGGGCAGGAAGTTTAAGTGATCGTTTTTTTGGCCCTACACGCACTAGTTGACACTGACACCGAATGTCAACTGGTTCAGATCCCAATTCAAAGGTTGCTGACGAGTCACTCTTTCCATTGTATACACATATCCTACTTCAGTCACCTACCGCAATATTTTTTCAGCACTACAGCTGCATTTGCAACAAGATTAAACCCTTTTGCATTTTATCGTCCTTCGTCGGCTCGCCAACAACATTTCAATTGGGATCGCAACCAGTTGACATTTGGTATCGTTGTCAACTTGCGTGTACAGGGCCTTTAATTGAGATGGGTAATTGGAACGGTAATACGCTCTGTGAGTGGTACATGTCTGTTTGACTGTCTTTTTCTCAGACGTCTTTTTCATTCGAATATTCTTACTGCATAGTCTTTTTTGGTCGACCATTGTGAATATTTTACTTTTGCATCTTTATTTACAAGAATTTTATGCTCAATGAAGTGTATTTTCTGTCGGCTCTATATAAAAATATGTCGTCAATCAGCTTGAATTTATTTAAATAAATGTGTACAGGGGCCAGTTCCGCAAAATGAGAAGTGAGAAATGAAATGGCAAAAGCGAAGTAAAACAATAAAAAGAAAAAGTAAGTTCTCTTCGCTTTCACCATTTCACTTGCCAATTGACTTGCCATTTCACTACGCCTTTGCGCTTCTACTTCGCTGTTGCCATTTCACTTCTCATTTTGCGGAACTGGCACCGGATCGCTCCAACATAGGAATATCAAGTTATGCACGTGCACGCTTATTAGCGCCATTTTCACACGTGTCGAAATCACACTGAACCAAAAGCATTGTGACGAAAAATAGGTTGCAACGCGAGCGATGACCTCCATGAATGCAGCCGTACACTCAATTAGTGGCATATTGATAATGGACCGTGAGGGCGAGCGTATACTGGCTAAGGTTTGTGTTTTTATCGATTTTGCGAGTTAAAGTGAATTTAGAAGTGGGAAGTAAAAAGTTCATAATTTTGTTCTACCGTTTGCTTTGCAAAACATTGGGTTTTTATTGGATCGTGCGCTGGGGTCATCTTAAGTCTCGGTAAATGTCAAATGCTGGGAAAAGTCCCGGAAAATGCTGAACTGGCCGGTCCTACAATAAATTTGTTACCATTTTTAGGATTTTACATGTCTTTTGACTCTGCATGGCATTTTACTGGGTCACAGTGGCGCCTGGCCTTTCTTTTCCCGCTTTGCCCGTTTTCATTTTGTCAAATGTTGTTTCGTCACGCAGTATTACGGTGACGCGCTGCCCTCCCATCGTGAACAATGCAACTTCGAGAAAACCTTGTATACGAAGACCCGAAAAGCTCTGTGTTGGTGCCTAGTATTTTTTTCCAAGATTATTCATATTTTTGTTTTACTTTTAATCCCGCCTTAGATGCCACTTTGCAGCTGAAATTGTATTTGTGGACGGTTTGATAGTAGTTTATCGGACGCACGTGGATCTCCTGTTCTATGTTGTAGGTTGTGCCGACTCAAATGAGGTGGGTATTTTTTACGTTTTTTATTTTTTGGGGTTGGGGCTGTTTTGTGTGGGCCTGCGATTACCTGGGTGCTTGTAAAACGCGGATCTTTTTATGAATAAAAGTACGTTGAAGTGTGTTGCATTTTATTTTACACGTTTCAGAAATGAGCAAAAATTCTGAAAATCAGTGAAGTATAACCATAGCCAAATCCAAAACCGGTAACAAATACCTGCCCAACTCATGGATACACCATAAATGCCAATTATTCCATCTCATTCAATCCACCCCCATTTATGCAGTTGGTACTGCAGAACGCGCTACGCTGTTTATACAGCACTATTGAAGTGATTCTGCAGCGGCAAGTGGAGAAAAAACAGCTGATTACGCACATGCATCACGTCATGCTGGCTATTGATGAGTTGTGTGATGATGGGTGAGGTTTTTTCTGGCACTTTGCGATCGAAATTTGCAATTGCGAGTGCCTTTGGAGATGCTAAGGGATTTTGTGTCTATTTTTACTGAAAAGCATGCGTGCTGCCGAAAAAATGTGTCTATCTTTCGGGAAATACCGCATTTTACCGTAAAATTGATACCTCGCAAACAACTGAGCCGATTTCGCTCACTTTTGAGCACAATAAAATTCTTTTTCACCGAATTTGTGGTTATGTTTCTGTCTTCTTCCATGAACAACTTCGATCAATTGTATTTTTCGTTACACTTTAGCTGCATTATCATTTAAACTTTTTCTTTTCAAATAAACTCAATTAAAAAACAACGCACTCATTTTTGCAGCGTTTTGCTCGAGTGCAATAGCTGCGATCTAGTGCAGCGAGTGCAGCCGGGCCATGTGAATTCCTTTGAACTGACTTCACTAGGTGAACAGAGTGTCGGCACTTTGGGCGCTCAGGTAAGACAAGCTCAAATAATTAATTGAATATGCAACATCTCTGGACATCCATGCACCGTTGACATTAATGTGTGCTCAATGGACATCCATACTGATGGGCATCCAGTGTGCATCATGCATCCACAACTTGGAACTTGCCATGGCTAGGGATGGAATCAAATGTTTTTACAAAGACCTGCCATGGCTAGGGATGGAATCAAATGTTTTTACAAAGACCCCATTTAAAAAACCCAATGTTTCCAAAAAAAATTATCAATAAATTGTTGTTGTTTTTTGCAAAATTTCTCAACTATCGTTGTGGATAAACATTTATGCGGCGTTATCTGGTGCTAGAACCAACACCAATGGTGCCAGCACCATTGTGCCATTTCATCACACTGTAGGTAAAATTTTAGATGCCCAGAGGGTTGGGAGGATGCTCTCTGTGCATGCGCCGATGTCCATGGGACATGTGCGAGTGAGATATCTGACCCCACCACTGCATCTGCTAACACTTTCTTTTTCGCAGCTGTTTCAATCAGCAAAGGACCAAATCAAGTGGTCACTGCTCAGATGACGCACTTTCCTTTGCTCAGAGCCACTCTTTGTGGCAGAGAATAGTGGAAATTCCATGGTATTAGGTTGTTCCATTCTTGGTTGTGTTCTGTCATTCAAGTGTACATAAATACTGTGTATTTTGGTCTGTTCTGAAAGTACTGTGGCAGTGTGTTTTGCAGAGCTGTCGTAAAAATACCGTATTGGCAGCCCACACACTAGTTGGCACATCATAAAATTAGTGCTGTTGTCAACTGCATGTGTCAACTAAAAGTGCGTGTATGCGCATTCAGTTGAGAACACCACAGTTTAGTACAAATATTACATCCAATGCTTATGCTTACTGGGTTTTGGAAAGTGTCAGATGATTTTGTGTACTAAATTGCATATTGCTACAGTGTTCACACATAACACTGATCTTTGGTTGACAACCGTGTTTACCAAATTACTGTTGTGTAAGTTCCATTGCGTTTGCTGATTTAGTTGACAAACATATTGGATAAATTGTCACTTTGCACATCTGTGTATTGACAAAATCTCATGTAACATTTGTGTAACATTCACATAATGGTATCATTGTCAGTCTTTTTTGTCACAATTTTGCACTTGACGCAAACAGCTAATATCAAACAGATAATATGCTGGTGCTGAAAAAAATGCAAATGGCAGCCTAGGCCCCGCCCACTGCACCCAAAGGTCAGCCTAAATTTTGACTATGAAATTGAACTTGTCAACTAGTGCGCGGGTTGCCAACTATTTATGTGCCTGCCAAAACAAAATGACATCAAATAACTTCAAATTCATCCTAGGTTTTTTTTCAAATTCACAGCAGTTTTTGTTGACAGCAGATCACAAAATTAGGTATGTAGAATATCATAAACAACTTATGTTTTGCTAGCTCGCTTTAAAACACACTGTGCTGGCAGTTTCAGATGTTTCCAGATAAATAGGTAGATACATTTTTGAGCTGTTGTTCGCGCTTTTATCAATTTTATTGGGTTGTTGGTATCATTACGGTATTTCTCCGAATAGAAGATCACCTTCTATTTTTCGTCAATTTTTACCTGCCAAGGCTGCAATTCTATTAGAAGAAATACGTTAGTGCCAGTTCAAGTGATACATCGCCAAGTGTCAAGAAACATTAATAAATTTACCATCAGATGAGAAATGATATATATTTTCTGTGATTCTTGGCACTCTTAAACATCTTATAAATATTCTGTTGTTTGAGAGTTTGTTAGATTTTTTTTCGTTTGGATTTTATGTTGGTTTCACTGAATCAAATTGTGCTTTACCGACGCTCGATTACTTGAAATGACATTCCGCTCTTCCATAGTATTCATTTTGTTTGAAGTATTTATTTACCTAAATTATTTCATTTGGTGTTTTTTTGCATTTTCATCTATGCATTATGATTATTGAATTGGCAATCAATAAAGAAACTACAAACATCATAACCCAATTCAGTCCTTATATTGTTGAAGTTCCTGTAGTCGCATTTACGTATACCTTTTGAAAGTACTTAAGTACAGAAAACGTATTTCTGATAGGTGTTTATACAGGTTTTCCTCAAGGCATGGCAGGGGGAAAAGGGTGAAAAAGATAAAAATGGGTGTGTGGATCAAAGTTGAAAATACCGTATTTCCTCGAAATACCCCCCCCCCCAAAATGGGCACTATGAATTTGTGGTCCGGGAAATGCATAACAGCCGTTCAAAACACTCACTGTGTTACGTTAGAACATCGTTTATACCATCTACATCCTTATATAAGGCTGTAAAAACTTATAAATGGTGGTTATTGTTGCATTTTTCACGTTTTCATCTAAAAAATTTCACTCTGAAAAAAATAAACCACCGGCGGGTAATTCGAGGAAATACGGTAGACGAATTTGAAGGTGAAAATTGGCATAATATGAAAATTTTCGTGTGAAAATTGTGGCAAAGTTTGACAAAAGTACTCGCTTGTATATTTTATGGGGAAAAGTATTTTACTCACGTTTACTCATGAGTAAAAGTGATAAACGTTTTCTGTACTCTGGGGTGAGTAAAAATAAATACTTTACGTTTACATATACTTTGAAAAACGTTCCGTACTTGGACAGAGCTCCTAACAGCTCTGGAATATACTCAGTCTGACGTACTCTAAATAAATGCATACCAGCCCAAAACTGTCCCCATCAAACAGTGTCACCAAAATGGTGCCATATCTCGGCTGCTCAATATGTAAATATTTAGTGAAAAGTAGACAGCACGAGTTGCAGTCCCGCGCCCTGTAAACTGTGACAAGTCATACAAATTTGTCAAATGTCAAACGTCCAGTAACAAAATCATTTCGTTCACATTTCCAGGGCTTGGGACCGGCCCCGGGTCGCCAACACAGAGTGCCCCCATGTACATCGCGTGCCGGCCGAGCACGTCGAAGCTGGGCTGCGTGTGCGCGCACAACGCCGCCGCGCTGCTCACCAGAGTGGGCGGAGTCAGAGTGGGGGCGGGGGCTGCGAGAAGGTTGATCGAGTGGTTGGGGAGCGTGTAGTGATGGGAAAGCGCCAGGAAAAATTGCGCCATCGAAAAAATTGGCGTCGCGGCGCCATTTGAAAAAATTTCCCCCTTTCTGGACGTCTTTCCGAAATAATGGCGCCTGCCGCCAGCAAAAATGGCGCCATGTCGCCATTCGGAATAATAACGCCACAGAAAAGGGCGCCAAGCGCCATGGCACTAGCGCCATTCCATAAATAGTCGCGTGTATTATTTCTGTATTTTCCTGCCCTGTCAGTGATTGGTGTGTAAAGGATACCGAGACCGGTATAGACATTTGAATTTCCCGATACCGATACCGCAGTTGTCGTCTGAACCTAAATGACGCTCATTTCACAAATCGCCGCACAGATCAACGGCGGTCACGGCAGCCGAACATGTGGCGACAAATGGCGCCACAGAATCCCGAGAATGCGCCAGCACGCAATTGGAGAAGGAATTGCGCCTGACCCTAAGCAAGATCAGTAGAAGGCACTATGTAGATCAGGGACAGCCCATGCAGACTAGTGTGAGGGTTTTTTTTATCGTTCATAGAAGAAATTTATTGCTGTTCAAAATGATTCATTCACAGCGATTATCTTTTTTCACTTTCTCATGAAAACTTCATACCATTGGCACTCTTCCAACTTGATACCCAAATACCTACGCACGCACAGTCTCTCATCACTGAACTATACCAAAACTCCACCCCATCTCAGAGCGGCCTCCCTCCCTTCTACGACACGCTGCCCACCATGCCGAACCTGGGCGGCATGGCCGTGTACTCGGCGGTGGAGCTGCCGCGCGTCAGCGAGGCTGTTCTGATGGCACAGCCGCTGGAGGAGAGACACGTAGAGTTGGGGGCGGAGCCTAAGGGGAGCGATGGTGATTGGTTGGGGGAGAAGGGTGCAAAGGAGGAAGGTGTGAGGGAGGAGAAAGGACGTGAAGAGAAGAAGGTTGTTAAAAAGCCCAGACGCAAGTTGGTTACATTGTGTTTACAGCGCTACGCGCACTAGTTTTCAATCATAATGTCGATAACTGATAGATCAGCTTTGGATAGCTTTGGTATTTTTGAATTAATGAATGAATTTATGGTTACCTCAATCAATTTGTGATGAGCTCCAATTTCATTTTTTGTCGTATTTATCGGCCAGTGCGCGGTAATCGCCGGTTCAAATTCACGAAGTCCTTAAAAAATCTAAATTTCGTAGCGAGGTCAGCAGTTAGGGTAATGGATCTTATAATAGTATCTTCTCAAAATATGCACATTGATTTCCACTTATCGACTTTCAAAAACCAAAGCCTCTTTCCCCATTCCCAGACACATACCCAACCCCTATTACCCGCAGACGATACTCGCCCCTGGCGCTGGCGCTGGCCGCCGAACGCCAAGCCAAAGATGCCCGAGATCGGGTGATCGGGCGGAATCGGGCAATGCGGGCATATTTCAGGGCCAGACTCGTCGCGCACAAGGTCGGTTATTGCACAGGGGGTTCTTGATGATATTGGGGGCCGTCCCGCGCAGGGGTATCTTGAATTTTGACCCTCCGAGTGGTTGGATAGATAGCAAATCGCTCCTCGGGAGGGATAGATAGCTGAAAAATTTTCTGGGGGGGTTGTGGTGGTTCGATATATAGGCTTTTTCGGGGCATAGAAGGAAGAAAAGGGAGAAAAATCGCTAAAAGTAGGTGTAAAATAGCTCAAAATGGGTATACAAGAGCATATAGTACTTAAAATAGCTGAAAATAGGCAGTTAGACGCATGAACCAGTTATTTTGGAGGTGAAAATCTATATATAGGTATGAAAAAATAGCGATTTTGAGCGAAAATTAGGGTATAGTTTCTGAAAAATCGCTCCAGATAGGTAGATAGCTGGGCGATTTGGGGGGGGGGTTTAGGGGGTAGTAGCCCAAAATTTTGCCTCCGGGATAGATAGATAGCTGAGCGGCCTCTGGGATAGATAGATAGCTGGGCGGTTTGGGGGGGGGGTAACCCCCCCCCCCCCAACCCCCCCCCCCCATTCGAGACCCCTGGTCCCGCGCCCTGTAAAGTGCGAAGTCAAGTGTGAAATGTCATGTAAAATGTAAATTTAAATGAAAAATTATTCACTTTTGACTTTTTTGCATGGCATTTGACAAATTTGAATGACATTTGACACATCATGTCATGCCATGCGGGACCGAACCCTGGTGGCATTCCCAGACCGCGTGAAATGTCAATCATGCTGCATTATAAGAGGGCCACGTAATCACAACTCGGGCGCCTTAAACGCCCCTTAATTTTTTTAAACCTCCCACACAGGCGCAGCCGCACAGCAGCGCGCACCTGGACGAGGCCTACACCGAATTGGTGCGCAGGTGCCAGTACCAGTTCTACGGCGTGGGGCCCTATCTGAGCGAGCACAAGGCCAAAGATGCGTCCCCAATTGTCGACCCGGATGTGGGTGGTTGTGGGCGGGGCTTGTGGTTTATTGGCCCATTATTTGGGTTGTAGGGCGACATGGCTGATATCTATAAGAATATTTATAACATCTCACGATATGAGAAAGTGACTAAACACTGGGACCACCGTAGAATGCCATGTAAAATGTAAAATGACATGCGATGTGCCAAAGTCATTTAAAATTTCTCCAAAAATGTCAAACGAGCAGTAAGCAAAACAAAATATAATTTGTAATTTTACATGACTTTTGACCCATTTTACATTTTGCCGGGCATTTCAAAGTGCCTGTGACTGGCACCTGCGGGTAGCCCTAAGCCCTGTAGTATGTAAAGTCAAGTGTCAAATGTCATGTAAAATGTCACTGAAAACACAAAAGAAAATATTTTATTTATTTATTACTGAACTTTGCATGACATTGGCACTTTGCCTAACAATTGACAAAATTTGTGTGAAATTTTACATGAAATATGACACTTACACTTTACAAGGCTGGCACCGGGTCAATTCCTCACCCCGTAAATAAACCCGCAGATTTTCAGTGACTTTCTCCTGTGCACGTTCGAGCGGGTCGCCTCATGCGGCTCTCACTGCAGTTGCGACGTGTTTCTCTGCGCTGCAGAGAGCGACCCGCGCCGCCTGGACGCCCTGGTGCAGTGGCAGCGCACACTTGGCATCGTGCCAAATGAACGGACATTGGCTGCCTGTATGCTCGCTGTTGATTGGCTGGACGCTGGTTCGGGATTGAATTGATCTGGAGAGGTTTTCTGGGTGGCCTGATGAACTGCGGCTTGCGGGGCTTGGTTTTTGTAGATTTGGACCTTCGTGGAGGTTCAAATTGATAGTATTAGTAAATAGCTCCTCTAAAAGGAAAGCTAATTTATTGTTGGAGGTTGTATTTATAGGGTGTAGAAGGCATTAAAGAGAAAAAACTGCCAAAATATATTTTTTACGTATATAGCTCTGAAGAGTTGAAAATAGTCAATAAGGTACAGAAAAATGGCCAAAACGTCAAAAAGCTTGTATTGTATTCATTTGACTTTACCTAACTGTATTCACTCTTCAATTACCTGATACAATGAATCAAGCCGCCCAAAAAACACGTGCGGTCGATTTAATTTCGTCCCCGGTGGCGTCGGTGCCGCGTTCCACGAAGCCGGGCAGCAGAGAGCGCTGGCTGCAGAAGTCGCCGTGCGAGCCGCTCTTGATATGGTTGATGTTAGTTTGTAAATGCGACCCAGCTACCACTCAAGTTTTTAATTTGGATTTTGGCTGGTTGCCAAGTTTTATTCATTTGTGGGGTTTAATTTGGCGACCATTGTAAAGATTCAAATATCAAGTGGAAGTTTAACATGAAGCAGAGCTCTACATTGGAGGTTCTGGAATATTTGTGGCATTTTTGGTCTCAACGTCTGTAATATGTCAAATTTGTTATTATTTCTCTCACATTTTGACGTTTTTCATGACATTTTACATGACTTTTGACGTTTTTCATGACATTTTACATGACTTTTGACGTTTTTCATGACATTTTACATGACTTATAAGTTATAACCCTTCACATGACATTTGACATTTTCCAAAAAAATTTCCATCCAGAATTTTCAATGTTTCCATCCGTCTATACAGAATTTTTTTTAACTGCAGTCACACAATTTGGACGCGAGCCAAGTATGTCGCGGCACGCTGTACACATTTGAAGAGCGGCAGGCACTCAAACGCACTGGCAAGCGACTTTTCGGGGCGGAGTTTCAATTGGAATCGTCCCCCAATCCGCGACTCGATTACGACAACGAATTGCTGACTCGGTTGAATGAACCGGTCGATTTTGGAAACAGATTGGACACTTTGGTGGGCCTGCCGAAAAAAGTCGGTTCCTTTTGAATTGAAATTGGTGCTGTTTTTTTGGCAGAATTGGAATTTGGAGTAGTAGTGGTGGAAAAGCGCCTAAATATGGCGCCATGGCTCGGCGCCATTTAAGGCCCTCAAATTGTGCCAGCATCGTGGCGCCATTCCATGACTACCGTGTAGATAAATAGAAAAGCTAGAAAAAGATAGCTGAAAAATCTTTTGTTTTGTGTGTTGAATAATAAATAAGTGTGATTAATAGAGAACAAAAATTCTTTTCTGACTTGATGGTGGTGGGAACAGCTTAGACGAACGCAGTATATAGGAAAATCAGACAAGTAAATAGGAAATGATCACCACTAACTTTCTTATAAATACTATTTATTTATCGAAATATTCGATATTCTTACAAAACAATATAAAAAACACAACTTCTACACAGTCCGAATTGCTGTCGTGCGTCCGAGCACAGCTAAACTTGGAGCAGTGCCCCTACGGACAAGTTATCACCCCAGTCGTACCCATGGTCGTCCGGCCAGGTGTCAATTTTTAAAGTGGTGAAGTGACTTGAAAAGTGCTAAGTGGTGATTAAGTTATAAGTTGCGAGTAAATTTGTAGATTTTAAATAAGTGACAATTAATTTATTACTGAAAAACTGTCACTCATAAGTTATCTGTTCAGTTACCACTTAGCACTTTTCTTATCACTTTTCCACTTGTGGAATTGGCTCCAGGTGCGATACCGGCAAATGACCGCAAGCTAACAAATCCGCCGCTGTGCGGTTCCTGGCAAGAATTCATGCAGCAATTATTTGAGGGCTGGAAATCGAGATTAGCTGAAGAAGTAAGGAAGCTTGCCGCCAAACAAAGTTGGATGCAAAGCAGTGGTTTGTTTTTGGATGGATTTGAATAGAGTTCACTTTTCGACGTCGGGATTGGTATTTTTTAATTTAGAGATCGGGATAGTGTCACTGGCATTGCCATCGCAACATGTCAGCCACGAATAGTGACCACCGATTAAGGCGCTCGTGTTCAATACGAGTGGTGCGGGTTCGATTCCCGCCTGTGACAAGTGATATTTTTTGCACTATTTCTATAGACATTCGATCTTCAACACCAAAAAACAGTCCAACACAATAAAATCCCCCACCCCAAAATCTCAGCCCTAATCCGCTCGGACCAATTCGATCTAATGCTCCTCTCTGGCGAGCGCACTTTGACCAACTTTCTCTTCTCCTGGGCCAAACAATTAGTGGAGCGGCCCGCGGTGGGCGGAGCCGGGGGCATGCACGTTAACAGCGCTTGTTACGCACTCGCTGACAGTGTTTTGAGATTGGCGGAAAATCAGATCCTGGCTAAGGACAGGGGGGTTGATAGGGTGAGTTGTTGTTGTTGTTTTTTGTTTGTTTGTTTTTTTGGGGGGGGTTGGGGTTTGAATTGGGTGTTTTTGTGGAAATCAATGGGTTTGTGTGGTGGTGTGAAGAAAAAGTGAGTGGATCGGTTTACCGATAAGACATATCGCTTGCCACCCTTCAAGCTAGTGTGACAAACGGTTCGGCTTTGCGGTAAGCGGTACGGTGCGGTAAATCTTCAGTTTTGCTGTAAACTGACCAAATTTACCACCGCTAAATTCTGCCAGATCCCCTTCCAGTTATTGTGCGATAGTGATGTAAATAAATATGGCCCTCTTCGGGGGAAGCTCTCAGCGCATCTAAACTCCGAGCGCATCTAATTTCACTATGACAATTTGACTTTGATTTTCCATTTCACTGGTTTTTGTGAGTCGCTCGTGTCAATATTGAGATGTACGACGAGGCGATGGACGCCTACCTGGACATGTTGCTGGAGCCCGACATGGCGGCCGACTGGCGCTGCAACCACCGCGCAAAATGGATGTACGTATTTATTGACGATTTGACCAATTTGCTCACTGATGGCGGCCCGCACACTAGTTGACACTTGCGTGTCAACTTGTCTGTGTCAACTAGAATTGCGGCTTCACGCGTCGCAGAGGGATCTCCAAATGCACATGCGGAAAATTTGAAAATAAATATTACTGCAATTGCATTGGAAGATCGCTCGGCGACATTTGAAACCTAAATATGAGTATACACAGACCAGTTGACGGGCCGTCAATAATGTTTGTGTTTAAATTGTTGAAAAATTATCCGTTAAGAGGTTTTTTTTGGTGTGCGTGTTCCACTTTTACCTAGTCGTCACACGCACTAATAATTTCAAAGCACTCAAAATCACCCACAAGTTTCTCACCCCGTACAGCCCCCCAAACCCCCCCCCCCCCCAGAGACTCGCTCATCAACACGTCCCAGGTGCGGCCCCCCTCGTGCATCACCGAGTCGTTCTCGCTGCACCCCGGCGGCATGGTGCGGCTGCGCATCGGCGCCAGGTGCCAATCCCAGACCCTGTCAAATAGCAAAAGTCATGCAAAGTGTCAAAGGTCGTCATGTAAAGTGTGCTGTGAAATGGCAACTAGGTTACCATTTTACACGGCATTTTACATGACATTTGACACTTTGCAAGACATTTGACATGACATTTGACACTTTGCAAGACATTTGACATGACATTTGACACTTTGCAAGACATTTGACATTTTACAGGGTCTGGGACTGCCCCCTGGTGCCTGGACACCATCGTGCAGGCGTGCGTCCTGCCCAGGGCTGTCATGGGCGCCGCCAGGGCCAAGGGGCAAGCGCTGAGGGAGGGCGAGTTTGTCAAGGGCCGTTGGGGTACTGTTACTAGGGTGAGTGGACCCAATTTACAGGGGTCTCTTATGGGTGGGGCTTGACGGGGGTCACTCCACAGACCACTATATACCACAGACAACGCTCAGCTTTTATTTATCTAGCTGTCCTGAGGCACGTTTTTGGCTAATATCCCCTGATCCCCCACCTAAATCGCTCAGCTATCTACCGTATTTCCTCGAATTACCCTCCGGGGGGTTTATTTTTTCAGAGTGGAAATTTTGAGAGAAAAACGTGAAAAATGCAACAAAAACCACCATTTATAAGTTTTTACAGCCTTATATAAGGATGTAGATGGTATAAACTACCGTATATCCTTGAATAAGACCCCAGGGGCGTTATTATTTCGTCAGAGGTTTTGGAGGGGGGAGTTATTCAAGGGGGGGAGTTATTTTTTCCTCAGAACTTCCAGGAAAACTTTCACTTTATTCATTGTTTGTATGCATTCCGTCAACACATCTAATGCAGAAAATGACCAGTTCAACACAAACAAAACAACGTATCCATCCTAAAATTTGTGTTCAATCATCTAAACCTAAAAATATCATAGGCTAACATTCTTTTGTATTTTTCGTTTCAAACACCAACCCCCATTCGATGAATCAGCCCAGACATAGCTTTATTTTTCTGTTTGTCTCGTTTTCATTTTCGTGTGTTGCTCATCGATCGTTTTACCCAGAGGGGGACTTATTCAAGAGGGGGGAGTTATTCAAGGGGGGGCGTTATTTTTTCCTCACCTGGCCAACAGGGGGGTGATATTCAAGGGGGGGTATTATTCAAGGGAGGGGTCTTATTCAAGGATATACGGTATGTTCTAACGTAACACGTAAGTGTTTTGAACGTCTGTTATGCATTTCCCGGACCACAAATTCATAGTGCCCATGTTGAGGGGGGTATTTCGAGGGGGGGGGGGTTATTTCGAGGAAATACGGTATCTATTTATTTTTCACACAATATTGCTAATTTATGCACCTTTCGGCAATTTTCAGCTTTAAAATCGGCAATACTTATTTTTGGTTATGTTTTGCATATTTATAACGATTTCCCCCCTTTTTCTGCATTTTGAAAAGACCTATATATTGAATCCCCGCGAACACCGCAGCCCCACGAACCCCCCAGCCGCCCACGAACCCCCCAGCCCCCATACCCCATTTCTAGGTAAATAAATACAAAACTATATATCCACCAAGAATCGCCCACAACCCCCCCCCCCCCTCACAGGCGTTCCAAATCGTCACGCCAGTGTTTGGCGTGGCGCGGGCCGGCCGCAGCGACTCGGGCATGCCCACCGACCAGCCAGCTAGCAGAGTGTCCCAGCACGACCCCCCGCCCACGGGGCTGTTCCAGTACAATAATAAGCATTTGGAGATTGATCCTACTTTGGGACAGTGGTGGGTTTTGGGGGTTGGTGTGTAGGAGTGTAGAGGGGGTGTTTTTTGGGGGTGATGTGCGGTTAGTAGGGGTCCAATCCGGTAGCCTGAAAAGTGCCAAGTAAAGTGTCGAATGTCATGTAAAATGTCAACGGCTCATTTATAAAACTTTTATTTTATATTTTTAGTGACATTTTACGTGCAGTAGTAGCATTTTATTGTTTTTCTTGGTAAAACATTTTACCTGTTCAGTAATAACATCTCTGTTTTTTTAACAACACTCCAGCATACACCACAGTATGACACAGCTCAAACCATCACCCGCTTTTTTAATTCTTCATAACAATTCAGGCAGCGCTTGGCGGTAGCCGAGGGCGCCAGCACTGATGTCAACAAAGGCCCCAAATCATCACCAAGAGCGCCCTACAAGTACAGCGTGGACTCCCCCGCCGACCCGCTGTGCCCCCCTTCGCTCGTGTTCGACGCGAGGGACTTGCCCATGCTCGCGCCCCCTGTGCCCTGGACGGACACTAGAACTGGGGCTATGTATACTAGGTAGGTGAGAAAGGGAGAAAATAGCGGATAGTGGGTGAAAAATAGCTCACAATAGGGTATATAAGAACATATAGTACTAAAATAGCGGAAAATAGGCAGTTAGACACATGAACTGGTGATTTTGGGGGTGAAGATGTAAATATAAGACGATTTGGGGGTTCAGCGTATAGTAACCAAAAACGTTGCCTCCGGTATAGACAGATAAATAGCTGAGCAGCCTCCGGGATAGATAGATAGACAGATAGATAGATAGATAGATAGATAGATAGATAGATAGCTGGGCAGTTTGGTGGTTTGTGTTACCCCAGCCCTTAGAGACTCCTGCGCAATGCTTATCCTGCCCCCCCCCCCCCAATTGCCATAATATAGCAGTAGTAGAAAACACCCCTTTTGGCATTACCTCTAAATTAGCCTCTACTCGTTATTTCTCGGCCCACTTTAATCTCGTTGCTTCCTAAATACTCCCCGACCATAAACTCAGGCGTTCCCGTCTAGTACGTGCGCTGTTCGAATACACGCCCTACATGGGGCCGGAAGTTATCGAATCTCGTCTCGACTCTATGGATTCGATGAACCCCGTTTTTGACGCACTCAATCAGTTGGGCAATGTCAGTTGGATGGTCAATGAACAGGTGAGTAGATTGGAGCACTTTAGATCAACTTAGCACTTGACGTGACAACTGAGGGACCCCCCCCCACAACACCCACCCCATTCGAGACCCCTGCACGGGGCATGGTTAGGGTTGGAAAAAAAACGTTTTTTTAACTCGATGTTTTTTTATTAAAAAGACGTTTTTTTAATAAAACACGTTTTTTTTAAATAAAAAGCGTTTTTTTTAAAAGCTCCCAGATATGACCTTGTGTCAACATATATAGGTATATCAGACAGTGGCAATACTCTGTGATGTTATATATGACCATATAATGGCTGTTGAGCCATGGGATAGCATTATAAGTGGTCATTTGTGTCAAAAATATCCATTTTTTGTCGATCGTATATACGTTCGTATATCGCCTTATAGTCAAAGTTCGTGACTTCAGGTAAAGTTTGGCACGGAATAGTGATGAAACAAGGTTATAAAAGGAGGTTGTTACTTTGGGAGTGAAGTTACACACTGTGGAGGTACATGGAAGCACATTACCTCAATATTATATACTACACCGACATATGACGGCTTATTAACCTATGGTAGCATATATAAATGGATACTTTGATACTAGAAATGCCACAAAACCAATGAAAACAACCACCAATGTCTATTTGTGTGTGAAATTGCGCGCTTGCGCGCAAAAATTTTGCAAAATACCTAGTGCTTAGTACTAAAAATTTCGGTCGATGTTTAAAAAAAAAAAATTTCAGACGTCATGTTTGTTTGTTTTTTTAAACGTTTTTTTATATAAAAAAACGTTTAAAAAAAACATCGGCCAACCCTAGGCATGGTATTTATATGCGTTTTTTATAGATAGAGATTTTATAATAAAATAGATACTAAAATACACACATGCGCTGCGCACACTATGTACACCAGCGAAATCTCGGAAACATGAGATATGTTTATCTCATAAATCTGTCAACTACTTTTGGAGGCGCTCATAAAACATTCATTGTGTTAAACTCAAATATGTTCAAAACGGGTTCAGGAGTGTCCCAAATTTCACAGGATTTGTAGAGTGCGCCGACCACGACCCTGTGCCTGTAGTCATGTAAACCCGCTAGTCATGTAGACCCGCCAGTCATGTATTTTTTGGGCATAAGCACGGTACAGGGGATTAGCAGCAGCGGATTTACATTTATGCAATTCAACATTTACACACGTGCAAAGCGGACCTCGATGTGCACATGGTTTCGCATGCGCAGATGCTCGAAGTCATGCTGCATGTGTTCAGGCGCGTGAGCGAGGACGAGAAATTGGATAAACGAATGGTGGCCGTGGCTAAGAAGACTGCGGTGCCCATAGTTTGTTGGGTGGTTTGGGTGAATGGGGTTTTGATTTCACCCTTGCGGGGGTTCAGATGTTTAGATAGCGAATCTTACGATCATGTAAAATTAGCTGGAACAAATTGCGAGGGGCCTTCGCGGGGAAATTTTGATTGTGGAGCGTTGGAAATCGCCGAATTACGCTGGAATTTTTTTGGAATGAGGCTTCTGGAAGATTTTGTTCCACCTGAGAAAAAAATGTGGTCAACATTTGTCGGAATTTTGAAAAGTGAGATTTGTAGGACAGCACAACATAATAGGTATATTTATCATAAATAAATACATTGTATCATAAACTCTATTTTGGTTGACCACTCGCAGCCGTGCGACGCCTACCGCCTGGGCAGGGACACCAAACAGTTGGTGCAAAAGTTTGTGCCGCAGCCCCCGTGCGTTTGCTTGCCTATTTTGCTTTTATTTTGTTGTTGTTTTGCGTTAGTGTTGAAAAATTGTATACCGTATTTCCTCGAAATACCCCCGGGGGTGATTGTTTCAGAGTGAGAATTTTGAGGGGGGTTAAACGAGGGGGGGTTATTGTTTCACCAGAAAATTGTTGAACTCCCAGTACTAATTTCTGTATGCAGACGTTGAAAAATACAACAATAATCATTATGTATAAGGGTCTATAGACTTATATAGGTATGTAGATGGTATAAAACAGGTTCTAACCTAACACAGTCATTGTTTTTAAGGTGTGTTCTGCATTGTCCGGATCACAAACCGTACCTATTGTTATTTATGTTATCTCTACACGCAATTTGGGGGGTATTTCGAGGGGGGGGGCTAATAAATTCATAGTGTCCATTTTGAGGGGGGTACATCGAGGAAATACGGTAGCTGTATTTTGATCCCTCAGCTCTTCGTGTGACGAAACAACCGATGACGAGAATGCACTGGGGCGACAGCGTCGCAGCCGAATGGTGAATTGGCAACGAGCCAAAGCGGAGTATATGCAGAACCAGGCGGATATGCACGGGCTGTGGTGCACGGTGCGTCGCTCTTTTGAATATTGCATTTTGTTTGCGCTAGGTTGAGTGCCTGTGTTTGTTGGGGATCTTGATTTGGCTGCTGTCGGGGTGGCGAAACTGCAGTTTGCAGCATTCGTGCCCGCCGCCCGCTTTTGAGAAATTAAGTTACGTGATTAAGTTGCGTAATGTAATTTGGGAATGCGTGGCACTTTTGGGTTCCGGTTCTGGTCTGGCAAATTTTTTTTTAATGGTGATTATTGAGATATGCCGCGTAAATTACGCCGTCAATCATAGTCGAGTAGCGTTCCACAACATTTTTTTCGCGTCGTTCTATTTTTCGTCATTTTTTTACCTGCCTTTTACCTTCTATTGGAGGATGCCGTTCTAGTGACTTTTTGGTACGCAATGCTCTGTTATCAAACAGTCCTTAACAGTCCTAGGCTTGTGAAATCAACAAGAGTAAGTGGCACTTATCCAAAAAAGTGACATAGTTCACTTGTCAAATTTAAACTAATACACAAAATTACATAATTAGGAAACTGATGGAATCCGCCCAATGAAATTCAAATTTTAGACATAAGTTGACGTATCTAACTAGTCTAAAATTCTAAAGCCGTCAGTCACTCAAGTTAACACGACAATCTATACAATAATTAGTACATCAATTAGATATGATGAAAATGGACAGAAATACCTGCTTCAACTTTATCATATATCACAGAAGTGCCAGTTCAAGTGGGAGGCGATAGAACATAAGAATACCTATTTAATAACCGACATAAAACGGACCACCCGTTAAGCAAAAAAAACGTGTTTAAATTACTGTGACGTCAACGAACTATTAGCAGATAGATAAGTCAGGGAAATGATGAAAAGCGACCTGTACATGCACTCAAATGTATGGCCTGGGGTCAAATCCAATTGGAACGTTAGGCACCCGACATGCGCGCAAGCAAATTTAATTGCGCCTTACGCGCGCCTTACGTCCTGAATTGAATCCGCCCCCTGGGCAATCACACGACGCTGTCCTGGTTCGCCCCGCTGCCGCGCCTGGTGTCGTCCCGACTGCACCTGCTCACCGTGTGCGCCCTGTGGCGAAAAAATTGCACCCTGCCGGATTTTCGCACTTTATGCAGCGCCCCCGTCGAGTTGCCTCCGCTGTGTTGACATTTTAGGGCGTTCGGAATTGTCTCTGGAACTTTGTCGTCACTTGACACTTGACAAGTGCGAATTGGTAATTTGATAGCGGCGTTCACGGCGTTTTGATGTTACTGATTTTTTAAGACACTACGGCTTATTTGCAGCACGATCATTCCTGCATTTGAACGTCGTTCATCGGCTCGTCAGCAAGCTTTGAATTGGGACGGGAACCAGTTGACATGTGTTGTCGCTGTCAACTACTGTCTGCAGTTCAATTGTCGCCACATCAAAACACCGTTAACTGCTCAACTTACCTAGTCGCGTCATTTTGATCGACTATTCCATTCGGCTGCGGCTTACTGGTCATAGTTTCCCTGCAGCTGGAAGCTAACGAGCCTCGGCTAATTTGCCGCTTGTTGCCGCGCACTGATTTCCGCAGCCACGATAAAAGGGGAGCTGTGCAGGGGGGGTTGTGGAATGGAGCTGTTGTTTGTCGGTGTAAATAGAGGCCTAGTGGCGCTGGGACTGGGG
>OZ038451.1:8628688-8657007 GCA_964036195.1 Sphaerolaimus hirsutus
ACACCAATTTTTTTCTCCAAATTTAGCTCAATGGTGTCCTTTTAATATTTTATGCAGCGCAAATGTGATATTTATACCGTATATCCTTGAACAAAACTCCCCTCGAATAACACTCCCCCTTGAATAACTCCTGTTGGCCAAGTGAGTAAGACATAACCCCCCTTGAATAACTTCCCGTGTTGGCCAAGTGAGTAAGACCTAACCCACTTGAATAACTCCCCACTGTTGGCCGGGTGAGTAAGACATCTCCCCCTTTGAATAACATTCCCCCTTGAGTAACTCCCCTGTCAAAACATCTGACGAAATAATAACTCCCCTGGGGTCTTATTCAAGGATATACCATATTTCCTCGAAATACCCCCCTCGAAATACCCCCCGTCTCGAAATACCCCCCTCAAAATGGGCACTATGAAATAATTAGCCCCCCCCCCCTTGAATTACCCCCGCCCCAAATTGAGTGTAAGAGAACCTACATGACAAAACTGCGGTTTGCGATCCGGATAACGCAGAAAAATATGTCTGTGTAAAGCCCAGATTAGAAGTCAGCGTGATTTTGACGTAAAATGATGACATAAAATGATGTCATAAAATAAATTACATGATAGTGGATCATGCTACAGGTCTACAATTTTTTATGGATAATATATGAATCAATACCTTAATCGTGTTCAATGCTGAGTGTTATCAGCGACAGCTAGAGCGAATTGAAAAATTGATTTTTTTTCATTTTACGTCATCATTTTATGTCAGGGAACTAATTTAACATTTTATGTCAATGGTTGCATGAACCATTGACGTGAAATGTAATATTACCGTATTTCCTCGAAATACCCCCCGGGGGGTGATTGTTTCATAGTGGTCCCGAGAGGGGGGGGTTAAACGAGGGGGGGGGGTATTTCGAGGGGGGGGGGGTTAATGGCGCTACGCACACTGAAGCCGAAATATTCGGCATACACACGTTTTTGACAAATGCCGAATTAAATGCTGAATAGAAAAAAACTTGCTGAACTTAAATTGTCCGTACTCTTGAAAATCAGGCTGTTTGTCAATTCAGCATGTATTTCAGCATTCAAAAGATGCGTACACTTTTACATGCGGAAACCATTCGGCAAAATCAGATGAAATGTTGAATGCTGAACTGCGAAAAATGTACACTTGTCGAAATTGCGAGTACGGTACGGTACGCAAGCCAATATGGTAAATACACACATTCAGCTATTGTCCTGATCATAGAAAATGCCGAAGTAATGTTGCTTTCGACATACTTTAGCGTCTAAAAATTAACGCTCAAATTTGTCCGAATTTGTCCGAATATTGTGCGCACGTTTTCAAAATTCAATATGGCGGCCCCTTAAATGCCGAACTTCGTCCGAACGGCAATTTTTCAATTCGGATTCGGCAGATGAAAACGTGCGTATGCCGAATATTTCGGCTTCAGTGTGCGTAGCGCCATTATTTCACAAGAAAATTTTTGAAAACCAAGTACGAAATTGTCGTCTGAAACGTACGCAGACGTCGAAAAATGCAACAAAAACTGCCATTTATAAGGTTCTGTAGACTAATATTAGTACGTAGATGGTATAAACACTGTTCTAACGTGATTCCGACATTGTTTTAACGTGTGTTCTGCACTACGCAGAACATAAACTGCCGTATTTGTCATGTACGTTCTCTTTACACTCAATTTGGGGGGGGGGTATTTCAAGGGGGGGGGGGGGGGGTATTTCAAGGAAATACGGTAGTTCCCTGGTGTAAAATGATGGCATAAAATGAAAAAAATTGAATTTTCAAATTCATTCTAGCTGTGGCTGACAAAACTCAGTATTGGACACGATCAGGGTTGGTTTTATAAAAATTCATTTTAGTAAAATTGTATAAAAATTGTATAAAAATTTTATTTTATTTTTATTTTATTCTTGTTTCATTGTATTTTATTTTATTTTATTCCCAAAAGTCATTAATAAAATAAAATGACACATTTTACAAAAATTTTACAAAAATTGTACAAAAATTTTACAAAAAATCAGAATCATGCATGCAAGGCCAAAAAAATGTTATAATTAGACCTATACATGAAAAACCTGTGACAAATTTTTCCCTTACTTTTCAAAAGTTGCATGCAGTATGTATTGTTAGCTAGCTGCAAGTGTAAAGTTCCCTCGAAATACCCCCCTCGTTTAACCCCCCTCAAAATTCTCACTCTATTTATTTACCATTTACAGCCACAGCCCAGTCTTGAAGTAGCAGAATCGGAAAACGATGAAAAGCTGGCCACATTGAGCCGCGAAGTGTTGGATGCACTTGCACACAAGGTAGGTTGATTAATTGAACAAAATTTTTGAAGTTGTGTCAGTTTGTTGGCTGATTGATTTTCTATTAAGGTAAATCAGAAGTGCAGACAAACCAGTGGCTTGCCCTATATCCTCGAAAAAGACCCCTAGCGAGTTATGTTTCGTCAGAGGTTTTGAGGGGGGAGTTTTCAGGGGTTTTTTTTCCTCACTCAGCCAACGGGGGGAGTTATTCGAGGATATACAGTATACAGCCTGTAAAATTTAGACATAGCAGTTTTTCAATTGTTACAACAGTAAACTCCTCAATTTCCGCGCAATTCCAGAGCCATTTTCATCTCAGACCCCACCTTTGGAAATGCAGTCAGATCCAAAAAAGTGCACAAAGTGCCTGCTCTTGTCCTCTGTGGCGTATGGCGGAGTGAAAATATATGGACACAATATCGAACAGATAACTAAAGTATTGAGAGGAGTGTGCGATGGTGGTGGCCCAGTGTGTGAACATTTTATTAGGTTCCTGCCCAGTATCGTTGGGTCGATAAAAAACAATTGGACAGTTTGTGACGTCTGCCGCTTGATGGAGCTCTGCTGTATGTTTGGGTTATGCTTATAGTATACTCGCCGGACTTGATACTCTGCACTCGCACTGATTTATGTCTCATGTTGGAAGTGTGCCAATGATCATAAAGTCAGGCAATTCTTGTAAAAAGGTAAAAAAAATTCATCGCTGTGAATACGTAAACGTTTGGGTTTTTAAAACAGGAATGTATTTTTTCAACTATTTATGAAAATCGCATGCGTTAAATATCATTGGCACGCTTCCAGCGTGAGCCACGCATGCAAGGTGTAAAGTCTCCGGAGTAAAGTAGAAGTTCGCCAGGGCAGGGGCCTATTCCGCAATATACAGGTGACAAAGGTTGTTATAGGTTGTATTTTAGCACAGTAAAGTTAGAAGTATACTCCAGCAACATTACACGTTACAACGAAATCTACCATATCCCATCTGAATAAAAGAACAAACATAAATCCTTATTCATCATATTTATCAAATTGCTTTGATAAATACACTACCGAGCAGAATAGTTGCGACTTTTCACACATAGAGAAACTGTAGACTGGGGGTCCACCGCAATGTTTTAGCTTCCGAGTTTCTTGTCCCTAGCCCAATTTTGATACCATTTGAGTATGTTGGGGTTTGATGTTGGCTGGGGCTACTACGACAAAAATTTGTTTGCTCAAATAATCCCCCAGGCCCAAGATAAGGGGGGTCTATAAAAAGGTGGTCAATAAATATACAAAAAATGGGCAATCTGGATGAGTGTCGTTGAAGCTTAATAACTCAACCATTTCTGGGCTGATTTCAATCATTCAACTCTTAAAATGATCGGGAAAACCTGCAGATTCTATTTTTATTGTCGGTTTAGTGATGGCTAAATTCCGTATGTCGATTTGACCCAGTTGTTGAACATTGAAAAATGATTTTTTTGAACATGCTATCATAAACTTTAGACAACAGGGAATAATTTGAAACAAAAATGAGTTCAATATCTCTTTCCAATCAAAAGTTATGGCACTTCAAAGTTATCAATGGTGTCTAAGTATTTTATGCTGATTTTACTGGGGTTTTCAGCAAGAAAATGTTGTTATTGAACAGTCTATAAAATACTTTAGACAGAGGGAATTAATACAGCAAAATTCTTTTTCTCAATATCTCTTTCTAATCAAAAGTTATAGCACCTACAAACTTCCATCTTCATTCCATACATAATAATTGCACATTACCATATTTCTCCGTGTAAACCGCCCCCCGTGCACAACGCCCGGGGCGTTATACAGCTGTATAGCGCCCCCGGGGCGCTATGCTTGGTTCCAAAAACATTAGCGAAGTGGGAATATTTTCAGGACAAATCAAGCTGAATGGTAATGAAAGGTCCACTTGGTTTGAACTATTTGAACGTTGTGCATTGCGGCACGCATTGTTATTCTGCGGAATGTACGTTTTTCCATTGAATTCGGTGCACACGGGGAGGGAACACAAATTATGTAAATATTTAAGCAAAATTTTTCCTTGCATAACGCCCCGCTCGCAATGATTTAACGCCCCGGGCGTTATACAAGTTTTTAAAAAAGGTTACCGAGAAGTGCCTCGGTTTTGTATAACGCCCGGGCGGTTTACATGGAGAAATACGGTACTCATTCACAGTTGGGCCAACTTTTCTTCCTAATAGAGCAAAGTCAAAACCTCAAATTTACACACCAAATAGCCCCACTCAGTAGTATGCCTACCCCATTTCTGAGTTGCTGGCAATGGATGCAAAACTGCAGCAAAAATAAATAAATGCCACACTTGCCATATATGCATTGCCATATGCTGTTCATGCTTCAAATGTTTCTTGCTGCACACAGAGCTCAGCGATGCAGGCAGGCAGTTGCCATGGTAAAAATTTTGTTAAAAAATGAACATAGGAGTTGGATATAGACTTTAAAGTGAGATGCTGGGTGGCTGCTGCCAAAAAAATGAAAAGTCTCAACTATTCTGAACCATGAACAAACTGAGTTAATATGTTTGTACACTAGGAATATATGCAGATTTGAACTCGAGGGACAGTCATCCTGGGCATGTGTAGTCAACCCCCAGGGTACCCATGTATAGTATCCAAATGTTTTGCATATCAACCATTTTGAAATTCTGGCAACACAAATCACGCAGCGCAAAAAGTCTAAACTATTCTGCATGGTAGTGTATAATGAAAATATTTTTATATTTGTCTTTTATTCAGATGGGATATAGTAGATAGCGTTGTAAGGTGTAATGTCGCTGGAGTATAAGCTGTTCACAAATGGCAGGTTATTAAATCTGGAAGTTTTCAACAAGCTGACAGCTACATCAGTAAAAATACTTTTAGAAACTGCTGCAGGTTGCTGACAAATGCTGACAACTGTAAACAAGTGGTTGTCAGCAACATTTGTTTCCCAGTGTCTGGAACCCCCAGTGCCTGACTGGCACCCCTTTTGGAGAATGCTGGTGGCATTGGCACTAGGGTGTCAAAAAACAATTTTACCTAAAATGGAAAGGTGGAAAATGTTATCTTTTCAGTTACTGGAAAATGAAAAGGTAAAAAAATGTTCCTGCGGAAAGACGGAAACAGAAAATGGAAAGTTGACACGTAGTTGACAAGTGGTAGAGTAAAAAAGAAAACTTGCCACCCCACTCTTCACTTTACTTTTTACTTTACTCTTTACTTTTCCACTTGTGGAACCAGCGCCAGGGGGCAGGCAGTCCCAAAGTGTCGATTGTATCCAAATATTGTGTTTGTACCCTGATCTTATGTTTTTGTATTTTAATCTTATTATCAACATATGAACTTGAATACAAAAACATAAATAAGGTTTGGATACACAGTTGACACTTTGGGGCTGAACCTGGTGCTGGCTCAACAAGTGGAAAAATAAAGTGCAGAGTAAAAAGTAAAGTGAAGAGTTTTCACTTTTACTCACCACTTGCGGGACTGGCCCCTGGTGCCCCTTTTTCCTGTGTGTCTTGGGGGCAGTCCCAAGCCCTGTAAAGTGTAAAGTAAAGTGTCAAATGTAAAGTCAAATGCAAAGTCAAGTGTCAATCAAAACAAAAAAGAAAATATTTTATTACTGAACTTTGCATGACAATTGACACTTGACTTTGCATTTGACTTTACATTTGACACTTTACTTTACACTTTACAGTGCTTGGGATTGGCACCTGGTGCTTGCTACCATTAGTGCTTTTTCTCTGCCAATTGAAACTAAATGGTGTGCTAGTTGACACACCCCACACAAATGAGTCATGCGTCGCCTTCTAATGATAACATCAATGCATGATGTTCTGATTCATCCAGTGATCGTGAAACGTTTTATCGCGTAATTTTTTCCCGTTTTAGCAAAATCCTGTGTTTCCAAGTCTCGCGCGCACAGCCACAAAACGGGCCAGCTATTTGTCGTACCGTATTTCCTCGAAATACCCCCCTCGAAATACCCCCCTCAAAATGGCACTATGAATTTGTGGTTCGGGAAATGCATAACAGACGTTCAAAACACTTACTGTGTTACGTTAGAACATCGTTTATACCATCTACATCTCCACCTATACAATTGCGAAAGAACTGCACGCTAAGCATGCTGATGGCAATGGCAATGGCGCCGACTGATGGCAATGGCGGTATAGCCGTGTATACCAAAGTGCACTTAGAATGTTCCGTTTTGGGAGGTGAATATTGGGAAGATTGTAAAAATGTATTATGGCTCACTTTACGATGCCAAAACACATCGACTTTCATTATGCTTGCAGTAGTATACCTTTTCGATTCAGGAAAAGTATCGAGGAATCGGGCTTACTTAGAGCAAAATGAATGCATCCTATCCCATCTATCATCTCAGATATCGGAAAATATAAAACAAGGCAGTCCTACCTTACTTATAGGGGATTTTAACGGTCACGTTGGGAACACTTTTCCTGGGCTGGAGCAAAATAATGCTACTGTAAATGACACAGGGAGACTTGTGAACGCATTTATTACATTGAATGATCTCTATGTAAGCACCTCTGTCACTGATATATGGTGGTCGTATGAAGCGGGAGCAATACGCTCACTATTAGATATAGCTTTATTCGACTCGAATGCGGAGTGGGTAAGTGAACTATTGCATCATAGTCCGACCAGTGATAGGTCAATTGCTTCAGATCACTGCTCGTTGCACTTAAAACTGTCTACACTACCCTTACATTGTGTACAGCCGACTGGCGATAAGTATTCACATGAGTGGGTGGTGAAGGGGGAAGACGTCATCGAGCCATTCTCAAACTGGCTTGAAGAGTCTTTATCATCGTTAAGTGCTCAAGAGTGTACATATGAATCTGTTTTGAGTCGCTTACAAGATGTGGCCTCTAGACGTTATAGATTAAAAGCTAGTACAATTCAGCCAACATGCGTGGCGGTGAAAATTCGGCGCATGAAGGCAGAAATACAGAAATTACGGCGGCAATTACATTTAAATGCCATCATATACTCTGAGTACAAGGCTAGGGTGTCGGTTCTACGGGACAGTATACGTTCCTGTGAACAAGAATATGAGAGGGAAATCAAGCGCAAACGACTTGACATTGAACTGCAATCAAGCAGTACTAAGACGGATTTGTACAGCCTGGCTCGGCGATATAGAGAGGCTGGCATTTTGTATCCGATGTTAAGATCGAATGTAGGCTTGGCAGATACAAAAGAAAGAATATGTAGTGTATTGCGGGGATTCTGGGATAAAGTTCAAATGGCAAATCCGATGAGCTCAGACCCAGATAACTGCAAAACTACACTCTCTGGTATCATCTCAGGTAGCCTTGCGGTCAGTCTCGATGAGGGAATTAGCTCGGTAGAAATAAAACAAGCTATTAAGAGACTGAAACTAGGAAAATCTCCAGGTACAACGGGAGTCTATCACGAAATGTTACGTGGTAGTGGTACTCATTTAGTGAGAGTGCTCAAAATACTTTTTAATGGTTGGTTTGATGGAAATCCTATACCTCATGCGGCTAAAACATGCAAGCTGTCTTTACTGCACAAGAAAGGATCTAAATCGTGTATTGATAATTATCGATCTATTGGGCTGCAATGTAACCTGTTAAAGCTATACTGCTCTGTATTGAATAATAGGCTACTATCTGCATTCGAGACCGTGGATGGTTTCGGAAGTATGCAGGGGGGGTTCAGGAAAAAACGCCGCACCACAGATAATCATGTTATCATTCAAGGCTGCGTGAATGGTAATGCTACTGTTACAGCATGTTTCGTAGATGCGGTTAAGGCTTTTGATAGGGTGCCACGCACCAAGTTATGGCCTAAACTGCTTGATTATGGATATCCGCCAAAGTTTGTGAAATCGATATCAAGCACGTATGACGATTTGCGGTGCGTGATACAATACGGTTCTACGTACAGCCCTGAGTTTAAGTACCCTCTTGGTGTACGTCAGGGGTGTTGCCTATCACCTAGTCTGTACGTTCTCTATTTAGCAGATCTACGTACTGATCTAGAAAGTCTGAATGTAGGAGCACAACTGGGTCCTTTAAAAGTACCAGCAGTGTTCTTTGTCGATGATATTGCTCTGCTAGCGAATAGTGCACCCGATCTCCAGCTAATAATGGATAAATTTACGGAGTGGTCATGGAGATGGGGAGTAGCAATACACCCGGATAAAAGTAAGATTCTGCACTTCCGTCGTAAATCCAATCCATCATGCCGTTGGGCATTAGGAAATGATAAGAACGGTAGTCTCCAATACATATCTGAGGTGGACGAGATAAAGTACTTAGGTATTACAATAACGTCAGAAAAGGATATGTTTCGTACACAGCGTCAGCTGCTGCTCCAACGAGCGCAGACGGCTGCCATAATGGTGGGAGAACTAGGAAAAATGTCATTACGTCCATTTTGGGCAGTGAACAGATTGTGGACACTATACGCAATGACAAAAGTATTCTACGGTGTAGAAATCTTTGGTTTGCCAAAGCAAACTTTGGCAAAACTGGTTGGCATACAAATGTCTGTTTATAGAAAGGTATGTCACTCCCCCCTTCACCTTTCAAACAGGTGTCTAGCTATTGATGGTGATGTTACAACAATGAAGGCTTGGTATACTAGCATAGTTGTTGGTCACTGTCGCTACTTGGAGAGTGATAAAGTAAGCTCTACCACTAAGGTAGCATTTAAACTCTGGGGTAAGACAAAGTCGAACCAACCAAGGCGTTTCAGTCCCACTGGGCGGACTACAGCACTACTTAATGATGCTAATATTGATCCTATGTTAGGCCTGAAGAGTATTAAACTGCTAGCCAAACAACACGCCTGGATAGATGCATCGTTGGGCTCTGTAAGTCTGTCTCGATCACGGGCAGAACGCTATCTGGGCACATGCCCAGCCCCTTTAAATACCTACGAAATATACATTGATGATCTACCGTGGGTTTTTACTCGACACGGCTTGTTGCAAAATGCGCAACAATTCAAATTGAGTAGGGCGGGGAAAAAACAGTTGACCTCTTGCAAATTATGTAAAAAATATGGCCATGTCTTCTGGCCAACCCTACAACACTACTTGTACGGGTGCCAAGATATGAGTATCATATATTGGCGCGAGAAATTGTTAAGAGAATTATGCTCTGAGTGCTGTGAAGAAAAATGTGCACAAGAGATCTGCTCTGTGGATCCGATATGTCGCTTTGCACAGATATCAAGAGTTATCTGTGCAAAATTGCGAAAATTGATATCGACACACATCACAGCATTAGATAAGTATATTACTGGCCTCTGATCATGATCAAGTAGGTATTTATATACGTATCAAACTGCCCACTGTTTTTATCATACATCTCTGATCACAGTAATGTGTATATTGATATGGCGAAATGTGGGTTAAAATATTATTATCACCTACATCGTGAGGTAGAGGATACTGACATCGCTTATATTCGGACAAAGCATGGAATTTAAACTTCCACATGCAGCCCGACAGTTTATTCAGCGATACATACACTCTAAACTCACTAGGCCAAAATCGAATAATACATATAACTACTAATCGTTGTACTTTCGTTTAAGATTAAAACCAGGGCCCTGGTATCTTAGATTCCCCCGTTTATATATCTTGTTATAGATCGCTCGTTTTAGTGGTAAATTTATGTTACTAGTAAGTTGAACTTTTGTAGGGCTTAGGATATTTTTGTTTTATATTCCTGGTATCACCTACTATGTAGTTCCGTCTATTTGCGTGCAACGGTATCGTGTGAGTCTGCCTTAAATATCGATTGTATTCGAGTAACTATTACCGGTATTTTAAAAAACAATTGGTTCTCAGCTTTTGCTCATTGTTCAATATGAATATGTACTTTAATTTTAATGTTGCCATCGACTACTTTTCTTTTGTATGTTGTTAGTACATGCCCGTGACTTGTAGAGCCAGTAGCGGTACGAGTGTTAAATAAAATAAAATAAATGCAAAAGATAGGAGGCACAATCAGAGGCCTCAACGCCCTCATTTTTAGCCTGGTTCGCGTGTGTTTTTGCACACAATGCAGTCACTTTTTATTAGCACATATGTTCTGCTGCTGTCCTTTACAGACAGGAACTTCATTGTGTGTCTCATTTGTGTGTTTTTTTACACAGTATAAAGTCACTTTTTATTTACACAGAAATGTACTTAAAATAAGTGAGGGGGCGGTGGCGGCATAACTGCGCATGAACTCGGCGCTCAGAACGCTGCTCGACCGCAATGGCTGCGGGACGGACCAATTCTCGCAGCCGACCGCGCTTTCTCGACCCCATCTCATGTTGGGATTAAATGGCTTTGTAGGAGGTGTGTTCTTTTTGGATGAAACTTTCAACATTCACTTTTCACCGCTGCTTTCTGATTTGGCATTGTTCCAACTTTTGCTTTGCCTCCCTAATAGCTTAGCTTGGTAATGACTGCAAAAAAGCCCCCCAGCCGGCGCCCCATTTTCAAGCTACGAAGAAGTCCCTACTGCGTGCAAGCAATGAATCAAGTGTTATTATGCAGCAACGTGAACTTTGGTGTCGCTTCCGCCGCGAGTGCAACCAGTGCGGCGACGCAATCGACATTGGCCGACGCGTGAGCGACTGCCCCTTGAGAGGCGGCGCAGGTGGTGGGGGCGGCGGGTGTGGACCCCACATGAGTGATTGTGACAGGTTGGCTTCAGTTACCATATTGGCTTGTTCTCACTCCCATGTTTGAATTGAGTACCATGCTTGAATTGAGTGCTTGCCATGCCACACCTAAAAGCAGACAGCATCAGGCAAATAGAATAACAGAAGTGATGAAAGTAGGCATTTTATTAACTGATTTTTTTTAAATGCCACTTCGTTTTAAACAAAAGCGCAAGGGTCCACGCGCTTTAAAAAAGCGATGGCAAATGTTTTGGTACTTAAGCACTATGCATTTTGCAATTTCACATGCAAATATGGTTCGAACGATATGACTTTTCGATTCGATATCGATCAATTTTCGATATCGATATTCTATTTTCAATATTTTCTGTAACTCGATATTGATGCGATATGGAACCTAGATATCCATATTCGATTTCATTGTTTTTGTGGCATTTTTAAGATCATCGTTTTTATTCTGATATTAAGCTGGGCCATTGAAAAAATACGCTTTTTCCATCCCCAAGCCCAGACGGAAGTGTGCACGTGGGGTTGACCGATGTTTTTTTAAACGTGTTATTAAAAAAAACCGTATTGAAAAAAACACGAGGTCCGAAACGTTTAAAAAAAACATTGGCTGAAATTTTTAATACTAAGCACTAGGTATTTTGCAAAAATTTTGCGTGCAACCGCGCATTTTCACCCACAAATTAGTATCAAAGCATCCATTTCTATTTGCTACCATGGGTAAATAAGCCATCATATTTATGTTGCTGTAGTATATAATATTCAGGTAATGTGCTTCCATGTACCTCCACAGTGTGTAACACCACTCCCAAAGTAACAACCTCCTTTTATAACCTTGATAACTATTCCGGTCCAAACTTCACTTGAAGTCATGAACATTTAGACTATAAGGCAATATACGAACATGTTGGGAAAAAAAAATTATTTTTGACACAAATCACCACTTATACCGATATCCCATGGCTCCACAGCCATTATATGGTCATATATAACATCACAGAGTATTGTCACTTGTCTGATATACCTAAATATGTTGACCCAGGGAGCTTATCTGGGAGCTTTAAAAAACATTTAAAAACGTTTTTTTCCCAACCCTATGTGCACCGCTTCTGTTGTTTGATGTACAGGAGTGGGCATTTTCAGTTACCGATGGAAAAACGCGATAGCTTGAGCTACAGTTGAGCTATCACAGTGAAATTTTCACACTATAGGATAGACTCCATAGGACACTATTCTGAAGTTTGCAACCCAAACGGCCACATTTTGGGTGAGTCGTGGAACACAGTTTTAAGTGTAATTTTGTGACTTGGCTTCACCCATAGGATAAATCGAGGGTGGCGTTTGAGGGGGGGTCACCGGTAGGGTTCAAACGGGATTGACTTTTCGGGATCGGGATCGGGATTCACTTTTTGAGATTTCGGGATCGGGATTGGGGTTTCGGGATCGGGATCGGGATTGGTTTTTTGAGATTTCGGGATCGGGATCGGGATTGGCCGGGATTGGGGTCACGGGATCGGGATCAGGATTGGGATAGGCATTTTTCCGGGATCGGGATTGGGTTCTAGGGATAGAGATTTCGGCCATTTTTCTGGCATTCACAGTTGTTCATAAAGGTCTCAAAACACTGTTGGATGCCAGAAAAGTGGCATAAAATTGACGCTGGGGGTTTGCATCCACTTTTTTGCATGCAAAAACGTCATTATTTCACTTTTTATAATTTCGACTAATTTTTCCGGGATCGGGATACCAGACTTGAGAGTTTCTCGGGATCGGGATCGGGATTTGAAAATTTTCGGGATCGGGATTGGTATTTTTGAGATTTCGGGATCGGGATTGGGGTTTCGGGATCGGGATCGGGACTGGTAAATCCCGGAATTTCACGGGATCCGGGATCGGGATCGGGATCCCGTTTGAACCCTAGTCACCGGTCTTTGGTTTTGTCCCCGGTCTTTGGTGTCATCCCATTCTGTTGTACATTGGCCGATTTTGATGCCCTTTGAGTATGTTGGGGTTTGGGGTCTGGGCTACGACCAATTTTCCTCTCTCGAACAGTCCCCCAGTCCCGAGATAAGGGGGGTCAAGTCACAATATTACACTAAAAACTGTGTTCCACAACTCACCCAAAATGTGGCCGTTTGGGTTGCAAACTTCAGAATAGGTGTCCTATAGAGTCTACTCTATTGTGTTAAAATTTCATTGTGATAGCTCAACCATAGCCAAAGCTATCGCGTTTTTCCAGCGGTAACTGAAAATGCCCACCCCTGCATAGATTTTTCACATACACATGAGAAAATATGTGTTGCATGTTTGATTTAGAACATTTTACTGCATTCTTTTTCCACATTATCTGTACAAAGCAGGGATTTCTTACAAAAATATCCATTTTTATGTCAACTCTTGGGATGTAAAAAGCGCTTTTATTCAACAGCCCGCTTTTGAGAAGAATGCTTTTTAAAAAACGTGCTTTAAAAAAGTGCTTTTTAGCTTTTTTCAAACAAATGTTGAACATTTTATTGCCTTCTTTTTCCAGATTATATAGAATAATACAGTACCATTCTCGATTTAAATACCATGTTTGAATTCAGTACCACTGTAGGAGCATTGTGAAATAATACAGTTTATGAGTCATGAAATATGATTAATATGAAATATGACTGTGGAGTCATGAAATATTATTATAAGCAGGGATTGCATCCATTTTTATGTCAACTCTAGGGATGGGAAAATTGCATTTTGTTTAAAACATGCTTTTTAAGTGCCTTTTTTAAATAAATGTCTTTTTCACTTTTTATTAAATTGAAAAAGTGCAAGGGTCCCAGAGACACAGTGTATTAAAAAAGGTGCTGGCAAATAGGTGTTGTGATATGATGCTGTTTTTTATGTAAGTTAGCAAAGTTTGTTGTAAACTTAAATTGGTTATGTTTATAAATATAATATTGTGCTTACGGAGGAGAAGGTAGGTATGGGTGAGGCAAATGAAGTGAGGTTTGTTTAGGTGCAGACTAGGGTGTCAAAAAAGTTTTTTTTACGGAAAACGGAAAGGTAAAAATTTTTTTAACATTACGGAAAACGGAAAGGTAAAAAAATTACTGCCGGAAACGGAAAGGTAAAAAAATTTCACTCAGCGGAAAATGGAAAAGTAAAAAAAAATTATAGGCAGGAAAACGGAAAACGGAAAGCGAAATTTTCATGGAAACGGAAAAAAATAAAGTGAAATTTGCACGGAAAAGGGCAAATTTGCAGAAGGAAAACCTGCATGCCAGTTTGCCTGTTTGGCTTTGATTGTGGTAGCTGTACATTCTGCAACTATGGATCATGCCAGTAACTTCACTTGTAAACACCTTCCCGGACAAGTTCACCACCCAATTTTTTATTTCATTTCGGATGTAATATCTCCTTCTATAGGGGTGTTATAAAGCTGAAACTTTGAATATATAAAGTTGAAACGCCCCCCTACTCTGCTTCAATGGGGGGACGACTCACTGCAGGGTGGGTTGCCCTATACGCAACAATTTTTTTTGGCTTTTTTGCTGTCCCAAACAAGTTCACCACCCACTTGATTAACTACACTTCAAGGGTCGTATCTCCAGCTATGAGGCTGGTATGATGCTGAAATTTGGGGGATGTCTTGCCAACAACCCCCCTTACAATACACCAGTGGGGCTGCCTGCCAGCGACCCACTACAGTATGCATTGCTGCATGTACAGTTGTTCATTTTTTCAAAACCACCCGAGCGTCCCAAACAAGTTTGCCATCAAACTGCATTATAAAAAATGTTGTGAGAACATACCTGGTATAAAATTGAGTCAGATTTGAACCCTAGTTCTGCTCATTAAATTTTTTTCAGTACAGCACCCACCCTGTCCCATAAACAGCAGGCCGAAAATTTCACTTTAAACCAATTTTTGTTTCACACTTAAAAAGTTGGTTTACAAAGTTCATTAGGGAAGGGTCCAATGTTCAAAGTTACGTAAACAACATGACCTCTAAAATGCTACCATAAGGAAATTTATTTGGGGTGAAAATTATGGTGTCATAATGACATCATCACAGGAACAAAATTTGACAAAATTTCCATTTTTTCATTCACCCCAAATAAATTTCCTTATGCAGGCATTTTAGAGGTTATGTTGTTTACATGACTTTTAACCTTAAACCCTTCCCTAGTGAACTTTGTAAACCAACTTTTAAAGTGTGAAACAAAAAGTTGGTTTAAAGTGAAATTTTCAGTCTGCTGTTTATGGGACGGGGTGGGTGCCGTACTGAAAATTTTTTGATGAATTGAACTAGGGTTCAAATTTTATTCAATTTTATATCAGGTACATTCTCACAACATTTTTTAAAATGCAGACGGATGGCGAACTTGTTTGGGAGACTTAGGTTGTTTTAAAAAAATGAAAAACTTTATATGCGGCGACCCATGCTGTAGTGGGTCGTCGGTGGCCACCCACTGATGAATTGTTAGAGGGGGTTGTTTGCAAAACATCCCCCAAATTTCAGCTTTCTATCGCCCACACAGCTGGAGATATAGCCCTCGTCGTGTAGCCAATCAAGTGAGTGGTGAACTTGTTTGGGACACCGAGAAATCCAAAAAATGTTTGCATGTAGGGCGACCCACTCTGTAGTGAGTCGCCGCACCTCCCCCCATTTATACGGAGTAGCGGAGTGTTAGGACTATATACCAACCAAATATTCGCTTTATACGGTTCCCATAGCCAGAGATATTGCATCTGAAGTGAAATAAAAAAATGGGTGGTGAACTTGTCCGGGAAGGTGTTTAGTTCAAGCTTAACTGAACCAACAAAAAATCATCAAAAGGTCGCAAAAAAACACTACAACAACAATAATAATTTAGCAAAAGTGAACTTTGATGTAACTTAACAGTAAAAAGTATACCCAACGGACTGCTAAGTACGTGTCCAAAATTACTTTGTGTTTTTTGCAGATTTGGATACAGATAAAAATTATGAACGACACAAGCACCTGGTAGTTAAAAACACCATAGTGGAAAAAGATAAATACGGATTGGAAAAAATAATGGAAAAATGCCAGAAAACTGAAAATTGAGCCAGAAAATGGAAAAATGGCCTGGAAAAATGTAAACGGAAAGGTAAACAATTTTCAGCCGGAAAACGGTAAAATGGGCCGGAAAAACGGAAACAGAAAGGTAAAATATTTTCAGCTGCCAGAGAACAGAAAACGCAAAGGTAAAAATTTTTTGGCTGCTGGAAAACTGAAAGGTAAAAAATTTTCCAGCGGAAAGGCAGAAACGGAAACGGAAATTTGACACCCTAGTGCAGACAAACTGCCTGTGTGTGTGCTTGTATAGTTTAAAATATGGATTGATATTTGATTATATTTATATAGTTGCAAATTTAACCCATTTGGTGAAAAAAGTGGTGTGGAATGAAGTGCTAACAGTTGTTAGTATGACAGTTTTATCTGTGGGTGTATTTTTTGATATGTGCAATAAATTTCCAGTAGTGTTTGAATTTTTAAAGAACTACGAAACCCGACCAAAGGTCGGAGAGAATACTGCTAGTCCTTATATAAGGCTGTAAAAACTTATAAATGGTGGTTATTGCTGCATTTTTCACGTTTTTCTCTCAAAATTTTCACTCTGAAAAAATCAACCCCCCGGGGGTAATTCGAGGAAATACGGTAGTTAGAATGACAATTCAAGGCTTGCATGCCCCCACAATCGACCGTCTACTAACCTATTTTGGCTCTACACACTATCGGTCCCCTGCGTACACCAGTTTTCAACCGAAAATTCGAACACAAGTCAGCTTTGTACGTATTCGAGTTTTCTAGCATGCGTTATTTTCCATATCCGTCAAAAATAGTTGACTGACACATGATTTTAGAAAACTCAAATGCGTTCAAAGGTGATTTGAGTTTTCGAAGCTTCGCAGGGGTATTCTTGATTTTGACCCTCCAGGAGGTTTTATAGATAGCAAATCGCTCCTCCGGAGGGATAGGTAGCTGAAAATTTTACTGGGGGTTCGCGGGGGTTCTATATATATATATATATATATTCTATATATATATATATATATATATATATATATATATATTTATTTATTTATAAATATATATATAGGCATAGAAGGGAGGAAAAGGAGAAAAATCGCTAAAAGTAGGTGAAAAACGGTATAAATGGTTATACACTACCGTGCAGAATAGTTGAGACTTTTTGCCCTGCGTAATTAATGTTGCCAGAATTTTGAAATGGTTGATATGCAAAACATTTGGATACTATACATGGGTACCATGGGGGGTTGACTACACATGCCCAGGATGACTGCCCCTCAAGTTCAAATCTGCGTATATTCGTAGTGTACAAACAAATTAACTCAGTTTGTTCATGTTTCAGAATAGTTGAGACTTTTCTTGTTTTGGGTAGTAGCCACTCAGTATCTCACTTTAAAGTCTATATCTGATTCCTATGTTCATTTTTTAACAATTTTTTTGCCATGCAACTGCTTGCCTGCATTGCTGAACTCTGTGTGCAGCAAGAAACATTCTTAGCATGAACAGCATATGGCAATGCATATGTGGAAATGTGGCATTTATTTATTTTTGCTGCAGTTTTGCATCCATTGCCAGCAACTCAGAAATGGGGGTAGGCATACTTCTGGGTGGGGCTATTTGGTGTGTAAATTTGACATGATGGCTTTGCTCTATTAGGGAGAACAGTTGGCCCAACTGTGAATGAGTAATGTGCAATTATTTTGTATGGAATGAAGATGGAAGTTTGTAGGTGCTATAACTTTTTATAGGAAAGAGATATTGAAAAAACGTTTTTGTCATATTAGTTCTCTCTGTCTAAAGAATGTTATAGACTGTTCAATAACAAAATTTTGATGCTGCAAACCCCAGTAAAATAAGCATAAAATATTTAGACACCATTGAAAACTTTGAAGTGCCATAACTTGTGATTGGAAAGAGATATTGAACTCATTTTTGTTTTAAATGAATCCTCGTTGTCTAAAGTATATGATAGCATATTCAAAAAAAATTATTTTTTCATGTTCAAAAACTGGGTCAAATTGACATACGTGGTTTAGACATAACTAAACCGACCACAAAAATAGAATTTGCATTATGTCCCGATCATTTTAAGTGTTGAATGAGTATAATCAGCCCAGAAATGGTTGAGTTATTAAGCTTCAAACACACTCATCCAGATTGCCTATTTTTTGTATATTTATTGACCATCTTTTTATAGACCCCCCTTATCTTGGGCCTGGGGGATTATTTGAGCAAACAAAAATTTTCCGTAGTAGCCCCAGCATTAGACCCCAACATACTCAAACGGCATCAAAATTGGGCAAGGGACAAGAAATTGGGAAGCAAAAAAGTGTGGTGGACCCCCAGCCTACTGTTTCTCTATGTGTGAAAAGTCTCAACTATTCTGCACGGTAGTGTATAAGGACATAATGTGCTAAAAAAGCTGAAAATAGGCAGTTAGATGCATGAACTAGGGATTTTGGAGGTGAAAATCTATATAACGGTATGTAAAATAGCGATTTTGAGTGAAAATTGGGGTATAGTTTCGCAAAAATCACTCCAGATAGGTAGATAGCTGGCCGATTTTGGGGAGGCGTAGGGGATAGTGGCCCCAAAATTTTGCCTCTGGGATAGATAGATAGCTGGGCGGTTTGGGGGGTTATCCCCGCCCCTTTCCTACCCCTGAAGCTTCGGTTGAAAACACGTAGCTTATGGTCGAAATTTCTAAACTAAGTAATTTTTAAAAGATTGAGTTTACCATGATAACATATTTTCGAGCTCCGCCAACAACAGTTGACGGAACCCTCATTACGGTAAACTCAAACGCGCTCAAATACCGATTTATCAGTCTCAGATATTTCTGCCATATCTGAAAAACTATCAAATCTGCACACATGAGTGCATAAACGCGGTTTGCTCTGTGGACCCCCACAGGTCTCAATCTTGGAGACCCCCATTTGTGCTTCACATTCACGATTCTCCTTATTGAATCTTTTCAATTTCATTTGATCGTGTGATTGCAAATCGCATAAGCAGTGGAAAATATGATTTCATAAAAAGCCTTCATAAATGTGACCTGTTTCGAAGCGGAATGAATTTCGTTGTTGTGAAAGTCAATGTATTGCTGTTGGATAAACAGAAAAATGAGATAAACGCGATAAGTTTTCGATACATCGATTGCACCACTCGATAAAAATGGCACAATTTTGGAGTGTCATTGGGGTGGCTGCATAAAGGCACCACCTTGCGGTCAATGTTGTTAAAATCCAACATCCAGAATATGAATAAAAGAAAACTGACAAAATACTAAAACGTGTTATTGTTGTTTTAACCTTACTTTGTTGTTAGAATGTTAGATTTAGAATTTTTTTAAGTTTGCAGCTTAAGTCATTGGTGCTTTAAGCATGCAAATTCACAGTGAAACTATGTGACATATTACCCTTAGTAAAATCTTATCTAAATAAACTGCGTTCGGATCAGGTCCGGCAGTCAGTTTCTGACCTGACTGCTGGCGCTATAACTCCTGCTGTGGGGTGAATTAAGAGATGAAATTTGGGTGGGACGTATTTTAGCCGACATTCCCCCCCCCCCTACTATACTCCAACGCGGGGGCGACGGCAACCCCCCTAAGTGTGGGTCGCTGTATACGCGCAAAAAATTTACAGAATTTCGCTGTCCGCGTCAAGTCCGGCACCCACTGGTTTTTCACCACTTTGGCTGCCTTAACTCCAGAGTCCGACACCCTATAAATTTTTTCAAAAATGCTCAATGCAGTCATCTCATGCAGTTTTACAATTCTACAGACCCATATGATACTGTACAATGCAAGTGAAGTTACCCGTTAAGCGATATTTTAGCAATGACCCTACAGTTGCATCCTAAAAATTCACTAATAATATATTTTTTTGTTAGACACTTTAAAAGTTGTTTTAGGATGCCCTCTAGGGAAGGGTTTAAGGTGTAAAATTGCATAAAAAAACTTTACCCCAATAATGCCCCACTAAGGAATTTTAATGGGGGTAACTGTTCTGACATCACCTATGACATCATCACAGTACAAATTTGTATGGTGATGATGTCATAAGTGACTTCATCACATTCACCCCCATTAAAATTCCTTAGTGGGGCATTTTTGGGATAAGGTTTCTTATGCAATTTTATACCTTAGACCCTTCCCTAGAGGGCATCCTAAACCAACTTTTCAAGTGTCTAATAAAAAATATATTTAAACTGAATTTGGCTAGGTGAAACGCAAGTTGGTCCTGGACCTGATGCAAACACTGTATCTGTAAAAAAAAACAGCGCGGTATACGCAGTGAGCGGCACTTTTGGTGAGTCGATGGTGCCACAGGATGTTGACGATAACCCCCCAAAATTTCAGCTATTTTGTGTCCACGTTTCTGGAGTTAAGGCAGCCAAAGTGGTGAAAAACAACTGGGTGCCGGACTTGACGCGGACAGCGAAATTCTGTAAGATTTTCTGCGCGTATACAGCGACCCACACTTAGGGGGGTCGCCGTCGCCCCTGCGTTGGAGTATAGTAGGGGGGAATGTCGGCTACGTCCCACCCAAATTTCATCTCTTAATTCCCCCCACAGCGGGAGTTATGGCGACAGCAGTCAGGTCAGAAACTGACTGCCGGACCTGATCCGAACGCAGTTTACATTGAAGTCAGGTCAGGGGTCTAGTAGGGGGGTTTGCAATGAACTACACCCAAGCATAAACCAAACTTTACTGCAAATTTAGAAAAAATATACATTTTTCTTCAAAGAAATTATCAATTTTGGAGGAAAATAAATCAGGAATTATTATACATAGGTATTATGTAAATAACAAATTGAATGTAATTTCATCAGCGTTTTACTTTGATTTCACTAAAATCACTGTCACTCAAGCCAACCAAATTCTCACATCATGCCAACCAAAATTCCTCAAGAACAGTAGGTAGTTTCTGAAAAGATAACATTTATTTGGCAGCTATTTTATGCTATTTTATGAATGAAAAAAATATGTATGAAATAAACATAAAATACAGAAAAAACTATATGCCTTGGTATCTGCGGTAAAATACATCAAATGCAAATTATCCCCAAAAATATTTTTTGTTATTATTTGTGTTTTTCATAATGGTACTTTTAAGAAATCTAGAAAACATCGAAATTGAAAATTTTGCCATTTGTGAACAGCTTACTTCTAATTTTACTGTGCTACACAACCTACCACTATCCCTGTGACTCTGTATATCGCGGAATTGGCTCCTGGCCAACTTCTAGTAAATACTAAAAGCATAACCCAAACATACAGCAGAGCTCCATCCCCTGGCAGATGTCACAAACTTTCACATTGTCTCTTATCTTCCCAATGATGTCTGGCAGGCTCCCAATAATTTTTTGACACACTGGGTCAGGGTGTTTTTCGCATAGTACTCCCAATACTTTAGTTATCTGTTCAATATTGTGTCCACGTATTTTCACTTGGGCATACACCACAGTGGACAAGAGCAAACACGGTGCGCACTTTTTTGGATCGGACCGCGTCTCCAAACTTGGGATCTGAAATGAAAATGGCGGCTCGGGATTTACTGGGTTTACTGTTGTAACAATTGAAAAACAGCTTTTTTCAAATTTAATAGACAGTATACTGTATATCCTCGAATAAGTCCCGCTTGAATAACTCCCACCGTTGGCCGAGTGAGAAAAAAATACCCCCTTATAACTCTCCCCTCAAAACCTCTGACGAAAAATAACTCCCTTGGGTCTTTTTCGAGAACATAAGGCAATCTACTGGTTTGTCTGCACTTCTGGGGCCAGATTTGATTCTCCCTACAGATTTGTAGGGTAGGATGTACGCCCGACAGATTTTTTAAAGTTTAGCCGCATCGACGCACATGCAACGAGAGCAAGGCGGTTCGTAAAATATTCGAAACCATCCCTTAAGGTCGCCGATATTGCAATATGACGTATATCACTTCAATTTCAGCACGGAAATCATGATTTCATCATTTCTTGGCCGTCGGCCAATTCGTTTTTTTTATTATTTTGTCGTGCGGGTTACTCGCATAAGTCGCGCTTTTGTGTAGTCAGGTGGTCACTTTTTTAGTGTTCACTGCCTACAACCGAAACCATGAGTGCAGCGCAAGAAAGAAATGCATGCACGAGCGTACAAAAGCGCGACTTATGCGAGTAACCCGCACGACAAATTAAAATAAAAAACGAATTGGCAGACGGCCAAGAAATGACGAAATCGTGATTTCCGGGCCAAAATCGAAGCGATATACGTCAGATTGCAATATTGGCGACCTTTCGTTTCGTGATAGTTTCGTGATTGGGATAGTTTCGTGTATTTTACGAACCGCCTTGCTCTCGGTGCATGTGCATCGATGCGGCTGAACTTTAAAAAATCTATCGGGCATACGCCCTACCCTACAAATCTGTAGGGAGAATTAAATCTGGCCCCTGGGGCTAGTTCCGCAAACTGAGAAGTGGGAAGTGAAATGGCAAAGGCGAAGTAAAAGCGCAAAGGCGAAGTGAAATGGCAAGTGAATTGAGAAGGAAATTGGCAAAAGCGAAGGGAAATTAATTTTAATTTTAATTTTTATAAGTTTACTTTTGCCAATTCACTTGCCATTTCACTTTGCCTTTGCGTTTTTACTTCGCCTTTGGCATTTCACTTCTCATTTTGTGGAACTGGCACCTGATTTACCTTAATAGGAAATCAATCAACCAATAAACTTGCACAGCTTGAAAATTTCTGTTCAATTTATCAACCTACTCTTTGTGCATCCAACACTTCACGGCTCAATGTGGCCAGCATTTCATCGTTTTCCAATTCTGCTACTCCAGGACCAGGGTCGGCAAAATCTCAGAAAAAAATAAAAAAATAATAAAAATAAAATGGAAAATTGAAGAATAAAATAAAATAGAAAATTGATAAAATAAAAATACAATTTTACTAAAATTCGAATTTTAGTAAAATTTTAGTAAAATTGTACAAAAATTCGAATTTTCATACAATTTTAGTAAAATTTTACAAAAACACGAGTGTCTGTAAAATTCTTTAAAAAGTTTTCTATCCTGTTGCTTAAGACTCTAGCTGCCAATTTGCAGAACTGGTGCCTTGTTGTTGCTTTCATTGTTCTGATTGAAAAATATTTTTGCTCAAAATTGCTAATTTTCACATCTTTTAATATATTTTCAGCTACAACATCACTAATTTATGTGATTTTCTTCTGATTTTCTTCGTTCCATACCTTTAAAAAGCCCATGTATTGAACCCCGCAAGCCCCGCCCCCCCCCCCCACCCTAAAGAAAACTAACAAGCAAATTTTTAGCTATCTTTCCCTCGGGAGGAGCAATTAGCTACATATCTATCCTGCCCCTGTGAGGGTGATAATAATTCAAGATATTATACCTGGATATTATTATGTCGCAACCCTGTCACAAGTCTACATTAAAAGTTTTTGTATTTATCTGCATGCTTCTAGTGTGCATATTGTTTTATGGCCTTTGCATCCAAGATTCCGATTTTTTGTAAAATTTTTGTAAAATGGTTACATTTTATTTTATTAATGACATTTCAGAATAAAATAAAATAAAATAAAATGAAACATGAATAAAATAAATAAATACAGTTTTCATAAAAATAAAATACAATTTTAGTAAAAAGAATTTTACTAAAACCAACCATGTCCAGGACTGGGCTGTAAATAGTAAATATCGTATATATCCTTGAAAAAGACCCCAGGGGAGTTGTTATTTCATCAGATGCTTTAGCGTTAGGGGGGAGTTATTCAAGGGGGAATGTTATTCAAGGGGGAGTTATGTCTTACTCACCTGCCCAACAGGGAAGTTATTCTAGGGGGTGTTATTCGAGGGTTTTTTTCCAAGGATATACCGTAAAAATATCACATTTGCGCTGCATAAAATATTCAGACATTATTGAGCTAAATTTGGAAAAATTATTACCCATGCCACTGCAGCTGCGATGCACATTAGGACCAGCAAAAATGAGTTGTTCATCTTGTTTCTGTGTCTTTGAGACTTTTACTGAAAACTGATGTAAATGTATAAGAAATTTGAACAGAGAAAACAGACAGTGATCTACAGGTCAAATTGTTCTCCTTAAGTATCTTCGATTTGACAACTCATGCTTTGTTATCACCCTGTCTGTCTGTTTCTGTGATATTTCATGCGATGACATATCACAAAATGACACCGCTATACAATGACACAGATTAAGGTGCTCTTTGCCTATCAAGTCTCAACACAATGTTAGCTAAGACTAGTGATGGAAAAGTGCTAAAAAGTGGCACCACCCATTGAACGAAGGGCACAACAGTAAGGAAGGACACTACTAGTGGCAAAGAGAGTTTTAAATGCTGCCACAGGAAAAATGGTTGATTTTGAGAAACTTGATTTTAAATAATTTCAGAAGATCTCTCAAAAAAATACACCATAAATTGCATCGAATGTCTCTGAGAAAGACCAGGGGGCGGTCCCAAGCCCTGTAAAGTGTAAAGTAAAGTGTCAAATGTAAAGTATAGTGTCAAATGTAAAGTCAAATGTAAAATAAAGTGTCACTTGCGAGTTCCGCAAGTGACAAAGTCAAGAGTCAAGTTAAAAGTCAAGAGTACAGCACTTATTCAACTTGCGGGACTGGCCCCTGAAACTATTGAAGTACTGTATATCCGTGAATAAGTCCCCCGGGGAGTTATTTTTTCGTCAGAAGTTTCTGAGGGGGAGTTATTCGAGAGAGGGGGAGTTATTCAAGGGGGGAGTTATTTTTTCGTCAGTTTTTCCAGTAAAATTTGTGATAAATTTACTGCTCAAATGAGGTAAATTTGGTAACATAAATGATTAGTAGGAATACAAAATTAACAAGTCAAGCAGTGAAAACAATGTTAGCGAACTCTAGCTGCAAGATATTACATATATTTACATATCATATCAAATACATAGAACGTTTTTTGTAAATGTAAAATGTTATGAAATGTTTCTACCCATCAAACTCGGAGTTATTAGAGGGGGGGAGTTATTCGAGGGGGGAGTTGTTTTTTTCCTCACACTCACAAGAGTGGGGACTTAATCGAGAGGGAGAGTTATTCGAGAGGGGAACTTATTCGAGGATATACGGTAAATATAAATCTTCAATTATTATTTATATCTCTGGAAAATGCCATTACGTAGAAAGAAATATACTGTATTTCTTCTAATAGAACGGCATACCTCCAATAGAACGGCACCTCCCATAGAACTACAGGTTTTGGCACGTTTTTACGCCAACGAAAACAATATAACGGCAGCCTCCAATTGACCGGCACCTCCAATAGAACGGCAGGTAGAAATTATGTTGGGAGTGCACCAAAACACAAAAATAAGTAGAAAATGGATGGTGACAACGTTCTCCAACAATCGGGGAGGTGCGGCGACTCACTACAGGGTGGGTCGCCCTATATGCAACAGTTTTTTTTGGCGTTTTTGGTGTCCCAAACAAGTTCACCACCCACTTGATTGGCTACACTATGAGAGACGTATATCCAGCTGTGATGGCTCTATAAAGCTGAAATTTGGGGGATGTCTTGCCAACAACCCCCTCACAATACACCAGGCGGGCGGCTGCCGACGACCCACTGAAGCATGGGTCACTGCAAATAAAGTTAACCATTTTCTAAAAACAGCCCAAGTGTCCCAAAAAAAGTTCATCACCCAACTCCATTAAAAAATGTTGCAACGACATACCTAGGTAATATAAAACTGAATCCTGTTGGAACCCTAGTTCAGCCAAAAAAAATTTTTTCAGTAGGGCACCCACCCTGTCCCATAAACGGTAGACCAAAAATTTCACTTTAAACCAATTTTTTGTATCACACTTAAAAAGTTGGTTTACAAAGTTCACTAGAGAATGGTCTAAGGTTCAAAGTTATGTAAACAACATAACCTCTAAAATGCCTCCATAAGGAAATTTACTTTAATTTAGGTGAATTCTATGATGTCAAAATGATGTCATTGCAGGAACAAAATTTGACAAAATTTTCACTTTTTCATTTACCCCAAATAAATTTTCTTATGGAAGCATTTTAGAGGTTATGTTGTTTACATAACTTTGAACGTTAGACCCTTCCCTAGCGAACTTTGTAAACCTTCTTTATAAGTGTGAAACAAAAAATTGGTTTAAATTGAAATATTTGGTCTGCTGTTTATGGGATGGAGCGGGAGCGGAAAATACTGAAAAAAATTTTTAATCAGCAGAATTAGGGTTCAAACCCGATTCAGTTTTATATTAGGTATGTTGTTGCAACATTTTTATAGTGCAGTTGGGTGGTGAACTTGTTTGGGACACTTGGGCTGTTCTTAAAAAAATGATCAACTTTATATGCAGTGACCCATGCTTTAGTGGGTCATCGGCAGCCGCCCCACTGCTGTATTGTGAGGGGGTTGTTGGCAAGACATCCCCCAAATTTCAGCTTTCTACCACCCTCACAGCTGGAAATATAGGCTTCAAAGTGTAGCTAATCAAGTGGGTGGTGAACTTGCTTGGGACACCAAAAACGCCAAAAAATTTTGTTGCATATAGGGCGACCCACCCTGTAGTGAGTCACCGCACCTCCCCCTATTGTTGGGGAGTAAGGGGGTCTTACAACTTTATATATACAAAGTTTCAGTCTTATAGCACCCCCATGGACGGAGATATTACATCTGATATTCAGCAAGCTGACAGGTTAATATACCGCTACTTTTGGAAACTGCTGCAACTTGCTGAAAATGCTGACAACAGCAAACAAGTGGTTTCCAAGTGGCAAGCTTGGTTTCCCGGTGTCTGGAACCCCCCCCCCCCAGTGCCTGGCTGGCTCCCGTTTTTAGAGAATACTGCAGTGGCATTGGCACCTGGTGCCAGTTCCAGAAGTGGAGTAGTGAGAAGTAAAATTGCAAAAGCGAAGTAAAAAAAGAAATGAGTTATCTTCGCTTTTGCCATTTTACTTCTCACTTCTCCACTTGCGGAACCGGCCCCTGGTGCCCCTTTTTGCTGTGTCCTAGTCCTTGGTACCATTAGTTCTTTTTCGCTGCTAATTGCATACAAAATGGTGTGTCACACATCTCACACAGGAGTCATGGCGTTGCTTTCTGATGATAACATCTATGCATGATGTTCTATGATCTTCTGTGCTTATTCATCAAATGATCGTGACCACTAAAGGTTGTAACTAGGGCTCGAACTCGACTCGACTCGACTCAACTCGTGACTCGAGGGTAAAATGGGGTGCCGACTCGACTCAACTGACTCGACCGGAAAAATATGGCCCAGACTCGAGACTCGAGGTTTTTGCCCGACTCGACTCAAAAATTCAGCAATATTCGAGTCGGGGTTTCCCATTGAATCATATCAAAAATATCAATTTTAATAGGACTTTTAAACATATTTTTCAAAAATTTTGCGCGCGAGCACGCATGTCCGCACCGCATGCAGCAATATAAATTGCTTGTCATATCTACCGTATTTGCTTGAATAATCCCCCTGGGGGATTATTATTTCGTCAGACATTTTTGAGGGGGGAACTATTCGAGGGGGGGAATTATTCAAGGGGGGGAATTATTATTTCGTCAAAATTTTCAAGCATGTTTCCATCAACTCATTTCCTGAAACATGCCTTATAAACACAATAACGTGCCATTTTTGTTAAAATTAGGTAGAACAAATTAATCAAATCTTTAAAGGGGGGGATTATTCGAGGGGGGAATTATTAGTTCCTCACTCGTGTTACAGGGGGGGATTATTCGAGGGGGGGAATTATTCAAGGGGGGTACTATTCAAGCAAATACGGTATTCAACAATATCTAGAGTCAAGCTTCTCAACTCAAGTTGCTATACAATTCTACAGAATGAAACACACACACCATGTCAAATACATTCTACAATGCTGGCACTGACTCAAAAAGATGTAATGTAGTTGATTTAACTTCACTATTGGATTGGAATGAATGAATGAATATGAGTACAACAATGTCTAGGCAGTATGTGTCGTTGTCACCTTCTCTTGACACTTTGCATGACATTTGACATTTGACATTTTACAGGGCATTTTACAGGATCACCAGCCTCTGTAAACAAACACTCCCATTAAAATAGGTATAACTGGAAAAATCTCTGCCATTCAAAAACCAGGTCATTTAAAGATGTTGTTTTCCATCCCCAGGCTGGCTTCATTTTTGTTTGTGGCAACATCAAGAAAGTGAACATATGTGACAAAATGTTTTATTTTTGCTTTATCTTGATATTAAAATCAACTGTTGGCATTGAAAACATTGGTTGG
>OZ038451.1:8657207-8804771 GCA_964036195.1 Sphaerolaimus hirsutus
AAATTTTTGAAAACCAAGTACGAAATTGTCGTCTTTATAAGCATTCATAAGGTTCTGTAGACTAATATTAGTATGTAGATGGTATGTACACTGTTCTAACGTGACACCGACGTTGTTTTAACGTGTGTTCTGCAGTACACAGAACACAAACTACACTTATTGTCATGTACGTTCCCTTTACACTCAATTTGGGGGGGGGTACTTCGAGGGGGGGGGGTGATTGTTTCATAGTGGTCCCGAGAGGGGGGGGGGTCAAACGAGGGGGGGGGGGTATTTCGAGAGGGGGGGTATTTCGAGGAAATACGGAAAATGCATTGAAGTCAGGTCAGCGGCCAGATTTAATTTGCCCTACAAATATTTTGAAGTTATGCACTACACCCTACACGCGTCTCCCTACACGCCCGACAAAACCATGTACAATGCATAGCCGAGTTATGCGCGTAAGGCGCCCTACAAATAAATTTTCCATTCAATTCTCACGTTTTGTCGGGCGCTCGGCCGACAAAATAAAAAAGAAAACAAGATCTGCCCTCGAGCAAAATGCTGTCGGGAGCGGTAAAATTGTAATGAAACATCGACACACATTTGACTGCAATAGTGTTCGATCTAAGTAAATACATATGTTTTGGATTACAAATGTTACAAATTCGAAATTGAGCGGACGGATTCCGTTCGGTTCATAGTTGATTTCATTCACCCTGAAGTTATAGTCAGAGAGCAATCTTTTTTGACTCAGTGCTAACATTTGAAATGCCATTAATTTTTGTTGTGAAGAAAATATTGTTTGAATTTGTTGTAGATGTAGTATCTTCAGCACAAAATTCAGACATGGTACGAAATGCACTGCACTTGCTTTTTATACATAACTGGCTTGAGATGGGAAAAGTGGGTGACAGCGGCGAGACGCAGTCATCGCGCGCTGTGAAAATCGTCGGTAATCATCGAATGATGGAATCATGCCAACAATATTTCACAGCATTGCTTGAAGTACCATACAACTGATGTTTTTTTCAAACATGTTTTGATGAGAGATTTAACTTCTTTTTTTTGTAAAAATTTCCAGAAGTAATGTGCCCTACGTGCACGTAATGCGCTCGAAATCGGCAGCCTCCCGACAAATTGATTACGTTTGCCCTACACCTGACACAACCCTCCATACACGCAATTGAATTGCGTTTTCTGGAGGGGCGTGCACGTAGGGCTACCGTAATCAATTTGTCGGGAGGCTGCCCGATTTCGGGCGCATTATTTACGTGCATGTAGGGCGCATTACACAAGAATTAAATCTGGCCCTGGGGAACCAGACCAAACCAAACTTTACTGCAAATTTAGAAAAAATATACATTTTTCTTCAAGGAAATTATCAATTTTGGAGGAAATTGTTGCACGGCACACTCAAATTTTCAGTTGCAGTTCGAACACTTTTTCAAGGGCGGAATTCAAAAGGGTGGAATTAAAAACGGGGGCAGAATCCAAAAATGTTCGAACTGCCCTCGATTTCAATTCCGCACATGAAATGTTCGAACACTTTGCACGATGGCGGAATTGCCCCGGATTGTGCATGGGCGGAATTATTCCAGACAGGTAGGAAAGTGCAAAATGTCTGAACCGCCCTTGGAATTCCGCCTTGGCGGAACTCAAAAACGTCCGAACCGCCCTTGACAATTTTGAGTGTGCAGTGCACCATCTAGGCAAGAAAACATTGGGACACTTTCTAGAGGGTGGAATTCAGTTTAAGTTTACACAAATATGCCATACGGTGAACTTCAATATCTTTAAAACAAGTGGATATTATAAAAAAATTTCTCTATTCATTTTTGAAGACAAAGCCTAGATCTACCTATAAAATTTTTTTTCACAAATATGTTTGGTAAGATAAATAAGATGTGTTTCTCATAACAACCTTCTCTAAAGGGCGTATCTCTAAGTCAAGGGCGGAATTGAAAGTGTCCCAATGTTTTTGAAATGTTTTGTTATGATATGCAAATGGACAAAAACTGTGTGAATTCATCCGGATTTGTGTAAATTTCATCCTAATGTCATAAAAATGCCACATTTTTCTGAAGAAAAAAAATGTTCGAACCGCCCTTGGAGTTCTGCCTTGGCGGAACTCAAAAACGTTCGAACCGCCCTTGAAAATTTTGAGTGTGCCAATAAATCAGGAAGTATAATACATAGGTATTATGTAAATAACAAATTGAATGCAATTTCATCAGAGTTTTACTTCGATTATACTAAAATCATTGTCACTCAAGCCAACCAAATTCTCACATCATGCCATCCAAAATTCCTCAAGAACAGTAGTTTCTGAAAAGATAACATTTTTTTGGCAGCTATTGCTATACACTATTTTATGAATGATAAAAATATGTTTGAAATGAACTTAAAATACAAAAAAAACTATATGCCTAGGTACCTGCAGTATAATACATCAAATGCAAATTATCCCCAAAAATATTTTTTGTTATTATTCGTGTTTTTCATAAGGCCCTGTTTACACGGATTTTTGGTGACAACAAAATTTTTGTGTCGTCAGGCATTTTTTTTACAAAAATTGGTAATTTTACATGTGTGACGACCAATCCGCCTCGATAAATTTGGTCGTCACACATGTAAAATCAGCCTCGATAAATTTTGATATACAATAATGCAAATTTTGTAAACATTTTACATGTAAATAGGTAATGTCACTTATAGAATGTCGTCACAAGCATAGCTCGTTCACAGCTTGTGACGACAAATTTGAGTCACGCCTGTAAGTGAAGTTCAAGTTTGTCGGAGTTTTGCAGATCAGCCTCGCTACTGAGGCTGATTTTCATGACTCCGACAATTTTTTTTTGTGATCCACATCTCACTCATTTCTCACCCGATTTGATCCATTGAACACTTGTAATGATAAGGAATTCCTGTAGATTCCATTTTTGCTGTCGGATTAATGATGGCTGAACTCGTTAAGCTGATGTAAGCCAAGACTTTGACACGCGTTTTTGACCATGCTCAACAATGGCAAAAACACACAATTTTAAATTTTAAATTTGTTTTACACAGAAACTTAAAAACTCAAAACTAAGTTTTTTTATTGGAGAACACAGAAACATATAACACATAGTAAAGTTTATTGAGTGATTTTCAATAAAAATAAGAGATAACTATACCATATTTCCTCAAAATACCCCCAGGGTTTTTTTTTCATGGTTGAAATTTTGAGGGGGGTTATTCGAGGGGGGGGGGCTTATTGTTTCACCAGAAATTTTTTGAACTCGCAGTACTAATTTGTTGCTTGTAACGTACACCAGGGGTAGGAAAGCGGGGGTTACCCCCCCCCCCAATCGCCCAGCTATCTATCTATCCCAGAGGCCGCTCAGCTATTTATCTATCCCGGAGGCAAAATTTTAGGCTACTATCCCCTAAACCCCCCCCCCCCAAAATCGGCCAGCTATCTACCTCTATCTGGAGCGATTTTTGTGAAACTATACCCCAATTTTCACTCAAAATCGCTATTTTTCATACCTATATATAGATTTTAACCTCCAAAATCACTAGTTCATGCATCTAACTGCCTATTTTGAGCTATTTTTAGTACTATATGTCCTTATATACCCATTTTTAGCCATTTTTCACCTACTTTTTGCGATTTTTCTCCTTTTTCTCCCTTCTATGCCTATATATTGAACCCCCGCACACCCCCCCCCAGAAAAATTTTCAGCTATCTATCCCTCCGGAGGAGCAATTTGCTATCTATCCAACCCCCTGGAGGGCCGAAAACTAGAATACCCCTGATGTACACAGACCTAAAAAATGCAACAATAAGCACCATGTATAAGAGTCTATACACATTTTAGTATGTAGATTGTGTAAACCCTGTTCTAACGTAACACAGTCATTGTTTTTAACATATATTCTGCATTGCCAGATCACAAACCGCAGTTTTGCCATGTACATTCTCTGTACACTCAACTGGGGGGGGGTTATTTCGAGGATGGTATAAAAACAGGCATATAGGCAAAATCTGCGATTTTGAAGGTGTAACACTACAAAATGATATGAAAATCAACGATTTTGAGTGAAAAGGGGATCAGATAGATAGATAGCTGGACGATTTGGGGGGGGGGGTGGGTTAGGGGATAGTAGCCAAAACTTTTGCCTCTGGGATAGACAGATAGCTGAGCGGCCTCCAGAACAGATAGATAGCTGGTGGATTTCGGAGGGGGGGTTAGCCCCCTCCCCAGCCCCAGTGGGATACCCCTGAAATTCATAAAAAAGCGCATTTTGGCACCAATGCCAATCCATCCATGGCGCAGCACCTACACATGGCACCAGCCAGAGTTGTTAAAATACTGGTATTTTTGGAAAGTGTAAGTGTAAGTGTAAATACACTTTACAAATTTTGAGTATGGATACAAAAAGTGTAAGGTATTTTTAAAATACCCAGGAAAGTGTAAAAAAAGTGTAAGTGTAAATTTTTTTTAGAAAGAGCTCTCACTGTTGAGCATTAGAAAACACCACTGTTTTCACCTTTAGATCAATTTATCTATCATTTTCATTCATTATTTCACATTTTACTGCCAATTATGAAACATTTCAGACTGTAACAAATTTAGTGGTATGAAGTTGCCTAATAATGGCACTTTTCAGTGTTGATATTTTTAAATACACTGTTTAACACTGTTTAAATGCAACTGTTTAAATGCAAGAATGTACATGCAGCAAATATCAATGCAAAAGCCAGTTGCCTTTGTGTCCAGCTGGTCAATTGATCTTGTCCTTTTTACAAAAGTATGATGAAACTGTAGAATACCATGAGTACTGTTCAAAGGTCAGAGATAGTGCTAGTTTGCACATTTGCCATATTTTCTACATTCAATGCATAACTGCATATGTGCACTGTGCAGTTATTTTTTGTACATGAACCTGTTTTATGCTTTCTCAAAAGCATAAAACCGGGCCATCTGAAAGAAAAAAATACACTTTCTGTACCCAGGTATTTTGCCCAGGAAAGTGTAAAAAAAGTGTATGGGTATTTTATGAAAGTGTAAGTGTAAATATAAATACCCATTTACCCGGGTATTTTGGGTAAGTGTAAATACACTTTTGCAACTCTGGCACCAGCACCATAACACCATTCTGCTTTTACAGGGCTAAATGTGAGGAGGGTGCTCCCCCCATCCACTTGGCTCCGTATACAACCCCCATTTCCCCCAAATGCTCCAGCTATCTCTTCCTCCTGGAGGCTGGTCAGCTATCTATCCTTAAAGTAAATTTTTGGCTACTTTCACCTGCACCCTTCCAATCAGCCAGCTGTCAATTCTTACAGAGTCAATACAGAGTTCTTAAAAGTACTGCACTTTTTTCAGAGTTTAAAAGTTTTTGTTAAAAGTACTGAAGTAAATGTGTATTTAAAGTATTTTATTTTTACTTCCCCTTGAGTACAGAAAATGTAAAGTAGAATTTTTTACATTTACTCAAACATGAGAAAAATACTTGTTTTTGCCTGAAAACATAAAAGTGAGTATTTGAGAAATTTTGCCTGAATTTTGATGCAGGATTTTTGATTGGGGGCTGCTTGTGTATGGAGCCCAGTGAACGGGGGGGGGGCTAAGCCCCCCTAAAATTTTACCTATAATGTGATAGAGAATTGAGATTACAGGGCTGATTTTTGTACCTCTGTGTGATGGAAAAATGTGCACTTGGATGCAAAATTTTTTACATCACACCTTAAAAATTGCTACCAAAAGTTGATTTTCCCTGTGTTTTTCAGGTCCAACCCTGGGAACAGGGGGAGGCTGCAGCCCCTGTGCCAACCCCCTGGATACGTCCTTGATTTTGACTCAAAATCGCTAATCTTCATACCTTTTTGCCCATATTCACGTTTAAATTCACTTGTTCATCTGCGTTTGCCAATTTTCAGCTACTCTTGACTGTATATGTATTTGCTATACAAAAGATTGATGTCTTTTCACTACTTTAAGCTTTTTTCTTCCTTTTTCCCTTCTATATGCTGTGGGAAACCAATATATAAGCCTACCCAAAATACATTTTCTGTACTTGAGTACTTGAAAAAAGTATGCATAAAGGTGAGTATGGGTACTTTCTTTCAGAGGAAACAAACATATTTACACAGTACTCAAGTATATGTATTTTTTGAGTAAATGTAAATACTGGGGGTGGAAAAAACTGTTTTTTCAACAACACCGTTTTGTTAAAAATAAAACTGTTTTTTTTCAAAAGCTCCCAGATATGGTTATGGGTCAACATATACAGGTATATTAGACAATTGGCAATACTTTGTGATGTTATATATAGCCATAGAATGGCTGTGGAGCCATGGGATAGCATTATAAGTGGTGATTTCTGACAAAAATATCAGTTTTATGTCGACTTATTATGTATATCGGCTTTTGTCGAACATTCGTGACTTTGGGGGGATTTCTTTTATATTTGCCTACCGTATTTCCTCGAAATACCCCCCCCCCCTCGAAATACCCCCCCCCCTCGAAATACCCCCCCTCAAAATGGACACTATGAACTTATAAACCCCCCCTCGAAATACCCCCCCCCAATTTAGTGTATAGAGAACGTAAATGACAAAGGCTGCGGTTTGTCATCCGGGCAATGCAGAACACACGTTAAAAACGATGACTCTGTTATGTGAGAACAGTGTTTGTACGTCTACACACTTATAAATGTCTTTAGAGTCTTACAAATGGCGATTTTTGTTGCATTTTTCGACGTCTGCGTACGTTTCAGACGACATTTTAGTACTGGGATTTCAAAAAATTTCTGGCGAAATAATAAACCCCCCCTCGAAATACCCCCCCCTCGTTTAACCCCCCCTCAAAATTCTCACTCTGAAACAATAAACCCCCCGGGGGTATTTCGAGGAAATACGGTATATACTTTTTAAAGCTATTTTTCACCTGCTTTTATCGATTTTTCTCTTTATTCTTCCTTCTACACCACGAAATAGCCAGCCCCCCAGGATTTTTTTGTGTATTTACTGAATTTACTGTAAATACTCTATTAATATGCCTGTCACATTATTGTTTTCACCACATTTTTAGGGGTCACACTATTGGAGGGGTCGCGTTAATAGGGAGGGTCGCATTTTATTTTGCTATTTTTCACAAAATACCTACCGCTACTGGTAGGTTTATAAGAACCTGCAGAACTAAAAATAGCTGAAAATAGGCAGCTAGACACATGAACTAGTGATTTTGGAGGTGAAAACATATAGAAAGGTATAAAAATTGGGTATAATTTCTGAAAAATCGCTCCAGATAGCTAGATCGCTTTGTTACGTCGGTTTTTTGTTTTGTGTTATTCTCTGGTGGTTGCACAATTAGAGTGGGTCGCGTTTGACAGATTGAGCAATTTGACGGATTGCTTGATTGAGGGGGTCATAATAATAGAGTATTTACAATATATATCTATATAAACTAGCGTAAAAATTTACATTCTACCAACACACACTCCAAAATATTTTGCTGAAGTGCTGTGTCTGTTTAAGATAAAAGACACATTGTTGTCACTAAAAAAACACGTTCACAGCTCGTGATGACTTTCAGCCAGTTTTCTGTGTCTGCTGTATGAGTGTGACGATCACAATGATGAATCTGCTATTTGTCACACTCAAAATTAAATTCTCTCAATTTGTCGGAATCGTTGTTGGCTTCCCGACAGCTTCCAGCGACAAAAAAAAAATGCAGTGGTCTATCACTCCTTAACAACCAAGCCAATACGAATGAAATTTCACATACATATACTCCTGAGTACCATATATACTCGACCACTTTTTCTCAAAAATAAGGAACTTTTCAGTTGAAATTTGGAACTTTTAAAGTGTGATTCGTCGTCACCCAAAAAACCGTGTAAACGCTGCCTAATGGTATTATACTTTTAAGCAATCTAGAAAACATCGAAATTGAAAAATTTGCCATTTGTGAACAGCTTACTTCTAATTTTACTGTGCTACACAGCCTATCACTATCCCTGTGACTTTGTATATCGCGGAATTGGCCCCTGGCCAACTTCTAGTAAATACTAAAAGCATAACCCAAACATACAGCAGAGCTCCATCCACTGGCAGATGTCAGGAACTTTCACATTGTCTCTTATCTCCCTAATGATGTCTGGCAGGCTCCCAATAATTTTTTGACACACTGGGTCAGGGTTTTTTTCGCATATTTCTCCCAATGATTTAGTTATCTGTTCGATATTGAGTCCATGTATTTTCACCTCGACATACACCACAGAGGACAAGAACAGGCACCTTGCGCACTTTTTTGGATCGGACCGCGTCTCCAAACTTGGGATCTGAAATGAAAATGGCGGCTCGGGATTTACTATGTTTACTGTTGTAACAATTGAAAAACAGCTTTTTTCAAATTTAATAGACAGTATACTTTATATCCTCGAAAAGTCCCGCTTGAATAACTCCCCCCGTTGGCCGAGTGAGGAAATAATACCCTTTTAACTCCCCCCTTAAAACCTCTGACGAAAAATAACTCCCTTGGGTCTTTTTCGAGAACACAAGGCAATCTACTGGTTTGTCTGCACTTCTGGGGCCAGTTCCGCAAAATGAGAATGGGACGTGAAATGGCGAAGGCGAAGTAAAAGCGCAAAGCAAAGGCCAAGTGAAATGGCAAGTGAATAGAGAAGGAAATTGGCAAAAGCGAAGAGAAATTATTTTTTATTTTGACTTTTTTACTTTACTTTTGCCAATTCACTTGCCATTTCACTTCGCCTTTGCCATTTCACTTCTCACTTCTCATTTTGCGGAACTGGCACCTGATTTACTTTAATAGGAAATCAATCAACCAATAAACTTGCACAGCTTGAAAATTTCTGTTCAATTTATCAACCTACCTTGTGTGCAAGTGCATCCAACACTTCGCGGCTCAATGTGGCCAGCTTTTCATCGTTTTCCAATTCTGCTACTCCAGGACTGGGCTGTGGCTGCAAATAGTAAATACCGTATATATCCTTGAAAAAGACCCCAGTGGAGTTGTTATTTCATCAGATGCTTTGGCGTTAGGTGGGAGTTACTCAAGGGGGAATGTTATTCAAGGGGGAGTTATGTCTTGCTCACCCTGCCAACAGGGGGGAGTTATTCAAAGGGGGTTATGTCTTACTCACCTGCCCAACAGGGGAGTTATTCAAGGGGGGTGTTATTCGAGGGGTTTCTTCTCAAGGATATACCGTAAAAATATCACATTTGCACTGCATAAAATATTCAGACATTATTGAGCTAAATTTTGATAAAAAAGTTGGTGTATAAATATTACCAATGCCACTGCAGCTGCAATGCACATTAGGACCAGCAAAAATGATTTGTTCATCTTGTTTCTTGTGTCTTTGGTCCCACACACGCTAGTTGACGCCAAAATTAGCGTCAACTCAGAGTCAACTGGTCAAAAATTCAATTGACTCTGAGCCATTTACAATATGTATCCAAAAAATCCCCTTCTTTCATTCTACATCAATCGACTTCTCAATCTTTCTTAATCAACACAGGTAAAATCTTAAAAATAGTTATACTTAAAGCAGTTGACTCTGAGTTGACTCAATCGACTTCTAAAAAGTAGCGTCAACCACCGTGTGGAGCGCCTTGGACTGATGTAAATGTATGAGAAATTTGAACAGAGAAAACAGACAGCGATCTACAGGTCAAATTTTTCTCCTTAAGTATCTTCAATTTGACAACTCATGCTTTGTTATCACCCAGTCTGTCTGTTTCTGTGATATTTCATGCGATGACATATCACAAAATGTCACTGCTACACAATGACACAGATTAAGGTTCTGCCACTCTCAAGTCTCAACATAATGTGAGCTGAGGCTAGTTATGGGAAAGTACTATAAGCTGCCACAGGAAGAATTGTTGATTTTGAGAAACTTGATGTAAAATAATTTCAGAAGATCTCTCAAAAAGAAAATACACCATAAATTTAATTGAATGTCTCTGAGAAAGACCAGTGGGCAGTCCCAAGCCCTGTAAAGTAAAGTGTCAAATGTAAAGTGAAATGCAAAGTCAAATGTCAACTGTCATGCAAAGTGCCAAATGTAGAGTAAAGTGTCAATTGTGTAACCAAATCTTATGTTTTCGTATCCAAATCTTATTTTTCAACATAAGGTTTGGATACAAAAACATAAGATTTGTATACGAAAGATAAGATTTGGATACAGAATTGACAATTTACTTGACATGTGACACTTTCATGACAATTCACATTTGCCTTTGCATTTGACTTTACATTTGACACTTTACTTTACAGGGATTGGGACTGCCCTCTGGTGGCAGCAGAGTTGTGCAAATACTGGTATTTTTGGAAAACGTAAACGTAAACGTAAATACCTTTTCTCAATTTTAAGTATTGATACTAAAAGCGTAAAATATTTTGAAAGTACCCGGGTAAACGTAAAAAAAACGTAAACGTAAAAGTATTTTGAAGCAATCCCATCATCAGAGAGTGTGAAAAAACCTCACCTATTTTTACAGTGTGATGAACATAATGAATAATGTGAAGTATCTATTCATTGTCAAGTACACGGTGAGTGGAATCTAACACACCCCGCGCATAAGGTTCCTGAGCGGGCAACTTTTGTGTGTTTATAATTGCGATTTGTGATGACGATGATCTAGGGGGGGGGCTGATTTTTGTATCAAAACATAACCAGAACATTTCAATACCAAAGTATGAAATTCCAGCCCCCCAACTTTATCGTAACCCCCTAGCGTTATCGTAGAAGTGAACTTTTGTTCCTGGCGCATGAACTTTTGCCTATGCCAATTTCATTTTGGGAATCTACATGGGATGGGGGTAGGATAAAGCTATGGTGCATTTTATAGGTGGGTAGAGAAATGTTTTGGCTATCTTTTTCCACCAATATCAGCACCCTAGCGCGTTGTCATAATGAATCGTAACGCAATACATAAATACACCAAAAGTCGCTGCGCACGAACTTTATGCATAGGGTTTTGAAAATATTTTTAAATAAATAGCAGTTTTTCTATTTTCCATACGATTTTTACGTTTTCCCTAGTACCCGGGTATTTTGGTCAGGAAAACGTAACAAAACGTAATGGTATTTTTGGAAAACGTAAACGTAAACGTAAGTATAAATACCCGAATAACCGGGTATTTCGGGTAAACGTAAATACGTTTTTCTAACTCTGGGTGGCAGTTCCGGAAGCGAGAAGTGAAACGGCAAAAGCAAAGTGATATGGCAAAAGCGAAGTAGAAAAAATGTGAGTTCTCTTCATTTTTACCATTTTACTTCTTACTTCTCCACTTGCGGAACTGGCCCCTGGTGCCCCTTTTTCCTGTGTGTCCTGGTCCTCGGTACCATTAGTGCTTTTTCGCTGCTAATTGCAAACAAAATGGTGTGTCACACATCCCACACAGATGAGTCATGATGTTCTATGATCTTCTGTGCTTATTCATCAAATGATCGTGACCACTAAAGGTTGTACGCCTCAGTTTTTATATTATAGACTAATGAATTAGCGAAATCTTGTGTTTCCAAGTCTGGCGTTTCCAGGTTTCTACGTCTGTTTCCCAGCCACAAAACGGGCCAGCTATTTATCGTTGTGAGAATGACAATTCATGGCTTGCATGCCCTCCAAAAACGACTGCCTACCTATTTTTTTAGCTCTACTCACTATTGGCCCTGCACACACCAGTTTTCAACAGAAACTTCGAACACCCATAAATCAGCTTTGAACGTATTTGAGTTTTCTAAAATGAGTAATTTTTAAACTCCGTCAACTCGCCAACTGCAGTTGACGGTCACCTCATTATTGGGCCCCACACGCTAGTTGACATCGACACAAAATGTCAACTGGTGCAGATCCCGATTCAAAGCTTGCTGACGAGTCGACGAACGACATTCGAACGCAAGCTTTGAATTGGGAACGGAACCAGTTGACATTTGGTGTCGATGTCAACTAGCGTGTGTGGGGCCAATAGAGAACTTAAATTCATTCAAAGGTGATTTGAGTTTTCAAAGTTTCGGTTTAAAAAGCAGGCACGTAGTTTATGGCCGAAATTTCGAAACTGATTATTCTTAAAAACACATTTTAGTTTACCAGGATGAATGTTCTTCGAGCTCCGTCAACATCAGTTGACGGACTACTCATTACGGCAAAGACGTATCCAGGGGGGGCGGGGGGGGGGGGGGCTGCAGCAGGGTGAGACCGAGAAAGTCCCGGAAACTGCAAGTTTTAATATATATTTTTCGATGATTCTTAAAAATTTTGCGCGCAAGCGCGCAATTTGACCCCCATACATTGTATTTTCAGCGGATCGGCCCCTGTAAACCAATATCTTTGGAAATGAACAGATTTTTGCGAATTCGCCGTATATGTATGCATATATAGGTACATACATATCAAGCGGTTCCTGGCGCTGGCGCCAACGCCAATAGCGCCATGGCGTGGCGCCTTTCCGTGGCGCTAGCGCCAAAACGCGTTCCCGTCCCTATATAGGGAAAATTTTAGGGGGGGGGGGGCTGAGCCCCCCCCGTTCGCCGGCCCCCGTAAACAAGCAGCCCCCCCCCCGCTCAAAAATCCTGGATACGTCCCTGCATTACGGTGAACTCAAACGCGCTCAAATACAGATTTACCAGTTTCGGATATTTCGCCCACTTCCGAGAAACTCAAATCTGCACCAATGAGTGGGGAAAAGCTATTCGTTCTGTGGACCCCCCACAGGTCTCAATCTTGGAGACCCCCATTTCTGCTTCAACATCAAAATTCTCTTTTCAAAATGGATCTTTTCAATTTTATTTGATTGTGTATTTGCAAACCGCATAAGCAGTGGAAAATATCATTTCATACAAAAAGCCTAAATTAATATGACATGTTTCGAAGCGGAATGAATTTCGGTTTTGTAAAAGTCGAAGTATTGCTGTTGGATAAACAGAAAATGAAAATGAGATACACGCGAATAAGTTTTCGGTCATCAGACAAAAATGAATTTGGTGCCGAAAATGTCTTCACAAAACGCGAAAATTCGCATGAAACTATTAGAGCTGTCGGATAAAAATTTGTTGAATTTTTTTAAATTTTCGCACCAAATTCAGGCTACAACCATTTCAGCCAAGCCACTAACATTTTATTTATAAAGCACTTTCCAATCCAAACAACATAATTTAAAATCATTTTTGAGAAGGGAACAACATTGCAAAAAAATTGTCGCACTAAATTCTGACCTTTCAACGTGAAATCCAACTAAACCAGATACTAATATTTATGTAAATTACTTAATACAAATGTACCGAGAGAATTTTGCTTTACTGACGACTGACTGTTCAAACTCATTTGTGTAAAACGAGACGTCAGGATCCAATACCGCGCCTTGTCAAGTGCCTATTTATGGCACTTTTTAACACGATTTGCAACTTGACATTTTTTGTCACTTAAAAATTGGGTTCGGAATTGGGAAAATTTGAACTGACCGATTATCAACCGAACAAGCTGAATACCGTGATCTACAAAGTTCAGTTTTAAGTGTCAACCAGAAAATTCATTTCGCCACCATAGATAAGGTGCGGAATTGATCCAGAAAACTCTCAAATACATCTCAATTCAAAACAATAGAAATCCGAAGAAAAAAACATTTGAGCCCGAAAATCTGTATTATTCTGCAAGGTGGCATATACACCAGAACTCGTAACGTGAACCATAAACATTTATGGAAGTTTGATAGGCTTTCATAAGCATAATTGTACGAACACTTCAATAACACTTTCTGAAAAAGCAAATTGTAATGTGTATTTAACCAAAGCCCCTGGAATCGACAAGTGGTGCTTTATAATTCATTCCGACATTTTACACAAACACAACTTACAAGTTTTGCCGCGAAAATATTAACTAAATACACTGGAATTTGTGGACCAGTTGAAAATCCGTGGAAAGAAGGAAACAAATTCATTTGTTTTTAACTTCATGAACTATCGGATACACCAGTGTCGTGATATTGAAAGTACGTGCGTTTGGACACCGTTATGCGACACGTCAACTAAAATCACGATTGACATCGAAATTCAGTTGACAAACAAGTACGCGCAGCGCCAACATCGCACCCTGACCAAACACCACAAGTCGGATCGGGACTAAACACCCCTCAAAACACGCTCAAATAGAGAATCAATGCAAAACAAGCCCTGAAACAGACTCCGCCCCCTTTTTCACAAAACCCGCCCGACACTCAGCCCGATTTGAACAGCAAAATGGCCACTTGTCCGAGATAAAAGTAGATGAAATGTTTGGTTTCGTGCGTCACGTACGAGCCAAAATTGCGGCCGACGATACAATGCCACGTGGGGTTGTACTTTTTGTCGAATTCCTTCTTGATGTAGGCGGCGATGTCCTTTTCGATGTTGTATCTGCGATTTTTCAACGTTTGTAAAGTGCTTTGAAAGTGGCGGAATAAAGTTGTTAATTGTCATGTCAAATGTCAACTTTAAAATGCAGGTGCGTTTTCATTAGACATTTGTCATTTAATCGAATTATCTATCGCCCGAGTACTTCGGAAAACCTGTGGACAGTACACAGAAAATTTGCGACCCGGTCGAACGTTTCTGCATGCGGAACTGCAAATGCGGAAATGAGAAATCAACGACTACCTATACGAAAATTCACGATTTTCACACTACCACTACCGCAAGTGTGTAACAAAAACGTTAGGATGCGTAACACAAATTTACAGTTACCATGCGACTATCCCACCTAAAAAAAACACCACTCAAAATTTCTCTAGGCCCCAAATTTCGCTCTCAAAAAATCACCCCAGTCACGAGGGGGGGGGGGGTATTTCAAGGGGAAAGGGGCATTCTAAAAATTCACCAAAACTCACTTTTCCAGGGCGGTAGTCGCGCAATCGATGGCATCCTGCTGCATGTCCTCGGACATGTCCGCGTTTTTGATGACTGCCTTCCGTTCGGACATTTTGCCGTTGACGGATAATTAATTGATAATTATAATTTAATTAAATAACTGCACTTGGATTGAGAATTTGCTGCGAGGTGGAAAACGCGGTTTGGGAGGAAGGATATATTTATGTAAAGGTATTGCTCTTATGTAGGGGTGGGAAAATATTTTTTAAACCAATAACAATAAAAATATTGAATAAAAACGTACTTGTTTTTAATATATATTTTTCAGAAACTGCCCAAATATGTTTTGTCATGTCTACTGTGGACGTGATGTATGATAATGTCTATGATATGATAATGATGTGTAATGTCTTCAGTCGAGGGGCATGGGATACAGGGGTCTCCAAGATTTTGGCCCTCGCGGGGGCTGGATAGATAGCAAATCGCTCCTCCAGAGGGATAGATAGCTGAAAATTTTTCTGGGGGAACTGGGGGGGGGGGCTGGCGGGGGCACAATATATTGGCTTTTTCAAGGATAAGAAGGCAGAAAGGGGAAAAAATCGCTAATAATCAGTTAAAAGTAGCTTTTTAATGGCTAAAAATAGGTGTATAACCATGTATATTGCCGGAAAGCACAATTTTGAAGGTGAAAAACTATGAAAAGGTGCGAAAATGAGCAGGGACGTAGCCAGGATTTTTGAGCGGGGGGGGCGGATTGTATACGGAGCCCGGCGAACGGGGGGATTTTACCCCTGTTGTAGGGGAATGGCGCCATGGCGCTGGCGCCATTCGTAGGCGCCATGCCATGGCGCCACTGGCGTTGGCATTGGCGCCAAAACAGCAGTATACGTCTGTATTTTACAGGCATTTACAGCGACATGGACAGAAATTGGGTCCATTTTCACTGGGTTTTAGGCCGCGGAGACTGGTCAGCCAAAAATATATGTTGTGAAGGGAGAATGTGCGTCGAAGGGCGTCGTGTGAAGGGAGAATTTTTCTAACTGTCGACAAAATCATCGTCTGAAAGTGCCATTTCTGGCAGATTTTTTGGTCCGGCCCAGAAAGGGGGGGCAGACGCCCCCCCCCTGGCTACGTCCTTGAAAATGAGTGATTTTGAGTGAAAATTGGGGTAAAATTTCTATAAAAACCACTCCAGATAGATAAATAGCTGAGCGATTTGGGAGGGGGGTCTTTGGGGGTAGTAGCCAAAAATTTTGCCTCGGGATAGATAGATAGATAGCTGAGCAGCCTCTGGGATAGATAGATAGCTGGCCGATTTGGGGGGGCAGCCCCCCCCCCCTAGGAGACCCCTGATTGGGATCAGAACCTGTTGACATTTAGTGTCATCGTCATCTAGTGTTCATTCAATGCTTGCATTTTTTTTCTCAAAAGAATCTATAAAATTTCAGCCACCCCTGCCTGTATGTAATAGAATCAGATTTCAAAATATATTTTATGTGGTCAGTTGTTTCTATGTATTATATGAATCAAATCAGCGCCAAAAGCATATGAATATTTAAAAACTGCCTGTGCAATATCACATTGTTTTGTATTTTTACTGGCATACCTTCCATTTATGCATGTTACCAAGTAATAATAGGCTTTGATATGTGAGCATAGCATCTAAAATTGGCCATGTGCTTCCACATACTTCTGAAACGTGAAACACTCTGTTTATTAACCTGTACTTCTGAACTCTCTGTGCACAGTTCCACATTCAATTTCACTTGAAATCAGAAAGTTTTGAAAAACGGTTTTAAAAAGTTTTTTTTCCATCCCTAATAAATGGGCGAGCAAAAACAGCCACCGTAATATAAAAGTCTACGCTACTCAAAAACAAGACAAAAATAGTAAGTCAGATTTTTTCAGGACGAACACAGGAATGACGAAAAGTGTCAACCAGTGCCAAAAAGTCAATAGTGAAACTGTTTCAATTCCACTGGGGACTTTGCTGCGGTTTAACACTGAAAAAGAAGGCAAAAATATGCGAAAGATTTATTTCGGATATTTTTATGCCTGATACTGGCAAAACATGTTCACTGTAACATAAAAAAATATTGGGAAAGTCTAACAAAATTCGAATTATCTCTGTCTACCCATCTTCAGAACACCCTTCATCAACAAATACAAAAAAAAACATTAAAACACTCTTTCAAACTACAAAAACTTAACAAACGGGAAAACCAAACTTCAAAATCACCCAAAAACAAGGTATCAAACAGTAAAAAGGGCTCTAAAAACCGGTCATCAATAATCCTACACTTTAGCAGCACTGCAAAACTGCAAACACTTCGGAATGTTATAGTCGTTAAAGATGCTCGCTCATTGGTCGACACTCGAACGCTGATTGGCTGTTTCTATGGGTCTACTTATCGTCTCGGTTGCTATGCGCAATTGTGCCGGGGACCGTCTCTGTGGATATTTGCGCTTGAATGGAGTTTTGAGTATTGGAATTGACAATGGAGTGGGTTATTATTTTTCGTTTTTTTTTAATTCTGGCTGGGGGGCTTTCTTTCATGGGTTTTGGCTTGAAAAAGTCGGGTTTCGTGGAATGAACCCGATGGTTTTTTGTCGGGTAAATTTTTGCCCGCGATTTTTTAAAATGCAATGCAACCCAATCAACGTGATACTAATGTGTGACTGAAAAAATTTTATCGGGCAACCCGAAAAAGCGTGTCGGGCTGATTTAATTTCGCAGCAAGGTGTATTTAATTATGCACATTGTTAAGCCACAAGAAAAACGTCAAGAAAAAATTGGATTAGTGTGGCTGTTGCAAATGAAAAAGTTGAATTAACCAGCGTTATTTAGTGTCTGTCACCCATTTTGATGCAGCTCGGGGGCTGGATTAAATTTACCCGACATGTTTTTCGAGGCAGCCCGATTTTTGTATGCGGAATTTTACTATGCTCGATTCTGTGTTTGTTTTTCTTAGCTTAACATAAATAAAATTAGGTACCAGATACATCTTTGTAAGGAAACCGCACACCTTGCACGGAAATCTACCATAACCCATCTGAATAAAAAACCAAGAATTGAATATTTCTTCAACACAACTCGTTGCATTTATTATCGGGTGGTGATTTAGCACAGTTGATCCTATTACTGTATTCATCAAATTATGGTAACACTCTGTTTGAAGCACATGGTCGCATAAGTTGCAGGCTTTTACTTATGATTTACTCATTCTAAGTGTTAAGTAGTTGTAGGTAAGTGGTACGTCAAGTGAAACACTGAACAACTTGTTGTCCACTCAATTGATTTTTCAGGAGTTATAGGATTTTCAGGGAGTCATGAAACAGTGAAAAGTGAAATCATAGTGGCGAGTATCTTCACTTGGAATTTTGCTTATTACCTGTAAACTTAGTTGACACTTGACTGGTCACTTATCCATGTCACTTTACCTACGACTTTTCTTTTCATCGCGGAATTGACCTCTGGCAATTGACCTGAAGCATTTTCGATTGCGAAAGTTTGATCGCTGACGAAATCGCATCCACACATCGCAGCGTTATTTACTTTGAAAACGTAATTATAACTTGGGGATCTGCCAAGTCAGGATGTTTTTATTTTACTCCGCCTTTTTTACAATGATTTCGTGTAAGCAAATCGGATATTCACTCAAAACGTTCCGCAATCCCGAAAACGTGAAAAATATAAAAGTAAAAAAGGCCCCGAAAAAAAGAAAAAGACACCGGGTTTATTGTCATCGGCGCGGCTGCCAGTTGCACGCTCAAAATGTGCATCTAAATCACCCAAAACATACCGCCTTTTCACAAATCATATCTTGTCTCCCGAAAAATTTATCAAAATGATGCACGGATGCACTTCAAAGAGCGCTTTGGGCGCAAATGCAAAGCGAATTTTGCTGCTTTCGGCGCTGAGAAGACATTACAGTGGTTCCACGGCTAGCAGAGAAGTTAAATTGTTCAAATTTGGCACAAAATTGACCAGATGTGCGTTTGTTACACTCTATATATCTTGGCATTGTTCCAACCATTCCTAACGATACGGTTCTGGTCCCAAAAACCAGGACTAGCAGGATGGCGCACCGCACACTGAAAATTCGGGTCATGCGTTTGTACGATTTTTGGCAAAGTATGAACTCGTAACTAGAACTGCGTTCGAAAGATGCCCGCTCACGGGTTGCAAATATGAAAGTCTATCTTACCGTTGTTTTTTTTGGCAGACCCCAAGCATTTCTAAACCACAAACTAAAAAAGGTTTTTTTTCAACGTCAAGGTTTTTAAAAAAAAACAGTTTAAAAACCACCGGCCACCCAAAATAAACCCACCCAAATCCCCCAGTTCCAGCGTCAACGTCCACAGCCCCACATCACGTTCGATGCGTTTCCACCAGTGTGCCAGTGAAAGCTGCTTTCAAAGCCCCGGAGCCGAGTGGACCCGTGCCCGTGACCAGACCCACCGCTGCGGAAACCAGTGAATTTTGCGAGGTTGGGTGGGTGGATTGTTTTTTGAGAGGTTTGGATGAGAGAATTTATTTTTTCGTTTTTATTTTTCACTGGTTTTCAAGGTTTTAAAAGTGTCGTAGTTTTGTATCGTCGTAGTGCCAGGAAATGAATTTTATATTTTTACCCAAATACCGATGCTGAAAAAATTTGCCAAATTGAGAAATGTTAATGGAAACCTACAATGTTCATTTTATGCCACTTCCCTGGCAAGTGTGTTTTTGAAACTTTGTTCACAATCCCGATCCCAGAACATTAAAAAACAAATACCCATCCGTAAAGTCGCTCCCGTATCAACCCTAATTTTGTATAAATTTGTTTGAAGTTTTTCAATTCGGTTTGCAGCCCAGCAAAGATTCCTTCGCCGATGTGAGTAACGCGTTGTTTTAGTCGCCACGTGTTCCACTGTTGCCTTAGTATTTGCGTTTAAAAAGTGTCGCGTGGCTTAAAGGCGCTACATACATTAGTTGACAATGACACCAAATGTCAACTGGTTGTGATTCAGGGGTCTCCAAGATTTTGGCCCTCGCAGGGGCCGGATAGATAGCAAATCGCTAAAAAACTGAAGCTGAATTACAAATAGCTGAAAAAAATTTCTGGGGGGGGGGCTCGCGGGGGCAAAATATATAGGCTTTTTCAGTGCATAGAAGGCCGAAAGGGGGAAAATCGCTAGTAATCGGTTAAAAGTGGCTAAAAGTATGTTTAAAATGGCTAAAACAGACATATAACCACGCATATAGCCGGAGAGCACGAATTTGAAGGTGAAAAACTATAAAAAGGTGCGAAAATTAGTGATTTTGAGCGAAAATTGGGGCAAAATTTCTCAAAAACCACTCCAGATAGATAGATAGCTGAGCGATTTGGGGGGGGGGGGGTCTTTGGGGGTAGTAGCTAAAAATTTTGCCTCGGGATAGTTAGATAGCTGAGCGGCCTCCGGGATAGATAGATAGCTGGCGGATTTGGGGGGGGGGGCAGCCCCCCCCTAGGAGACCCCTGTTGTGATTCCAATTTAAAGCTTGCTGATGAGTAACACTGCGTATTATTGCTTACACATGTATTTACTTCATCCCGGCCTACCCATTCGTACGCTTGCACATACATCAATACTTTTCCAACACTGCAGCCTCATTTTCAACATGATTCAACACTTTTGCATTTGAACGTCGTTCGTCTGCTCGTCAGCAAGCTTTGAATTGGGATAGAAACCAGTTGACATTTGGTGTCTTTGTCAACTAGTGTGCGTACGGTCAAAGTGACATTATTCACTAAAGTTCCAAATTCGATCGATGTTCATCGCGCAGAAATACCACTTGCCGGGGCCGCCCGCAACTTTGGACGACATGCCCGTGCCCCATTTGCCATACAAACAGGAGTATGACAAGTTGCAGAAAAAGTTCAACTTGTATTTGGCTGTAGTTGGAGCCTTGTTTGCTGGCGGTGTGATTTTGGTTGGTTGATCTTGCTTTTAAATTGGGATGTGAGTGGTTTTTATCTATTTTTTTCTAAAAGCAACTTTTTTCATAGTTTTTGCAATCTGACGATCAGAGGAGGGTTGGCACTTGATTTTTTTAACTGATTTTTTATATAAAAAATAAGCCTAAAAATAAAAATTGTGCTGTTTTCATGGGTTTTGGGGCATTTTTAGTGTAAAATCTTCCATTTATTCATGTTACCATGCAATAATAAGCCGCGATATGCTAGTGTAGTATATAATAACAAACCAATGTGCTCCCACACACTTCTACAGTGTGTAACATCACTGTCAATGTATTAGCCTTCTCTTACAACCTTATTTAAGCACTATTCCATGCTGAACTTCACTTGAAGTCACGAGCATTCGACAAGAGGCGATATATGTAATAAATCGACGTAAAATGGATATTTTTGAAAGAAATCACTGCTTATAATGCTATTCCATGACTTCACAGTCATAATATGACAGTCAATAGAATATCATAACCACAATAGACATAACAATACATTGTCTGACACTTAACATACATACATTTTTTCTCTATACCCCCATTTTGGGCGATTTAAAAAAAATCTGATTTTAATTTGAAAAAATCAATTTTTTTTTAAATTGATATATATATTTTTTAAATCAAGGCGTTTAACAAAAATTGATTTTTTTCCAACCCTAGCACATCGTTGCCGATTTTGTTGCCTGGTCGAATGCATATTTGAGAAATACCATTTTTGTTACTCCGGTCATTTTTTTCTCAGATATCTACCTGAAAACAAAAAATTTGCAAATATGTAGATATTTGTAATACATTATTCAATACATTGTTCTTTGTAAATGTGTATTTATGTCGGTTACATGCAAGGACTGGGCACTTTCTATGACATCTATCCACCCACATTTCCAATTTAATTAAAAAAATTGACATAACACATTGACAGTCGGTAAATCTCTGGGGGTTAGCACCCCCAAAACCCATTGAAGACCCCCCGGGACACCCCCGAGACCCCCGGTAGATACTTTACCACACACTAAAATTCACACCGTTTCTCATTTCCACCAGGTTTGGCAGCAAGATTCATTCTGTGTCGATGCCATACGCGCGCCGGAAGGCTACAGAAAGAGAAAAATTGTCAAACCGGATAAAAAGCCTCCACCAGAGGAGCCGGGCGCTGCGGAGAAAAAAGGTTTTTTTCTTCGGATTTTGGGTTCTCTGAGACCGGTGTTTATTTTTGCATTAGGGGAGTACAGTGCTGTGTAAATGTTGGATAAGTTAAAAGAATTTTTTGTGTTTTTAAATGTGTGTTAGAGATGTGTTTTGATTTGGTGCGTCAGGTGGGGAAATTTTAGTAGCCGCGGGACGACGTCTTAGCAAAAAGAGTGACAATAAATTCTCGAAAATGAATTGTGTTGACTTACCACACTGAACCTTTAAATTTTGAACCCTTGAAACTACTTAAGCTTTGTCTTTAGTCTGAACGGAGTTGTAAACGGCTACTTTTTGTCTTTAGTCTGAACGGAGTTGTCAATGGGTACTCTACAAATGTCAATGTCAAACTTGTAACATTTTTCAAACAGAGAGCACCGCGCCAGCTGGCAGTCTTCCAGTAAAAGAGGGAAAAGTTGAGGACAAGCCAAAACCGAAAGTGAAGCCAACATCGGCGGCTGCACCCGCGGCCGCGGCGGCAGGTAAAATTTGCTCAATTATAAATAACTGTATTTAACATATGAATGCGCATTCTTACCGCACAACTGTTGGGAAAATGAAATTTTTGCAATTCCCAGAAATAGGACAGAAACGAAAAAAGCAAGAATTGTGTACTTGAAAATAAGGTGTCGGAAACGCTAAAAATTTGCTAAACTTATGCCGGATATCGAGAAATCTTCACACAGCAGCTTCAAGATCAACACATTCAGATTACATTCCACGAATTTGTCACGCCAAACCCCCTTCACACCAAACCCCCCAACCCCCCCCCCCAGCGTCGGGCCCCCCAGTCCAGCTGCCCTCCAGCGTGCCCTACCTGCTGATCGGCGCGGGCACGGCCAGCTTCGCCGCTTTCCGCGCCATCAAAGCGCGCGAGCCCGACGCCCGAGTTTTGGTCGTTGGCGACGAGCCAGAATTTCCCTACATGCGCCCGCCGCTCAGCAAGGAGCTGTGGTTCAGCGATGATGCGAGATTGGTGAAAACGCTCAGGTTTAAGCAGTGGAATGGCAAGGAGAGAAGGTGAGGGCAGTTTTGGCTCACACACACTAGTTGACATCGCAAATAAATGTCAACTAAATAACACAAAAAGTTTGAAAGGCCACTTTTAGAGAAACAGTGGAAATCGGGTGTGATGATATAAAATTAACTACGCTGTATCTAGGAAAGTTGAAATAATTAACCGAAATTTAGTTGAATTTAGTTGACACGAGTTTTGTTGTCAACTAGTGTGTGTGGGCTCTTTGGCACAGTTTAGTGATGTAAAAGCGCCGTGGCGCTCTTTGCGCTTGGCTCTTGACATCAAAAAAGCTGTGGAGTTGATGGCACTAGGCGCCACAGTCATGGCGCGTTGTGCATCACTAGATAAGTCATATATTTCAGATAACTACAAAATCCGTGTTAAAAGTTCACTTATCACTTTATATTATCATTCAAATGCGTCACAAAATAGCAAAAAGAGCGAATCATACATGTTTTAAAAAAAAAAACGTGTTTTGTTTTGTGATTTGATGTCGCTTTGAAAAAAAATCCACCAACGGGTAAACACCACCAGCAGTAGTTAAAAAACAACATTTTTAAAAACCATTCTAAAAACCCCACCCACCCTCCCAACCCTTCCAACCCTTCCACCCCTCCCACCCTACAGCATTTTCTTCGAGCCGGACGAGTTCTACACGCCGGTGGACCAGCTCATGTCCAGGGACCACGGGGGCGTGGCCGTGGCCAAGGGAATCAGGGTCACCAAGTTGGACCCAGTTGAACATAAGGCGCACTTGAGCAATGGGCAAATTATACAGTATAATAAGTGTCTTATTGCTACTGGTTTGTGGGGTGTTTTGGGGTTTGTGGGGTTTTTGAGTAGGGTTGAAATGGGTGCAGATCCTTGATTCCGACCAGGGACGTAGCCAGGATTTTTGAGCGGGGGGGGGGGGCGGATTGTATACGGAGCTCGGCGAACGGCATGGCGCCATTGGCGCTGGCATTGGCGCCAAATAGTGCGGTACTTGTATGTATTTTACATACATATACAGCGACGGGGGCGAATTTTCAGTGCTTTTTTGGTCCTAAACCACAGGTATAACTAAAATATACTGTGCGGCGCCGAAATGCGCGCTTGCGCGCAAAATTTTTACCGGACTGGCGTAGGGTTGGAAAAAAAAACGTTTTTTTTAACTCGATGTTTTTTTTAATAAAAAACGTTTTTTTTTTAAAAGCTCCCAGATATGACCTTGTGTCAACATATATAGGTATATCAGACAGTGGCAATACTCTGTGATGTTATATATGACCATATAATGTCTGTGGAGCCATTTGATAGCATTATAAGTGGTGATTTGTGTCAAAAATATCCATTTTTCGTATAGTCGAATGTTCGTGACTTCAGGTAAAGTTTGGCACGGAATAGTGATCAAACAAGGTTATAAGACGAGGTTGTTACTTTGGGAGTGAAGTTACACACTGTGGGGGTACATGGAAGCACATTACCTCAATATTATATACTACAGCAACATATGACGGCTTATTAACCCATGGTAGCACATAGAAATGGATACTTTGATACTAAAAATGCCACAAACCAATTAAAACAACCACCAATGTCAATATGTGTGTGAAATTGCGCGCTTGCGCGCAAAATTTTTGCAAAATACCTAGTGCTTAGTACTAAAAATTTCGGTCGAAGTTTTTTTAAAAAAAAAACATTTCGGACGTCATGTTTTTTTTTTTTTTTAAACGTTTAAAAAAAAAAAACGTTTAAAAAAAACATCGGCCAACCCTAGCACTGGCGTAGTGATGGAAAAGCGCCAGAAAAAATGGCGCCAGGCGCCAAGGGCGCCATGGCGCCATTCGGAAAGTGGGCGCCAAGCGCCAGGGGCGCCAAGCGCCAGGGGCGCCACAGAAAAATGGGCGCCAGGCGCCAAGGGCGCCATGGCGCCATTGAGAAAGTGGGCGCCAGGCGCCAGGGGCGCCACGGAAAGAGGGCGCCAAGGGCGCCATGGCGCCATTTGGAAAATAGGGCGCCAGGCGCCAAGGGCGCCAGGATAAAAAAGTGCCTACAACACCATGCGTGTGCTAAAAACGTTTCTCCAGCACCATTATACGCGCATTCAGAGTTTAATTCGCGTTCTCCAGGATGTAATGACAAAAACAAGGCTAGGAACAAAAAAAATTTGAATAAAATCCACATGGCGAATTCAAACGTAATGGAAAGTGTCATTTGACAACAATCCATTCATTACAAATACACCTTTCCAAACAATGTTTCCTAATTGCAACGATTTAAATCCATTTATTAATGATTTTGCAAGTTAGACGGTTCATCATTCTTGTCTTCTGATCCGTCAGACAGATCTGATGAACCGTTGGACAAAAGATTTCCACCCACTCACACCACTCCGTCCATTTTTCTGGCGAATTTAGATCATCCACGGATGCGGCTTTCTTTTTTTTTCGTTTACACAGCACTCACCGTGAAACCTTGCTGGCGCCTTTTTGGCGCCCTTCTAAAGCAGGGCGCCAGGCGCCAAGGGCGCCACGGAAAAAGGGCGCCAAGGGCGCCATGGCGCCTTTCATAATGTGGGCGCCAAGGGCGCCACAGAAAAAGGGCGCCAAGCGCCAATGGCGCCATGGCGCGGCGCCCTTTGGCGCCCTCAAATGGCGCCAGCGCCATGGCGCCATTCCATCACTACACTGGCGACAAAATCGCTTTACGGAAGCACCATTTCGGGTATATTTTCTTGTCCGACCCGGGAAGGGGGAGGGCGGCCGCCTCCCCGCCCCCCCCCCCTGGCTACGTCCTTGATTCCGACAAATGTCGGAATTTTCCGATCCTGGTGCCGACTAGGTTAATAAAACGTTTCCAAGGACCCCGTCTGAAAAAATCATCTAAAAACCCTTAATAATGACTCTGGGCACATTGAATGCAATTCATTCCGATTCTAATTTTCGAAAATTCCAGTCCCGGTGTGTATTCCGAAAACCCGGTTCCGTTTGAACTCAACTTCTGTGAGCTATTTGAATTATTTACAGTCATAATGTGGCTCTATCATTTTTAAAGGCGGTACTCCGAAAAATTTGAAGGAGCTAGAACACGCCGGGCAGGAGATTCGAAGCCGCACAACTTTGTTCAGAACGGTACGCTACATTTTCTTATTTTTTTTTTGTCTGCTGGTTTTGCACATACTTGTTTGCAGCGTCAAAAATGTAAACTTTAAAAATCGCCATCGAAAAGTAACTTATGTAACGAAGTAACGAAATGTTTTATGCTAGTTCCATCAAAAATAAGTTTCCTTCATTGGGATCATTGCGTAATTTGTCACTTTAAATTTCAGGTTCCAGATTTCCGGCGTCTAGAGGAAGTCGCCCGCAAGAGCAAAACTATAGCCATAGTGGGTGGAGGTTTTCTGGGCTCAGAAATCGCTTGCGCGCTCGCCAGGTTTGTTTTTCGCAGTTTGTATTTTAAGGGCATTTTTTGGAAAAAGGGAAAATTAATTATCACGAATTTCCCGGCATTTGCTCGAGGGTATTTTTTCTTCACCGATGGAAAATCGTATTTTGAAAATCCATGTTTTTTAGGTTAAAATTGACAAAAATATGTTGAAATTGCTGGCGCTTTTAATGGTTAGAATTGGCAAAATGTGCAAAAATTAGCAATTTGGTGAAAATTTCAAATTGGTAAAAATGGTTCAAAATTTGCTCCAGAATGGTAGAAATTGAGGTGATTGATTGAACGGGATGGGCGAGTTAGGGAACATAGAAGCAAAAATTTAGATACGTATAGATAGACATCCGGCCAATTAGGGGTGTAACACTTGGAGACCCCCGCTCGTTTACCCAATCACCCAATGCGGTGCAGAAAAGGCCGCGACACGGGGCTGACCGTGCTGCAGCTGTTCCCCGAAGCCGGCAACATGGGCAAGGTGCTGCCCGAGTACTTGAGCAGGTGGACCATGGATCAGATTTCCTCTGGTTGGTTTGATTTTTTTGAGTGTTTTTGGGTGTCTAAAATTTGCGAGTTTTTGAAAATTTTCAGCCGTTCCTTCCGAGAGTATGCATATTTAGTTGAATAATTTGGGTGTTCTGTACGAAAATTTTCAAATTGCGGGGAAAGGGTAAGAGGTGATAATGTCAGTGACTGATAGTTTTCCCCACACATTAGAGTTTTGTGTCTGAGATGAATAGATATTGCGAGTTTGGTGTACAGTTCCCCCAACTATTTGGAGATATTTCTTCATATATTCTGCCAACCGCTGAAGTCCATATCTTATCCGAAAAAATAACTGAATTTTTTTATTTCTACTCAAATTACATCGGTAAATTCGGTGCATCAATTTAAATACACTTGATTTTATTCATCAAAATACGATACCATCTTCAGGAGGTATGCGGACCGATCAGTATATTTTTATTTATGGCGATTCTGCAACAAGTTTCAGTTCATGGAGTGAGCCTTATTTAAAGCGGCCAGTAATTTTATTCATTGAATCTCGATGGTGTTTAGTTGGCATTTTCTCTGCGCTTCACTGGTCGCGTTCCGCGTCGAAACTGAACACGGGATTAAAAAAAAATTTTTTTACGAACTGAGCACGGGATTTTTAAAAAAATTGACATAATGCCTCGCGGGTTTTTTTGGGATTACTGGAGCTTTTTTAGGGATGGCTGGGGTTATTCAACCGCCTTTCTTCAAAAACACTTTTTAAACGAGCATCGAAACCGGTTTTTTATTCAAAAACACTTTTAAACAGGCATCAAAACCGTCACTTTCGGGGTCGTGTGTCCCCCCCCCTCACGGCGCCCCCCTCTATGTACTTGATCTCTACGCACCCGCAGGATTGTCCACGATTTTGTTCCTCGCGAGTTTTCTATAGATCAATATTTAGGAAATCGCCCCTCCGAGAGACTGGGGTGGGGTGGGGGGGGAGCCCCCCCCCCATTTGAACCAACACCAACCAAATCACCAATCGCCCACTAACACCGCCTGCCTGAGCACCATCACCAAGAAGTCCTCGTACTGGACGGTGATCACCCCGTCCCTGTCCGTGTCCAGCGCCCTGAACGCGCTCGTCAACGCTTGCAGGTAGATGCACAGGCGGATAAAGTCGTCGAATAAGATCGATGTGGGTTGGGAGGGCGAGAATTTGCGCACGGCGAAATTGTACCATTGGGGGGTGAGGCGGTAGCCTGGGGGGGTTGGGGGTTGAGGAAGTTTTTGGGGGTTTTTTGTGCGTAGGGTCAAGGACGTATCCAGGGGGGCTGCAGCCGTTCTCGGGTGAGACATGAAAAAGTGAAAAATACAACTTTCAGCGAATCGTCCCATAACCACGAGTATTTTGAGTAAATCAATCGCTGCAGTCCAAAATCCCACTTAAATACACTCAATTTTGTGCCATCCGTACTATATAAATGCATTTTTAGAGCGTTTCTCAGCACCGGCGCTAAAACCAGTGGCGCCATAGCGTGGCGCCTTTGAATGGCGCTAGCGCCAAGACGCTATTCCACGCGTTGTAGCGTAAATTTAAGGGGGGCTGAGCCCCTCTCCGTTCGCCGGCCTCAGTAAACAAGCAGCACCCCCGCTCAAAAATCCTGGATACGTCCCTGCGTAGGGTTATTTGTTGTTTACGGGTGACGTTTTAGAGGGGTGCGATTTGTGTCGGTGGGGGTGCCCTTGCAGGGATAATCCGGGTCCCTGTCAAGTTGGCAACCCACCAAAGTGCTCGAGACACTTTTTAAGCTCTTTTTTGTCGATGTCCCCCGAGCCGTCCTCATCGAAGTAGTTGAAAATGTCCGTCCACCGTTGCACGTATGTCCACAGGTCGCAGAACTCGTCGAAGTCCAGTGTGCCATTCCCGGACCTAGGTTAGGGGGGTCTCCATTGGGGGATCAGGTTCAGGGCGTCAGTGCTTTTGCACGATTTTGAGTGGGCCATTCCAGCACCCTGTGAAATGTAAAATGTCGCACAGATGGTATGTCAAATGCCTGATAAAACTCACTCTTTCTGGTTTTCCATACAATAGTGCATGGTATTTGATCAATTTGTATGCCATTTTACAAAGTGCAGGACTATGTAGTCATAATCGGGCTGCCCGACAAAAGAAACCTGCCGGGTAAAAAATGTCAACTCGACCTAAAAAATCCACCCAATCCACTCAAACCTGTCAAACAACCCGATCATGATCCTGCACGTGTGCTTGTTGAACGGCCTCTCCCATGACCCATTGCTAAGACACGCCTGCAACTCGGCCGAGTCGATGGTGCCGGACCTGTCCGTGTCGATGCGGTCGAACACCACGCGGAGCCAGTGCTTGTCGGGCATGCCGCCTGCCCGGGTGTTTTGGGGTGCTTTGAGATGGTGATTTTGAAGGCGGAAGTGGGTGAAAAGTTGTGGAAATTACCGATTTTGAGCGAAAATTGGGGGAAATTTCTCAAAAATCGCTAGCCGCTTCATAGCTGGTCCATTGTGAGTGGGGTTCAGTTCAGGCCCCCATTTTTCTGTCAAGCCCGAATCTTTCACACTGCCAGAGCAGTTACTTTACCATCACTACATAATTGGCAACTCAGCGAATTAAACCACAATCCAGTTGACTAAATTTAACCTTTTCCTTTGCGTGTGCGCGGCTGTGCGGCACTGCGTCTACTCATCTTTGCTGCGCGCTGGTCGGACCAGTTGACAATTGCGTTTTCAGTTGTCCTATTCGGAAAATGTGATCGCTGTTTTCATTGCTCACGTTTTTATCGGTGGTTCGAGGATATTCGAAAATTTGAAAGTTTCAGTGGACGTACCGGCGATCGGGCGAAATTTGCAAGCGACATCTGAAGTTTCAAATTTCAGTAAACTGAATTTCACGTACTTACAAATGTGATTTCATCTCTACTTATAATTTGTGTTATACTGATTAGCCTATACATAGAGATGTACCGAAATTTGATGAAAGAAGTTCCGCGAAAAAATATCACAAAATTTGTGCGAGGAAGGCAATGTCGGGAAAAATAAAAATAACTGGCTTTTTATTCAAACCGGTTACGGTAGACTTCACAAAAAGCGTATGATGGACAACATAACCATAAACTTCCAAATACACAACACGCCAACCTCAAATACCCCCCCCCCACAGAGGGCGTAACCGTGATGCCGCACTCGATAGTCACTGGTGCGAGCTACTCGTCAACTGACAGCCGCGTACAGCTGCACCTCTCCGGTGGGGAGTTGGTCAACTGCGATCACGTGGTAGTTGCCGCTGGCTTGGAGCCAAATACTCAACTCGCTGACGAGGGCGGATTTGAACTGGATGAGGAGCATGGCGGATTTAAAGTGGACGCGGAATTGAGGGCTAGAAGCGACGTGTGGGTGGTCGGTTTGCGGGGGGTTTGTGCGATTTTGGCGCTGAGTACGCTATTGAGTTAACAGCAGAGGTTTCCAGGTGGAATATAGATAGAACGGGTAGTTAAGCACAGTGCCAAAAAATAGCTGAGAATAGGCAATAAGGAAAACACTAACTAGTGATTTTGATTGTGAAAATGTAAAAAGGTATGAGAAACAGCGTTTTTGAGTAAAAATTTGGGGTGAAATTTCCCAGAAAAATCGCTCCAGATAGCTATGTAGGTGTTTGGGGAGGGGGGGGGGAATTCAAGCTATAGTAGCCAAAACAGTTTGCCGCCGGTATAGGCAGATAGCTGGGTGGTCGGAAAAGGGGGTGGGGGGCGCCCATTTTTACCCTCGCATTCACCCAACCCCCTGCCCCTACCCCCAATCCCCCCCCCAGGCAGGAGACGCGTGCTCCTTCTACGACATCAAACTGGGGCGGCGACGCGTAGAACATCACGATCACGCAGTTGTAAGCGGGCGGCTTGCTGGAGAGAACATGACCGGCGCTGGGAAGCCTTACTACCATCAGAGCATGTTTTGGAGCGATTTGGGTCCTGATGTGGGCTATGAGGCTATTGGTGGGTGGATTTAAGTGTTGCTTTAAGTGGCGCACTTTAGTGACACTTTGTTACGCGTTTCTGTGGGATGAAACAGTCTAATTAAGCGTCTATAGCCGCGCCTATAGGGTCAACGCTCGCCGCGTTAAATGTGGAATGGGCACAGTTGGCAGTGATCCAAAGAAACGTAACGCACTTTCATTTCGCTAGATACTGGTCAAAATTATACGGCAATAAGTCGTTTGAGTTGATGATATGAATTGCTCAATGCCGCGCAAGGTTCAAAATGCGCTTTAAGGTGTAGTAAAGTTGCGAATAATATTATGTGAACATGTTACCTGGAAGTCGGCCTTTACAGGGCACCATTCTGTCCTGGATTAATAAATTAATTATTGTAAGCAACAATAGTGATACACACTAGTTGACGCGGCATCAATTGACGTCAATAGATTATTGGAATTAGATTGAAGGTGTGCCAAAATATGAATTGTGGATTCAAATTTAAATAATACGGCTGTGATTCTAACCCACTTGGAGTTGAAAACACAATTGGCAACTGCCATCAGTTGACGCCTCGTCAACTACAATCGTCCCTCACCACCAACAATACACCCAATACAACCAGTTCCCCATATCCCCTTAGGCGTTGTGGACGCGTCGCTGCCCACGGTGGGCGTGTTCGCCAAGGCCACCGACAAGGACTCGCCGCGCGCCGCCGCCGATTTGGCCGGCCACGGCATGCGGTCAGAGTCCGAGGCGGTTGGTTGACTAGTATTTTGAATGTGTTTTGGTTGATTTGTTTATTGTTTTTGGTTTTATTTATCTTGGGGCTTGGCCCAATTTGGGCGTCTGAGCTGAGTGGGATTTGAGATTTTTGGGAATGCCGTGTGAAAGTTATGATTATAAATACTCAGCTCATGGGCTCTCCCCAGAAGTGGCAGGTTACTTAAAAGTGGCAGGTATCTTCATTGAGAAATTCATTAACTATAAGTTTACTTGTCACTTGACCACTTAAAATCACCATTTTTCCCATTGTCTCGTCTACTGCTAGAATTAGCAACCGAAATAAATATAAAATTACGGTGGTCGGTGTCTTTTTTTCGACCGTGTTAAAAAACAGCAACACAGAGACCCGAGATTCTGTTGTAAAAATTGACCAGAAGAAATCGACTGCCATTCAGGGGTCTCGAATGGGGGGGGTTGGGGGGGGGGTTACCCCCCCCCAACCCCCCCCCATTCGAGACCCCTGAGTACATCGTTCCTTCTGAGGAATAGATAGCTGAAAAAGTATATTTTTTTGGGGGTGGTACCTACAATATATAATTTTGTCCGAGTTATAGAAGGAAGAAGAGTGAAAAATCGCCAAATAAGTGAAAATAGGTCACAAAATGGCTGAAAATAGACAATGAAACACAGCGATTATGAGGTGAAAAACTATAAAAAGGTATTAAAATAAGCGATTTTGAGCGAAAATTAGGGTAAAATTTCTCAGAAGTAGATAAGTAGATAGCTGGACGGTTGGGGCGGAGTTCAGGGGCTAGTAGCCAAAAAATCTCCCCCGCGCCGCCCCCCCCCCCGTTCGCCGGGCTCCGTATACAATCCGCCCCCCCCCCGCTCAAAAATCCTGCGTACGTCCCTGCTACCCCCCACCCCCTCACCCCCATTCCCACAGGCCGGCCCTTCGAATGCACATCGGTGGAGATGGCCGACTCGTTGCGCTACATTTGCTCCACGTTCCCCGACTCGACGCTGATCTTTTCGGGCCACGAGTACGCGCGCGCCAATTTGGCCTTCGCAAGGCATTTGTTGCCGAAGTGCGAGCGAATTGCGGATAAGGAAAATTGGGTGCTCGAGTGCAGGGAGGAGGGCATGCCCACTGTTGGTTTGGGGGGGGGATTTTTTGGGTGGGTATATTGGGGTTGGGATCGTGTAATTTTTTCATAGTCAGTCTTTTATCATTTTAGCCGCCGACCCCCACATTAGTTTATGATAAAGGCGGAGTCAACTGTCGAATAACCTACCCAAGCGCAAGCGCACCATTCAAAACGGGACGGAAAAGTAGAATTTACCATTAAAAATTGATATTCGATATAGGGATCGAAAACAAACGTGTTAAAAAAAAGAAGTTTTTTTCTATAAAAAAGTTGGTTTAAAAAAGCTACCAGATGGTTATGAGTCAACATAGGTAGCGCGGCACATAAAATGGATCTATTGCCATGACCCCATTCCAAATCACCAATCTATGATGCCCTACAATAACCCCCCCCCCCCCTCTCAGTGCCCCTCCACCCTGGGCGAGGAGAAAACCTACAACCCCTTCCTGTTGCCCTTGATCGACAACCCGATGCGCTCCGAGCTGTACGACAAGTTGCAGTTGACCAACACGGACGGCGACAGCGGCGCGCTAGATTTGGATACTGAGGAAGATTTGCAGAATGAGGCGTTTTGCAAATTACGCGAATTGAAAGATGAGTGGCGGCAGTGAGGGAGGGGTGGGGTCGGGTTTGTTGAAATGTGAAGGCCCATAAATACTAGTTGACATCATGAATAAATGTCAACTCAATAACATAAAAAAATTGTTATTAAGCATCACACTTAACAGAAACAATGAAAATTAACAGTCGCTATATTAAATTAATTATGCTCGATCACCCAGGAATGTTGAAACCACAGAACATTAGTGAACATTTAGTTGACACTAATTTTGATGTCAACTAGTTTGTGTGTGGGCCCCAAGACGCATGTGAAGCGCGCTGCACGTGAGTGAACGCACAATTTCATACGTTTACTCATGTATCGGGCGCCTTACATGCGCCTTACTTACTAATTGAAATTGGGCCGTGTGCGCCGGAAAAGTTAGGATATTTCATATTTGGTGTCGGTTTTTGCTTCGTTTCCGTGTGGCGCCTTTTTGTACGCATTTATTTCTGTAATCAACATTCGAGTAGCGTTCGTCCGGTGCGGACGCAAAATGAGAAAAAATAGGAGACGTTTACCAATCCAACATCCCGTTAAGTTTCAAATTTCGGGCACTATTGAAATGTCAAGTGAGAGCTGTCAAGTTCTCGGAAACATCTTTGGAATGTATCTGAGATATTTGCAACTTGTCACTGTCGGAAACTTTTTTTCTTTACGCGGTTTTTATGGATCGGCCCCAGTTGTTGCACACGTCTCCATTTGTTGTAAAACTTTTAGGCTTTCATACATTTATACCAAAATTCATAAATAAATACATGAGCTGATTGAAGGTTGTTTCTGTTCCCGGTTTTCATGCGACGGGAAGTTTGGAGCTTTTTTAAAAAATCACCTTAACTCCTCTGATGTATGCTTTTGGTGAAGGTTGTACACTTTTTATAATGTGTTTTTTAAAGATATTCGCCGACGCGTAACATTTTCGAAGTTTACCAATTAAATAATTTCTTTTATGTTATTTAGGCTCCATTTGATTTATTGAAACGAGTGTAACGTGTAGTATGTGGCGTTAAGAATTTCACCATTTTTGAGGTCTATGCGGGCGCCTGCAAATGTGGATACATTTCCGCACTTTGTTTAAGTGGCTGGTCACTTGAAAAAGTGCGGATTTGGTTCCTGTAAAGTCCACTAATGAATAGGAATGCCTGAGATTGATATATGGTGGTCATGGCATTATGCATTTTTGTTTAGAGGCCACTGATCTAAATCCACTTTTAATAACGTATTTAGAAAACTAATTTTTTTTAGTTTTCAAACATTCTACACATAAATATGTCGATGTGAAATTGCTCAACATACAGAAATTACATTGTTCAAAATATATGCATGCACCCGTATTTACCAGTGTCACTATAAATAAATACATGACGCTTTCATAATGAGCTGACCATAAATACACTATTAAATAGTCCACAATAAATACTTTTCGTGTACTTTTTGTGAACTGCGTTTTTTGCGCCAATTCGTCGGTCTTTGTATGAACTAAAAAACCTCTGCTTGCATCGTGTGCTTTGCATTAAAAAGGTGGTTTTAGCAAGTTTTTTGTCGCTGATTTTTCACTGTTTTATAGCCCAACTGCAGAATCACCTTTAAGTACCTTACATTAGGCATTTTTTTCGCATAAAATGGCGCTTTAAAGTGTACCGCTAAGACTCGTAAATATGCCGTTTTTATACTTTGTGTTTAAAAAATTATTTTTCGTTAAGTTTTGCAGGGTGGATCGTGCTATTTATATTGTACCTACCTACCGTATTTGCTTGAAGAATTCCCCCCCCCCCTTGAATAATTCCCCCCCTTGAATAATTCCCCCCTCGAATTATCCCCCCCTCAAGGCATACGAACAATTTTTTATGTCTAATTTGAACAAGAATAGCATGTTATTGTGTAAATAAGGCATGTTTTGTCGAATGAGTTGATGGAAACATGCTTGAGAATTCTGACGGAAAAATAATTCCTCCCCTTGAATAATTCCCCCCCCCCCCTTGAATAATCCCCCCGTCAAAAAAGTCTGACGAAATAAAAATCCCCCAGGGGGATTATTCAAGCAAATACGGTATACATCTTTCATACGACCCAGTGTGCCGTACCTGGGGACAGTCCCAGACCCGGTAAAATCCCCTGTAAAATGCCCTGGAGCGGAATTTTACATGACTCTTGACACTTTGGATGACATTTGACATTTCACAGGGTCTGGCATTAGCACCTGTAATATGCCATGTAAAGTTGCAAATTTCGGACAACTTCACGGATGAATTTGTCACTTGAAAGGTCACTTGCCGCGGTGTCTGACCGGCTAATCCTACCAATATAAATACATAAATAATACGGATACCCCTGAAAACTGCAACTAATACATAGGATACCCCTGCAAAACTTCATTCGTTTTCGATAAGTTTTTTCCCCTTTCCGCCTGCCCGGCGGAATTCTTCTAGCAGATCGATTAATTCTATCCGAAATGTTGTTCTGCTCGATTTTATGTGATTATTGTTGGCAGCAAAAAAACCTCAAAGCAAGTAAAAGTAAAAACTACTGACCTCACACTATCGTAAAATTACCAAATCTAATCTGAAGAAAAAAAAACCCGGAATTTTATTTTTAAGTCTGGTTTACAGTGCTTTTACTAAAAGAGAATAATTTTCCACATGTTTTGACAATAGAAATTACGGAAAAATTCTTTTGATAACGGGTTCTAAATACGACTATTTTTAAATACGGTAATTAATTATTGGTTCATTGTTCAGATGGGATATGGTACATCGGTCGCGAAGTATTGAATTTGGTAGATTAAAATTAGCGGCAAAATCGACGTGGTCGCTTAATTTCGGATGTAATTTGTTCGACTGCCAAAAAACTCGCCGGGCAAATTTTATCACCCCCCGATATCAATCGATTTGTACTCAAAGTGCAGCCATTCTATTATCCTGTAAAAGTATCATTTTTTGCTGTTTTATGCACTTGAAATCCCAACTACCTACCTATTTCCAGTGCCACAGTTAAGGCAATGATTTCCAAAAAAAGTTCTTCTGTTTTTACAAAAAAAATTAAATTCAAGTCTCAAAAATTGTCGAAATCGTTGCATTTTCTGCCCAAGCATTGTCAAACACTGGGCTAAAAAAAATCTTTCGTGCTAAAAATGCACAACATTAAGCATTACATACATACGGAAGCCACCTCTGAAATATTTGGTTACCTTATTTTTACCTTTTTTAATTACCTTCAATCAAAAGCCAGATTTCCATCGGAATAAAAACATTACCTGGTCGTTTTTGTCTAATTATTTTCCCTCTCTGTTGGTTCTAATTCATTTCCAGTCTCTGTTCGTTATAATGCAATTGTCTATGATAAATATTTACAAGTACATGGCACCTGAATATCCCGGAACAATTCCACACTTTTTCAAGTGTCAAGTTGTCGCTTGTCAATTCCATTTCATTCTATATAAAAATCCATTTTATTGACACCGACGTTAACTAGCATTGACTTTTCTAGCATTTTGACTGTGTCAATTGACACTGCGAGAGTGGAGGAATTGTATCCTGACGTGCCGTCTCTTTGAATATCAGTTTTTTTAATTTTTATTTGATGTAATTCCGCTGAAATGTCTCTATATTAATCATTTTGCGATTATTTTTCTACGAAACACGTTTTTTTCATTTTTGTTCGATACGAATTTCGGTGTGGGACTGACGCACCCTACCTCCCTCTATGTATGCCCGCGGCGCTTTTTGGCGCGACATTTTTTTCAATTTAAAAATTGAGATTTCATATTTTGCGATCGGGTACAATTTTGTACCCGCGGTCGCGTATTAATGTATTTACACTATTATCAGTTATCCCTTTAAACACACCGAAAAATCAAAGAACTTTGTGGCTTTAGACACTAGTTGACCACCAGTCAACTGAAGTCTACCACCAGTCTGTAGTCAACTGGAAAATGTCAGTTTTAAGTTGCCTACTAGCTCAATTGACCGGTGGTCAGTTCGCGTGCTATTTTCGAAGACGACACCAAAATCTGCGGGGAAATTTTTTACCACATTCGGAAGATATTGTTGCACGGCACACTCAAATTTTCAGTTGCAGTTCGAACACTTTTTCAAGGGTGGAATTAAAAACGGGGGCGGAATCCAAAAACGTTCGAACTGCCCTCGATTTCAATTCCGCATATGAAACGTTCGAACACTTTGCACGATGGCGGAATTGCCCCGGATTGTGCATGGGCGGAATTATTTCAGACAGGTAGGAAAGTGCAAAATATCTGAACCATCCTCGGAATTCCGCCTTGGCGGAACGCAAAAACGTTCGAACCGCCCTTGACAATTTTGAGTGTCAGTGCGCCATCTAGGCAAGAAAACATTGGGACACTTTCTAGAGGGTGGAATTCAGTTTCGGTTTACACAAATATGCCACACGGTGAACTTCAATATCTTTTAAACAAGTGGATATTACTAAAAAATTTCTCTATTCATTTTTGAAGACAAAGCCTACATCTACCTATAAAATTTTTTTCACAAATATATTTGGTAAGATAAATAAGATGTGCTTCTCATAACAACCTTCTCTAAAGGGCGTATCTCTTGAGTCAAGGGTGGAATTGAAAGTGTCCCAATGTTTTTGAAATGTTTTGTTATGATATGCAAATGGACAAAAACTGTGTGAATTCATCCGAATTCGTGTGAATTTCATCCGAATGCCCTAAAAATGACACATTTTTTCTAAATAAAAATGTTCGAACCGCCCTTGGAGTTCTGCCTTGGCGGAACTCAAAAACGTTCGAACCGCCCTTGAAAATTTTGAGTGTGCGGTGCGCCATTGAACCCTTCGAAAACTAACGCCTTCTCATAAATAAAAATTAGAGATAAATTTGACAAAATGTGCCGCGGTCATCGTTTGGTCCGTCCTTGCTGAACGTATTGTCTGTTTTTTTTTTGTTTTTGTTTTGTTTTTGAGTAACTTTGAATTTTAGCTCTTGCCTTTCTGCCAAAAAAAAACGAGTGTTTGCGAGTTTTTTTTTGCGCCGAGATCACATAGTGATTGGAATTAGTGATGGAACGGACCCATATGGCGCTGGCGCCATTACAGGGAGCCGCGCCATTGGCGCCCTCTTTCTGTGGCGCCACTGGCGGCGAGAACTCGGCCGTAAAGTAAACCTGGCCGTAAAGTAAATCCGGCCGTAAGGCATAGTTGTACAAACGTATTTACGTTTACTCGATAGATACGTATACTCGTAAATACGTGCTGCGTAAATACCTCCCGAAAAAATACCGGTACTCACTTACTCGCGTACTTTGAAAGTACGCGGGTACAGAAAACGTGATTGAGAACATTTTTGAGTGCATAAAAAGCAAAAAATCACTCACACGAATATAAACGGCTGTAAAAATAGCGTAAAATAACATTGGAAATTATAGAATTCGCGAAGAGTAGGGATAGCGACGACTCTCGCTTTCACCTATACTCATTTTTACGTTTTCCTAGGTACAAAACTTAAGTAGCACCCTCTAATTTACGGCCGGGTTTACTTTACGGCCGGACCATCCCCGCCACTGGCACCCGGTGCCCTTTATTCATGTGGCGCTTGGCGCCGAGAGAAAGGGTGCCATTTTTTTAATGGCGCTTTTTTTCTATGGCGCACTTGGCGCCTGGTAAAACGTTTTTTCCAAATGGCGCTCTGCGCCATTTTTGCTGGCGCTTTTCCATCACTAGTTGGTATATACGATCGATTGAATTATGCTTTTTTTAGGATTTATTAAATTGATTGATTAATCGATTGGTTGATAAACTATCTTGATAAGGGTTCGGACCCGCACGCTAGTTGACACTCGTGTGTCAACTGGTCTGTGTCAACTCAGATTTCGCCTTCACGTGTAGCAGAGAGATCTCCGAATGCACATGTGGCAATGTTGAAAAATAACATCGCTCTGCGACACGTGAAGCCGAAATCTGAGTTGACACAGACCAGTTGACCATTCATGTCCAAAAATGTCATCCAAAAATAGCTGTAGTCGTATCTTCCGAACCCTGAGCTCGATTGCTGTTTTAGGGCCATCACGTTGAAATTGATTCGGAAAGTGCTTAATTTGTGATGCGAACTCAAAACTGATTTCGATACCCAGTGACTGAATGAATTATCGCCGCTTGGAATCGCGCAAATTATTTACATCAAACTATTTAATGTTGACTATTGCATGCCAATGGTTTCTTCCCACTAACCATTTGTACCTGCAAATTTTTCAATTAAATTTTTTTCTAATTTCATTCTTCCCTAATTATAAATTCAGTACATTGACTGGAGAAAAATTGCTAGCCCTGCATGCACAGCATTCACATTGGCGGAATGATAATTAAAATTGTGAGAGGTGCGTTTTAGAATTTTTTATAATGAAGAGATTTTGGCCCTGCACGTCAATTATCGACAACATGAAATGTCAACTGTTTCCTAAATCAATTCAAAGCTTGCCGATGAGCCGACGAACTATTATGTGAAAAGCAAGTGTTGAATCATGTTGTGAATGAAGTTTTAATGTTGAAAAATATGGTTAAAAAGTGAACATATATCCAAGGTTGCCCTGACGTGTTCACATACTGTATTTACTTGAAATACCCCAGGTTTTCTGATGAAAAGGTCAATCCCCCGTCTGCAATAAGGTACAATATTAATCGCTGTCAATATGCATCGCAGGTACACATAGACTAGTTTGTGTAGCTACCTCTAAATATACCCTATTTGACCATATTTATTACCGATTTGAAGTATGTAAAAACCCATGCTTTACTACGATCCTTCACGAAAATTCCTGGCGAAACAATACCCCCCTCGAATCACCCCCCCCCTCAAAATATGCACTCTGAAAAAATATAGCCCCTGGAAATACCCACACCGCCAACCCCCCCTCCACCCAGGCTCCTACAGCTACGACTTGCAGTTGGACGACAACTTTTGCAGCGGCGGCGACAACAGCTGCAGCGACAGCCACGCGCCCGACGGCCCCTGGAGAGTGGCTGATTTGAGGCGGTTCGCAAGTAAACTGTGCGATGTACCTGCGGATAAGTCCAAGTTGCTGCATAGAGGTTGGGTTTTGGGGGTGGAGTGGGTTTTTTAAGGGGTGAGAAAGGTTGGATTTAGATAAGGATTAATTTTTTTAGATTTTATGTAAGAATGGTTGAACTGGTGCCAGGGACGTATCCAGGATTTTTGAGCGGGGGGGGCTGATTGTTTACGGGGGCCGGCGAACGGGGGGGGGGCTCAGCCCCCCACTAAATTTTGCCCTATATAGGGATGGAAAGGCGTTTTGGCGCTAGCGCCATACAAAGGCGCCACGCCATGGTGCTATTGGCGTTGGCGCCAGCGCCAGGAACCGCTTTATATTTATGTAAATATACATACATATACAGCGAAAGTCGCAAAAATGTGTTTATTTCCAAGGATATTGGTTTACAGGGACCGATCCGCTGAATATACAATGCATGGGGACGAAATTGCGCGCTTGCACGCAAAATTTTTAAGAAACATCGAAAAATGTGTAGGAAAAGTTGCATTTTCGGGGACTTTTTAGGTCTCACCCCGGGAAGGGGGGGGGAGGGTGCAGCCCCCCCGCCACCCCCCCCCCTGGATACGTCCTTGACTGGTGCCAATTTGAAGAAATTTTTAGAAGTCGAATTGTAAAGTAAAAATAATTGAATTTAACAGTGGGAATTTTATATCGCTTTTTATCTTTCACTTCTCACTTCTAAATTGATTTTTTTAAACTTTTGATTCATTTAATTCTATAAATTTAAATAAATATAAATTTAGTGGGAGAAGATCACGTTTTTCAGGCAAGACACTGAGTGACGATGAAATGCTGTTGGAAATGGCCGGTTTCAAAGATGGGGATCGAGTAATGGTTCTGGGTCAGAAGGTACGTTCCGAAAAGTTGCCTTTTCAGCTCTGGTGACAGTCCCGCATTTTGTAAAATGTCAAATATCATGTATGACAAATTGTCCAAATGCCAATTTTGTTTTTTTTTAATTTCTCAATTTTGTCACTTCTATAACATTCACGTTATTTACATTACGGGATTCAACACGTACTCGCAGCGACCGAATTTCGGCTCGGCACCTCAGCCGTCAGAATCCACATCAAACACACCTCCAAATGAAAAAAATGTCACTCAAGTAGGCGTGGCCAACGGGAACTCTGGCGCTGATTCGCCAGGCAGATTATTACTAGCTTCGTTGGAACATTTCGAACATAGCACTTTGGATGCGATAAGGGAAAATAAGAACAATTTGAGACAGGCCGTCGACTGCTTGAAGGTATTTTGGTGGGGAATTTTTTGTTGAACTTTGATTTATTATGCTATTAGTGTTAAGTGAAGTGTGAAATTTCAAGTAAAGTGTCATACAACTTTGTCAATTGTGCAAGTGTCAGGGAAAGCTTCAATTGTCATGCCAAGTTCAATAACAAAATCTTTTTATCGACATTTTACATGACATTTGACACTTTACTTGACTTGCCGTCACTGTACATCACATTCAACATCGTGCATCAATTCCGTCTCTCTTCCACACACAGCACCATCCAAACAACCCCCCACCCAACACCCCTAACTCCGCCCCCTTCCACCCCCAGTCCAGCTCTGACCAATCAACTCTGAGCACCGCAGCGCACTCTGGCGACAAATGGGTCAAGTACATGAACGAGCACTGCATGCGTGCGCTAGAATACTTGGATAGTGTACAGTTGGATGCGTGTGGGGATGATGTGAGTGTGAGGGATGAGTGTAGGGCTAAAAGGAAGGCTATTGTCAAGGCTGTGCAGGTTGGGTTTTTAAAATTTGTGGCTTTTTGTTTTCAAATTCACCTTTTTGAGGGGGGCGGGGTAAATGAAAATTTAAAGTATGTCTAGGGAGAGGCATGTATTAATGTGATGTTATAATCCCAATTACCCAGGGACGTATCCAGGATTTTTGAGCGGGGGGGGGCTGCTTGTTTACGGGGGCCGGCGAGGGGGGGGGCTCAGCTAAAATTTAGCTACATAGTGGCGGAATGGCGCTGGCGCCATTAGTAGGCGCCACACCATGGCGCCATTGGCGTTGGCGTCAGCGCCATGGAATGCTGTATATGTATGTAAATATACATACAGAACAGCAAAAAAAACACAACATTGAGTGTAGTTATAATGATTTGTGGCCACATGGAGCAAATCCGATGATAATACCTTATGTCTGGTGAAGAATGCGCGCTTGCGCGCAAAATTTTTTACGCTGACGTTGAAAAAGTCTTAATTTCCGGTCACTTTTTGGTCTCGCCCCGGGAGGGGGGGGGGCTGCAGCCCCCCCCCCGCCCCCCCTGGATACGGCCCTGCAATTACCCAATGTTATTCATGCATATACTCGGCGTACATGATACTCTGCCCTCGCACTGATTTATGTCTCGTGTTGGAAGCTTGCCAATGATTAATGAATCATACGATTTCCGTAAAAAGAAAAAAAAATCATCGATGTGAATATGTTAATGAATAACATTAGAACAAGAATCAATTGTGTCATCTTTTTATGAAACTCGCACGCGTGAACCATCATTGGCACACTTCCAGCGGGAACCACGCGTGCAAGGTGTAAAGTAACCGGAGTATATCACTGTACAGTATTAAAGTGGGTTATTTTCTTTTTTGGGGCAACTTTTTTGTCTTTGCTCTTTTAAAAACTTCTCCAGACATTGAAAAATTATTTAATTCCGCGCAGGCTGAACTGAATGAAATGGATTCTTTGAAAGCGACACTCGACGATTATTTCAGAGCTTCAAGAAGCGCCAAAAAATAGTATCCGATTTTCGGGTGCTTAGAGCTGATGCTAGCTAAATACATTGTTTATTTTCATGCTGTGCATGTGTCCACTGCGCTCATAAGGGATTTTGGGGTTAGCATTTTGGGGGGAGGGGGTTCGCCACTTTTCACGTGTTTATATATCGGGAACCGGTTGGTGAAAAATGTTGAAATTTGGATATATTATGGTTTCAGGTTGGGGCTCTCTCAGATTTCGACGAAATTTTTCTACGAGCCCCCAGACCGGAGATAGGGTGGGTCTATAAAAGACGGTCATTTGCGAAATTTTTGAGTGTCGCTTAGAAAATTCAAACTTTGCACATCAATAACTCAGCCAATTCTGGGCCGATTTTGATCGTTCAACACTTAAAATGATCGGCACAACCTTTAGATTCCGTTTTTGTTGTCGGATTAGTGATGTCTATATTACTCATATAGATTTGACCCGGTTTGTCAACAAAAAAGTTTGTTCAAAAGATGCTATCATAATACTTAATACATCGAGAATTCGTATAAAACAAAAATGAGTTCAATATCTCTTTCCAATCAAAAGTTACAGCGCTTCAAACTTTTTCCTCCCATCCACATAAATAACCACATGCAGTACGATGCATGCACCTTCAAAACTCCATATCTCGACCGTTTCTCAGCCGATTTTCACCAATGAACACTTAAAATTATCAGAATGACATGGAGATTTCATTTTCGTTCCCAGATTTTCCCTATCTATAATCAGAAGTGCAAAGTTTGAATTTTCTGAGCGACACTCAAAAATTTCGCGATGACCGTCTTTTTATAGACCCCCTCTATCTCCGGTCTGGGGGCTCGTCGAAATCTGAGAGAGCCCCAACCTGAAACCATAATATATCCAAATTTCAACATTTTTCACCAAGCGGTACCGATATATAAACACATGAAAAGTGGCGAACCCCCTCCCCCCAAAATGCTAATCCCAAAATTCCCTATGACTGCGCTATGATATTACCGTATTTCTTCTAATAGAACAGCATACCTCTTATAGAAGGGCACCAATAAAACGGCAGGTTTCGGCTTTTTATTTCTCTCACAAAAAATAGAACGGCGATCAGCAATATAATGGCAGGTAGAAATAATGTTGGAAGAGTGCCAAAACAAAAATATATCAAAAAGCTAGAAAATTGGTGAAAAAGTAGAACGACGCCCTTCTTTTTAGAAGAAATATTGTAGATGGGAACATTCGATTTTCCCATCGTATATTGGTCATTTAGCACTTTAATAAATATCGACATTTAAAAATGTTTGATACAACGTATCGCTATGGATAGTCGCTCCGTTTTCACCGCGGGCATAATTCATGTGATCGCTTTTCTCTTGATTTGTGCGCTTTTCGAATTTTGTGGCCACAAACAATTTAGCTTACTGCCGCAATTTCCGAAATGGATTTATCTGTTTTCATTAAACACATTGAGTTCACCGGAATGAATCATTTTCGATCTCCACCAAGAGTTGTTGACAGATTCCCCATTTCTGTAAACTCAAATGCGTCCAAAGCTGACTTATCAGTTCTGGACATTTCGGCTGTAAAGTAGTATGTTTGAGGCCAATTGCACTCATCTCAGCGTTCATTTAAAAAAAATCGATTATGGCAGGAAAGGCGCAAGTCGCGCACCCTGTAAAATGTCGGTCATTTCTCAAATGTCCCGTAAAATGTGAAATGTCTGATAAAATATGTCAATTTTGCCTGTTGTTTGAGCCTTGGTTACATTTGAAAATTTGTTTGACATTTTACAAGGGTGGAGAACGGCAACTGGCAAGGGTGACAGTCCCGCACCCTGTAAAGTGTCACGTAGAGCATTAAATGTCATCAAAGCGTCCAATAAAATTTCAAAGATTTTATCAACAAATGTTTGACATTTTTCTTGAAAAATGGAAAATTGATCTGACACTTGACAGAGTGCGGGACTGACCACAAATCGACCATATGGCGCAGAAAATGTAGGCTCCATTGGCGCGGCGCCAAAATTATAAGTTTTCCCATCGCTTTTTTATTATGTCGTCATGCTGTGATCTGATGTGTTTTTGTGAGACGTTTTTCTACGCAATCGAACGATTGTGTCCATAACACAATAAATATTTCATATGACACGTCTCACACTTTTGAGTCGTTAAATTCAAATAGCTACGGAAAAAAATTGAAATCTGAATCCTCATAAATATACGCACTTCAAAATTGGCAGTCACCTTGTTTAGATCGGGTTATTATGTGGGGCAATACAGTTTTTGTTGGAGCTGTTAAAATGCAATAAATGCGGCAATTGTTTGGGATGGAGACGTGGCGGGACAGACTTTGTCATTCTGGCATTCATTTATAATGATACCTTAAACTCGTTTAGTGATGGAAAAGCGCCATGGCGCTGGCGCCTGGCGCTAGCGCCAAAGCAAAAAGCGCCATGGCGCTTTTGGCGCTTGGCGCTAAAACGCTGTGGCGCCAATGGCGCTTGGCGCCGGGGTCTGAGAAAGCGCCATGGCGCTTTTGGCGCTTGGCGCCATCTTCTGGTGGCGCTATTGGCGCCTGGCGCTGGCATTTTAAATGGCGCCAAAAAAGCGCCAACCATGATTTTAAAAATTGTTATAATACAATGAAAATTGACAACCCAGTTGACCAATTTTGAGAACAACTTAATAAATATTGATAAATATGTTAGGTGTCAGAGGACATTACTTTAAATCAAATATTGATAAGGAAATATTTGGGGACAAATGCGTTATACATAGGACAAAAGCAGAGGTGCTAGGTGTTATATTTGGATGTGGAGCAAATATTTTCGTCTTTGCTCAAAAAATGTACAGGTATTATACCCACCTTTATTCATTTTAAGCCTCAACTGTTGAAAATTGATAACTAAAAGAAGATTTAAAGAAAAATATTTTTAATTTTTAGATTTTTAAGAAAATTACAGATTTTTTGTCTTCTAATCGTCCAAATGAAATATTTACTCTGGGTACATGTATTTTTCGAGTACATGTAAATACATTTTAACAATAAATTTCTCTATATAGCAAAAAAAAAATATCATAAATTCTCAAATTAGTCCTCTCCCTAGAATAAACCCAAGTGTTAGCTAAATGAGAATAAAATAAATGTCACTTAAATAACTGTGCCTATTAGATGTGATGGCAAAGAACTTCCCATTGAAATCTCCCCAGTCAATATGTTTGACTGGAAAATATATCCCTGGTATTTTACCAATGTATGAAACATTGTAGTGGTTGATTGAATTTTAATGGCAAAAGTTCAATCGACTACTACAACATTAGCGGTACGTCAAATTCACGAATTCATTATTCTACAAATGAATAGCCTAAAAAATTTTTTTGGCGCTGGCGCTATTGGCGCTTGGCGCTATGACCCTCTGGCGCCATTGGCGCTTGGCGCTGAGGTTCAGAAAAGCGCCATGGCGCTTTTGGCGCTTGGCGCTGTTTTGCTCTGGCGCCATTGGCGCTTGGCGCTGGGGGTCAGAAAAGCGCCATGGCGCTTTTGGCGCTTGGCGCCAAAAGTCTGGCGCTTTTTCCATCACTAAACTCGTTGTGGTATGGCGCCCATAGCATTTTTTTATTCAGGATTTTATAATGAGATTAAATTACCTTTCTTAAGAGCTTTTCTGATAGTTTTAAAATTTCTGGCTCTGGCACATTGGCACTATTTTCACGGTACATTTTCATCGTACACTTTCATCGCGCTTACTGCCTGAACCATTTATCTACAATGGAATTTGTCGTCTCAAATATCGAGATCCATAATGCCCGAACAATATCGACTAGTCGATAACGACTGTCGCGTCGGTATGTTAAGCGCCAATTATCGATAATATAATAGTCAAAAAATCACACTTTATCAGACCGAAATCTACAATACTGTACATCTTAAAATTATATTTTTACCGATCTCGTGTAGGTATTTATCTGCGTTACAAACAAAGATATCGAGTAGATGAAATCGATTGATCCCCATAAGATCGATAGATTTCACTTTTTCTTCTCTTCCTCCTCTGGACAATCCAAACCGGCGACAATTTTCACATTGTCGATGCCGCAACTTTGCGGTTCTTTGTGGCCGTTCGTGCACAGGAAAGACAGCTGAATGGGGGAGGGGGGGGGGGGGTTATTTCGGCGTGTAAAAATTTTACTGGTTGTAGGGGTATGGGCACATGATTTTTTCAAATCGGGAATTATATTGAAATGTGGTTTTATGCATTTATACCGTTTATCCTCGAATAGCTCCTCCCTGTTAGCGGAGTAAGAAACAAATTATATCCCTCGAATAATTCCCCCGTCTAAAACACTTAGGAAACGTACTGCCAAGCGCCAGTAATCACCGCAGCAAAATGGCGCCAAGCTCCTGAATCCCCATAGCGCTTTTTGCTCTGGCGCTAGCGCCATGTGCACATCACCAAAATCAGCCCCGCACCGACCAACTGGGCTCCCTTATGACACCTCAATCTCTCCTCCTCCCACTGACCCCTCTTAGTCTTGACCGGGTCGCACTGGTCGTCGCAGCAGTACAGGATCTCCACCTTGGTGCTGGACCTGTACAGGCTGGCGGCGATGATCACGTCGGCGGGCATGTGCTCCTCCAGGCTGATGTCCATGTAGGCCATCTCGTCGGGCAGGAGGTCGGCGGACACGTGCGCGTTTTTGTATTCTGTGCAGGGGGGTTGGGTTTTTTTTGGGTGTGCCACTGTTAATTCTATTCGTGCGGGGTCCCGTTGGCAACGAGCCAACGATAAAGTGTAGCATGCGACTAATGCGAGAAAACTGCCCAAGGATGGTTCTGAAATGCACATTACATTATACTCACCATTTCCTTTCCAATCTATGTGCGTTACCTCCGTGTTCACGAAACTGCGCAGCAGAGGGTCCGTCGGCTCGCCACCTGAGAAAATTGGCAATTATCCAAAAAAATCGTTTTTAATTTTTCAAATCACGCCAACCTTCATCCTCTTCCTCCATCTCGTTGGCGCGTTTCGCCCGCGGATGTTTCGACCCTTGTACATTATCGATGGCCTGTAAATTCGCCAAAAATTGTGCCATTTCGTTACATTGCTCATTCGACCACATTTAAATTTACTGGAGGCCCATCTAATATTCCACACGTTGATAATTAATAGAGTGAAAATGTTGGTGGTGGTAACAAGTAAAGTGAAAGACAAGTAAATTTTTGACAAATGGAATGCCACTTGATCAACCGTTATTTTTATCGGGAAATTGTGATCAGGTGCTGATTCCGTAAAAGGGAAAGTAAAAAACAACGATTATTTTTTGAGTTTATATTTTTTCCAATCCAATCTAATATTAACTTGCCATTTCACTTCTCATTCAAAAATTTACTTTTCTTTTAACTTTTAATTATTTAACTAATTTAATTTTTTTACTTCTCCACTTTCAGAATTGACCCTTGGTAAAAAAAAATTCTGCACCTTGTCCAGTGACTAAGAATGGTGATAATAAAATGTTCAGTGCTAATGAAATTGACAAGTAAACTTGTGATCTAAGTGATAAAAATTTCATTTTGCCTAATTTTTTGCACATTGATCATTTATCAAAAAAATCATACTTGCCATCACTGTTCTTCATAGAAATCCGTATTACCTCTAATATAAGGTATACCTTATATTGTTTTCGTCAGATTTTTAGAGCAAAAAGTTATGCCTTATATTAGAGGGTACCTTATATTAGAGGGTACCTTCGATTATTTTCACCAGATTTTAAAGACATTTTACCAACGGTGAACAACGATGCAATACATTTTTTTCAAATTGGAATGTACGAAATAGGTGGTACAGTATCACTAAAAAATGGCAGAAGTCGACGAAGAGTTATCGCAGTGCCCTTCGGCACCATTTTCATCATTTTCCGCCATGTTTGGTGACCGTTGTTATGATTTTGCGTGTTTTGGCACGCAGCCAGCTGTGCCTTATATTAGAGGTATGCCTTATATTAGAGGGTACCTTATATTTATTTCGTCGCGTTCAAAATAGCCGAAAGTTATACCTTATATTAGAGGGTACCTTATATTAGAGGGATGCCTTATATTGGAGGTAATACGGTATATCACTCATGATTGCCATTTCTTATTAATTTTCATTCATTTCTTATCACTTATGTTATCACCCCAGTATTTTAACATCTCCCCTGCCCACAAAACCCCTCCCCCCATTATTTTGACCCCAAAACCCCCCAAAAAAAACCAAAAACCCAGTATTTTAACCTCACCTCATAATACCTGCCCATATCCACTCTGGACCTCTTTCTGGCTGGCAAGGCTGGATCTCCATAAGTCCTGTACATGTCACAGAGACCCTCTTCGAAGTCGCAGTTGACAGCCTCACAGGCGGCTGCATCCTCATCGTCCTGGGCCAATGTGTATAGGGGCAGGGCTGCTGGGGGGAGGTGGGGTGAGTTGATGGTAGGGTGAGTTGACGGTATGACGGGTTGACCGTATGGCGAGTTTATGGTAGGGCGAGTGACCGCTTTGTTTGGTGTCAATTTGGTCGGTGAAAGGTTGAATGGTAACCTAGTGAAGTGAAGTTTAGTGAAAAGTTATTAAATGAGCGGGGTGATTTTTCCACGGCCAACAGTTGGTTTACATGCTTGTTTTACACGGGGTTTTTCCAGAATATATGGTACCGCAATATCTCACCGAAAAACGCCACACTAGCCAGTGCTAATAATCTCAACTCCATTTTCCACTGTGCAAGTAGATTTTTGTAGTAAAAATACCTGGAGCTGAAAATTTGGCAACAATCAGCGAAATAAGATTTTTGTCAAGGGCGAAATTTACGGAAATTAGGCGTGGTTCCACTTGACGCAAACTCAAGTTCAACATGTTATAACACCAACTGTTTTAGGACTGTTAGTGTTGTTAAGGAATGATTTAAATAAAAAGTGTGAAAATAAAATTTGGAATTTTTGTTTTACTTGAATGTATTTAAACTCGGCGGACATTATGGAAGTCAATGGTCTAAGGAATTTTTGTACAAGTGCGGTATAAACTAACGATAGGGTCACATGTGAATTTGGCCCACGTCCAAGTCGCTCTGCGTTTCAGACAAATGCGAGTGAAAAACGCAGGTTCGCGTCACTGATTATCGCTGCGGAATGCAATAAATCGACCGGAAATGATCACAAATAGCGGCCCGTACACTAGTTGACACATTTGCGATCATTTCCAGTCGTATAATTGTATTCCACAGACGTAATGAGTAAAACAAACATAAATCCTGCGTCTTTCACCTCATTCGTATAATACGTAACCCGACGCGTGCCAAATTAACATACCGGATATCTATCACATTCGTCCTTTTAAGGAATTCGTGAGCACGGTTTGAGCGAGATATCTAGCTTTCCGACTGTGTATTTTTATATCCGTGCTTAATCCATTTATTTTTCACATTTGAACGTTCAATCGGTTTAAATAAATTGTGAATCGAACGGAATCCGTCCATTCGAATTCGAAATTGAGACATATCTTACTCGTACATAAAAGAAGGAAAGCTGATTCGTTTCATGTCTGCCGAGTTTACCACTTTTTCTCCGTCGCTCTGATGCAGACGCTGAACGAAGCATAAATAGGAAAATTTCAAAAAAATTTATCTCAGAAATATACATATAAATATATATATATATGTTTACTCTTTTGATCTTCGATTCACATTCAAGGGGTATGTATTTTTGTATATCCGGTAGGCTCAAACACACCAGTATGTTTATAAGAACTACAAAAATCTTGGTTGAGTGCTAAAACTAAAAATGAATCTTAAAAATATTTACCTAGCTTTTTTTCAGAAAAAATCAAATCTCGTACGAAATTTATCGCGAAATATTTTCCACCAAACTTCCCATGATCATTTACTTCAAGTGCGGAAGTTTTCAAACTGGCATCCATTAGTGTTACAACATTGACGGGGAATCACATATAATTTATGTAATAAACCAGATTTCTGACCGGGTATTGATTGAGATTTCTGAGTTTTCTGACTATGGCAATGGGCCAAGTTCTGAGTATGCCAGCCCTCACCCTATCAAATTTCATGCGAGGGTAATATTTATGTCACACAAAATTTTGTCACATTACGTGTAAAATGTCAGCGAAGTGGAATTTTTCATTGTTGATTATATTCATTCAAATAATACTTGGCAAAATTTTGTTACATCTTGTTTTTTGCGATTTCATTTGCCAATTTGTCCTTCCACGTTCTACACTTTACATTTTACAGGGTGCGGGACTGGTCCCCTCAAACATCACCAATGATGTGATTGTAATTTTGGCTTTACACACTAGTTTACAACCAAACCTTCGGAAACTGATAAATGTATTCTAAACACATTTGACTTTACTGGAATTGATCATTTTCACTCTTTGTCGACAGTAGTTGATGAACTCATTCCAGGAAACTCAAATGCGTTCAAAGCTGATTTTTCAGTTTGCGATATTTCAGCCGTAATGTAGGTCGTCTGCGTGGGGCTAACATGCCCCAAACTATTTTTTCACGTAAAATATCCATTCTCCTAGTGACATGCATAAAACGTGCAGATTTCAAGCGCATATTTACGTTGCAATCATTTGATACGATCATCTCGTTAAAACGCATCTCGTTTTAGCGCCACACGAAGAAAAAAAACAGTGCATTTTGTTTATTATATTTACACCTGTGTGACGTAGCAAATTTATGTATTTACGTCTGTCTCTTATCTGTAATTCAAATCAACCTTGATTCATTTCCGACGAGTTTTTTTGGCACGAAATATGGCGTGAACGGGCACGGCTTATGTAAAATTTTGTTTCGGGTTGGGATCCGAACCCGACCCGAAGCCGATTATAATCCGAGCCCGACATTTTTGCGCCCGACAGTTGAGAATTTTTTTGTACTCCCAGAGGCTGTAAAATACTCTGTCAAGTGTAAAATGTCATGCAAAAAAGTGTAAAAAGTCGCGTAAAATGCCCTGTAAAATGTCAATTTTTTAAAACCAGTTCGACATTTGACAGTGCATTTTACATTGAAGCTATTGAAACTTTGCATGACATATAACATTTGATAGAGTATTTTAAACGGTCTGGGAGTGGTCCCATCTAGTGATGTAAAAGCGCCATGGCGCTGGCACCTGGCGCTAGCGCCAAAGCAAAAACCGCCATGGTGCTTTTGGCGCTTGGCGTCATTTTGCAGTGGCGCCATTGGCGCTTGGCGCTAGACTCATGAAAAGCGCCATGGCGCTTGGCGCCATTTTGCAGTGGCGCCATTGGCGCTTGGCGCTAGACTCATGAAAAGCGCCATGGCGCTTGGCGCCATTTTGCAGTGGCGCCATTGGCGCTTGGCGCTAGACTCATGAAAAGCGCCATGGCGCTTTTGGCGCTTGGCGCTCAAGTCCTGGCGCTTTTTACATCACTAGTCCCATCCCAGGTGAATCTTACATCGAGATTTGTCGTATTTGATAAAATTAAAGGTGTAGTAACAGCTTAATGACAAATAAAAGGTGAAACGACAAATAAAAGGTCACCGAAAATTTCATTATATGCGTGTTTTCAAGTCTTCTATTCAAAATTCATGTTCAATAGTCATGTTCAGGCACACTAGTTGGCAATCGAAATTTCCAAAAGTGATTAATAGGTAATCCGTTTTTTAACTCATTTCGGTTGACCACTATGAATTACTTTTGATCTCCATCAACAGCAGTTGACAAACACCTCATACCAGTCAACTCAAATGTGTTTAAACGAGATTTAGCAGCGTTGGAAGTTGCGGTTGTCAACTAGTATGTGTAGGGTCTATCATCGCTGTCAATAAAGCAATATACCGTATTTCTTCTAATAGAACGGCATACATCCAATAGAACGGCACATCCAATAGAACGGCAGGTTTTGGCACATTTTTGCGCTAACGAAACCAATAGCACGGCAGCCTCTAATAGAACGACAGGTTAAAAATGACGAAAAAAATAGTACGGTGCTTTTCTATTAGAAGAAATACGGTACCCATGCCATGACAAATGTTCATTCACATTATTATTTTGACCGTGTAACAGGTGGTTGATTGTAAATTGGCTCTATCTCACAACGAAATCGCTCAAGAGACCGGTAAAATACAAAAAAAATTGGTGGAAATAACGTCGTCATAAGAACGATGGCAAACAGTAATTTTGAAATTTGTATTTTTTTGGAGGGGATATAAGTTTTAGGCTACCTATGTTAGATCACAAAGTATTGTAAATGAATGTATTGCCTACAAATAATGAAAATGCACTGCGATAGATTCGTGGGGAAAAGGGATACCGTATTACCTCGAAATACCCCCATGGGGGTTTATTATTTCGCCAGCAAAATTTGAGGGGGGGGGTTAATTCTAGGGGGGTTTATTCGAGGGGGGGTTTTATTATTTCGTCAGAAATTTTCGTAAGGATCGTAGTAAATAGTAGGCATTTGCGTACCCAAAATAGGTAATAAATGTGTCCAAACAGGATATATTTGGACATAAAAACGTAGATAGCTACACAAACTACTCTATGTGTAGCTGCAATGCAAATTAACAGTAATATACATCATGTACATTGCGTACATGACGTATTTATTATGTACATGACGTACATCATTCCGAAGGGGGGGGGGGTATTTCGAGGGGGGGGTTTATTATTTCCCCAGCCCATTTTGAGGGGGGGTTAATTCGAGGGGGGGGGGTTAATTCAAGGGGGGATAATTCGAGGTAATACGGTAACTTGTAAATATAACAACAGTAGAGCCCAGTTAGCTATCCCAGAAAATGTCAGAAAAGTATAAAATATAAAACACGACAAAAAATAAAAACGTATAATTGGCAATTTGACATTTTACAGGGTGCTGGACAGGCACCTGGAAAGTTGTTGAACAAAATTAGGTACGCACTTTCAAAACCCATCAAAAAATTCCTCGAAAAAGATAGAATAAAAAATAAAAAAATAAACGGAAAAATCCAAACACTTACTCAAATACTTTTTGCCATCATTAATTCGAGATGAGTGACCGACCTTGAAACTGAGCTGTAACCTTCCTCGATCTTGAATTTATACAAAAGTGAATAATGCAACCCCAGGGACAGTTGACCAAATCGATCACAATCACTCAATGATATAGGTAATAAAGACAAATACGATGTGGGAGGGTCGTTCTCAACAATTTTTCAGTTCACATGAGGTTTTTGAATTTCCGTTTTGATATTCACCAGATGTTTTTCTTGTGTTTTTTTTTGCTTACTAAGTGATGTTTACACACCCAAATTAAAGACTCAAAAATCGTCACTTTTAGTTATCGTATATTCTTGAATAAAAAACTTCTGGAATTACTACACCATGTAATTGAGTTGTCCAGAAAGTAACTTCCATTTTGAACCTGTCTGAAATAAGTTGAATACCTAAAATAATCAAATAGAATATTTAAATAGGTATTTTAATTGTTTTGACCACATTGAACGTTCTCGCCATACATTTTCGGCAAACTTTTTGCTGTTTTGGCGCTCTTCCAACATAATTTCTGACTGTTATTCTATTGGAGGACAGAACGCCGTTCTGTTTATTGTGAGTGTAAAAAGAGAGCCATAAACTGCAGTGTTCTGTTGGAGGTGCTATTCCATCATATTTAAGTATGCCATTCTATTTAAAGAAAAATGGTACTCAAGATTAAGAAAACCGCGAACTCGCAGTTGACGGACGCAATGTCATCGTCGCCGATTGGGTCGACGTCTTTGTCTAGCGCCAGCACCAAGAGCAGACTGCACACAAAGGTTGGCCAGGTGTCAAAAGTCATGGAAAATTATGGGTAAAAGTGTTATAAGTCATGGAAAATGCCCGGTAAAAGTGTCAAAAGTCATGGAAAATGCCACGAAAAATGACAAACGTAATCATTTTACAGGGCATTTTACGGGGTCTAGTGGTGGCACCAGGACAAAAAAGTACCAAGGCCCATGGCGCTTTACGTCTCCAGGTGCTCTTGTATGGGCTGATTACCTTAGTGTATTATACGGTTTTTCACATCACCTGATTCGTGAAAAAACGGTAACACGCTGCGCACAAGAGAACCTAGCAAAAAATTTGGAACGCTTCACGATTTTGCGTGTCATCCTTGCGCAGGGGCCATGCTAATCTTCTCTGTATCGTTCCAATTTTAGTATATGTCCACGAGGGACAAGGCGCTATGTTTCTGGATTTCTTTTAATGAAGGAGGGTCATTTTGAAACATGCAATTGGCGGGTTCAGCGCATGCGATTCAAAAAGATACGATTTCTGAATTTTTGTGGCATCAGCGGAAAAAGCATCTTACGCATACTAATTTTTGGGCAAAATTTTGGAAACTCATAATAAATAAGGTTGGGACGCATTTGAGTTTACCGAGATTAAGACTCTTTGAGATCAACTACCATTGACGGAGATCGAGAATGATCCATTCAGAGTTGTTATAACTTATAAGTACCGAACTTTTTCAAAAGTACCCGTACCGGTAAATACTTTCATTTTTACCCACGATCAAAAAATACCCAGGTAAAATACTTTGTACCCAATGTTTTTACCCAGTACTTGGGTAAAATTGCGTAAAAGTATTTTCTCAAGTATTTTTGAGTAAATTGAGTATTTTTCGTCATGGGAGCATAAAATCAATTTGTTTGGCTACATGGCTCACATCTTTGGCTTGCATTATAAGAAAGAAGTACATACGAAGTACATAAATATGAATGGAAGCATAGATATATTCACTTTTTTGCATTTTGTGTGCTTCAATTGAATTTTCTGAAATACTCGAAGTATCCAGTACTTGTGAAAAAATACTGGGTACAATGGTTACTGGTACAACTGAAGTATTGTAGTCATGGGTATTTACTCAGTACGCTGTTCTACGCGTATTTTTGAGTAAAAGTAAATACCCAATATCGACTTTGGATCCATTCTGGTCAATTGCTTAACACCGGTTTATCAGTTTCGGAAATTTCGGCCAAAGGTATCGTCAACGATGTCAACCTTGTCAACCATGCCAACGACATTATAGTTGAAATTTTTCCTGTCGTTTGAGAAGGGCGGGGCAGGTGAAACCTTACCTAGTGATGTAAAAAGCGCCAGGAATATCACGATTTTTCTTTTGGCACCAGAGCCAGGCGCCAGCGCCAGCGCCATGGGGCCTTTACATCATAATCTCACAATGCTTTCTGTCCACTTCTGACACCCACTTTTTTCCTCTAAAAATGCCGGCGCCCACGAGAGTATGTAATCCAATCCAAACCTCTCCACTTTTACCAACAGTCGTGAACCAAACCCGCAGCGGGGCAACTACAATCCGCCAGTTTTGCCAGCCATTCACACATCTGAGGAAACGCCTCGACGCCGCACATATTACTATTACGGGAGCGCACAGCAACTGCACGCTAGCCAGCTGTATTCCAGCACCAACAACACAGCTGACATCCACCAGGTTCGGTGGCTAGTGATGTAAAAGCGCCATGGCGCTGGCGCTTGACGCTAGCGCCAAAGAAAAAAGCGCCATGGAGCTTTTGGCACTTGGCGCTATTTTGCTGTGGCGCCATGCCCATGAAAAGCGCCATGGCGCTTTTGACGATTGGCGCTATTTTTGACCAGCGCCAAGAATAAAATGCCTGGGGCCAGATTTAATTCTCCCTACAGATTTTTAGGGTAGGGCGTACGCCCGATAGATTTTTTAAAGTTCAGCCGCATCGACGCACATGCACCGAGAGCAAGGCGGTTTGTAAAATATACGAAACCATCCCTTAAGGTCGCCGATATTGCAATATGACGTATATCGCTTCGATTTTGGCCCGGAAATCACTATTTCGTCATTTCTTGGCCGTCTGCCAATTCGCTTTTTATTTTATTTTGTCGGGCGGGTTACTTGCATAATTCGCGCTTTTGTACGCTCGTGCATGCATTTCTTTCTTGTCGCTGCCCTCTTGGTTTCGGTTGCAGACAGTGAACACTCAAAAAGTGACCACCTGACTACACAAAAGCGCGACTTATGCGAGTAACCCGCCCGACAAAATAAAATAAAAAGCGAATTGGCAGACGGCCAAGAAATGACGATAGTGATTTCCGGGCTAAAATCGAAGCGATATACGTGATATTGCAATATCGGCAACATTAAAGGATGGTTTCGTATATTTTACAAACCGCCTTGCTCTCGGTGAATGTGCGTCGATGCGGCTGAACTTTAAAAAATCTATCGGGCGTACACCCTACCCTACAAATCTGTAGGGAGAATTAAATCTGGCCCCAGGTGCTAGCGCCAAAGCAAAAAGCGCCGTGGCGCTTCTGGCGCTTGGCGCCATTTTGCTCTGGCGCCGTTGGCGCTTGGCGCTAGGGGTCGGAAAAGCGCCGTGGCGCTTTTGGCGCTTGGTGCCAAAGTTCTGGCGCTTTTCACAACACTATCATCACCAAGCAGTTTCGGAAATGGACTTTACTCGAGAGTTACCTATATACCTATATTTGTGTAATTGGTGTAATGGACTTAAAATCACTATACAGTATCATTTTTTTCATTAGAATTTTCATTTTGATTTTTTTCGTCAATCTGTTCTTAGGGGGACTATTCGAGTTGGAATTTTTCAAAGGGGAATCACTTTTCAAGGGGGAATCGCCAAATATGCTTTAATAACACAATAACATGCAATTTTTGTTCAAATCAGTTAGAGATAACAAATTGTATCATATGCCTTAAGGGGGAGGGATTATTCAAGGCGGATTATGTCTACCTCACCGTCTAACTGGTAGGAATTACTCGAGGGGGCATTTCTTCAAGAGGGGATAATCAGTCGGGTAAATACTGTATTTACCTCGAAAAAATCCAGCAAAAAGTTTCCAACAACTCCATCCACCCCAGACCCAATATCATCACCACCAACAGCAACAGCACTACCACCACCAATATGGCAGCAGACCTGCCAGCACGCTGCTCAGAACTGCCGACGCGAATCGACTGTGCACGCTGAGCAGAAGGCAGAGTTGCATCGACGGTGGATTGGGACAGCAAAACAGGCCTGGGTCCATTGTGGACACTGACCAGTGTGCTGGCAGCTCGGCCGCTTTGAGGGTTTATCCTGCGGTGAGGTTTTTGAAGTTTGCGGTTTTTTTGTGGAGTTTTTTAGTTGCTAAAGTGTATAAATACCTATGCACGGTAAATTTTGAATTTTTGGCAACATCTGTTAGTGATGGATAGTAAGACTCTCGGATTTGAAAAGGTGTTTTTTGTTGGCATGCAGCCAACAAATATTGTCGCAAAAATTGTTTTTTTTTTAAGTTATTTTTTTCGTTCGAATTTTCTGCGTTATTTAACTTACACACCCCTGTCATTTTAAGGAATATCAGATCGAAAAATTGATTGGAGGAAAATATAGGTAAGCTGTATTTATGTCCCGCACGTTTGAAATTATACGTTTATTACATCCAGTACAGCTCATCATAAAATATACGCACGCCTAGCATTGGAAAATGGGTGATTTTGAGAATATATAAAAATTAGATCTCCCTGATAAAAACAAAACAGAAAACGTTTCTTACATATTGTTAAAATCTCAGAAAACCTCTCAAAATGAATATACAATTCAATCTCTCCTGAAAATTCCGGGAAATAATACAAATATGAAAAATGTTATATTTTTATATTTATGTTATTCTCCCAGATATTTTTTAATACTACGCATGCACTACTTTACCGATTCAAAAATTGGGTTGATTGGGTAGGGGGAAGGTCACTACACGTAGGAAATTTCGATTGTGGTAGAAGTGCGTGTACTGACCACACTGCCTTGCACAGAACGTTACCGTAACCCGCTGAATAAAGACCTGAAAGGGTGGAAATTTATGCAGGTAAACCTCGTGCCATGCGTTTTTCTCAACGAACCACTCCGTTATCGTTGATAAAAAAAAATTGCGCAAAAGGGAAAAAGATTTCAGGCATAAAACATTTTGGTTGCACCCGACTCCGCCTTTTTCTTTTTCAAATATTTTTTCATTGTGAAGTGCGTGCATACCTACCCACCTATATCGTTGGTCCATTGCCGGGTGAGACATAATATGTGCGGATGCATACTGTGGTGTCGCGGAGTATATTCAGATAGGATACGGTAGAATTCTAAGCAAAGTGTGCAATTTCGTGGACTATACCAATGTATAATTGCATTCGATTCGGTGTGAGTGACCTTTCCTTTGTTGTGTCGCTGCCGTGTCTCTGTGTATTTCAGTGTGTGTAATTTACAATTCTGCTTTTCTCTGAGCATGATAAATTGTTTATTTCATGAGATTTTTGCCCGCGTAAACAGTTTGTTTAAAAAATCCGACTTCTTTGTTCATAAAATGGCCATGAATTTCGTGAATTTTCTCTCCGAAATCTAAATAAATTAAGAAATCTTCGCGTAGGTATATTATTTTTCCTCCGAGAAATTTCGAGCGCACGCAGTGACATCAGTGATAAGTTCACTTATGCTGCACTAACATTTCGCTGATTTCTTCCGGTGAGTGCAGATCAGAGTGTGCCCGCCCAAAACAAATGTTTACCTAGGTATTTTGCCTTATTTTTATAGGTTTAGATCAGGGTTGGTTTAAGTAAAATTCTTTTTACTAAAATTGTAGTAAAATTGTATAAAAATTTTATTTTATTTTTATTTTATTCTTCAATTTTCCATTTTATTTTTTTTTAATTTTTATTTTTTATATTAGATCGTGACCAGAATTGATTTATGTAAAATCTTTTTACTAAAATTGTAGTAAAATTGTATAAAAATTGTATTTTATTTTCATTTTATTCTTCAATATTCCATTTTATTTTTATTTTACTCTTTAATTTTCCATTTTATTTTTATTTTTTTTCCTGAGATTTTGCCAACCCTGGTTTATATAGCGCAAAAATATTACAAATTGCCTCCCACCAAGTTATGTAAATAGGAAACTAATACATTTGCCAAAGTGAAAAATTGCACATCTTAATTCCTAATGTGCTTTTTTGCTGTTTATGTGCGTTTTAGTCGCACGGCTGACTGGACTTTGACAAAAATTCACACCAGTCCCGCAAATTTTGCTGCAGCCCATGCATCAGCCATGTGTTCTGTATGTGAAATTCCTTGGCCAGTGTGTTGATAGTGTTGGTAAAATATGTTATAGTGTCAAAATTCAGGTTTTATAACTGTTCTGGGGTCCATTTGTAGCTGACCACAATTTGAAAAATTTGAGAGAAAAATTCTCAAATTTGATAAAAATCGAAAAGCACATGAGGCCTAATTTTTTGCTTTCATCGAAAGCAGTTTCAAGCTGGGACATTTATGGAATCTGTCACTTTTTCATGAACTGTTTTATTCTCAGCTGACCTACCAACCACTTGCAATGTCATTTCACTATCCACTTTTCTTATCACTCGATAACTTGTGAAATAATCACTGGGGGCAGTCCCAGATCCTGTAGTTTGCCATTTTGCAGGGCATTTTACATTACTTTTGTCACTTTACTCACATTTGACAGGGTCTTTTACATGACATTTTACAGAGAATTTGACATTTTACGGGTTTTTTTACAAGTTCTGGGACCGGCACCTGGCTCGCATTTTTGCACCGGGTTCAATTCCCAACGCTAGTGTGCATCTTTCAATCACAACTGCAATACTGCACTGCCGCTGTACACAACCTCGCACATGCGATGCGTGCGAGTGAACGGCCGCATGGAATGGATACATTTTTACACTTTGATGTTGGGGCGGTAACGTCCCCCCGGCGACAGGGGCCAATTTCGAATGTGTCAAGAAACGGGACAAATCTCATTTTTAGGGATTTTTAGTATTAGGTGGCGAAATAAGTGTGAGCTGACAAGACAAGTTGAGAGTGTCAAGACTAGTGTCAAGTGACGAGGAAAGTGTCAAGTGACAAAGAATGTCAAATAATTTTCAAATACTCGACGTCAAGAATAGAATACTCGAAATATTCGTGACACTTTCTCTGAACACAAACTTTTTTTTTCTCCTCACGAAATTTTGTCATTTGACAAAGTGCGGAATTGGATCCAGACCCAATTCATGCCAAGGTTTTGGTCACATTCCAACCAATGTTTACAATTTGGAGTGGAAATTTTGGTTGTTTTGTTGTGCGGACAGTAATTCAAACGATCATTTGTAATAAATAATTGTTGCAGTTTTTCAGTATGGTATGATTTATTTTTATGTTTATTTTTTCATTATTCAATAAATGCTCTGCCGTCGATTATTTATGTACAGCGGCAATCGTTCCACTTTCAATTCGGAAAAAAGCATTTGTTCCTCACAATTAAATATATAATAATGTTAAGATGTTAACTAAACGCTGACAAGAAAAAATCGATATACAGGTAGGTAGTCGAATCGTTGTCAAACTTAGGTATTAAAAAATATCCAGTATTTTTTCTTAACAATCGATCATACGATTATTCATTGATTGATTGATGATCGTATTTCACTATTTATGATTTTCACCGATTCGCCGAATTATCTCACAAGCGGAACGAGATTTGAGGTTAGCCCGACAAGATTTGTCTGGCAGCCGATATTATTTGAAAATAACTACCCGCTGACTGACCTCAATCCTGGTCCCGATCCCGATTCCGATCCCGAAATCAAGAAATCCCAATCCCGATCCCGAATTTTGTTTCCATAATGCCGATCCCAGAAAAATGTGTAAAATTTGTCAAATGATATTTTTGCACTGAGAAATGTTATCGGACACCTCCAGTGTGCATTTTATGCCACTCCTCTGGCATCTAAGTGTGTTTTAGACGTGTTTTTTTGTGAAAAATCGGTGAAAAATTATTTACCTATATTAGAATCTTTTCCAAAATACCGATCCCGATCGAGAAAAAATGGGAATTCCTATCCCGATCCTGTGCCCCCAACCCGATCCCGAACCCGAAAAGTCAATCCCATTTGAACCCTACAAGTAGGCTCCAATAAATCGGGCCTTCCACAAATTTCAAGTCCATTCACTTAAAATACCCGCGTGTCGGGCGCCTTAAACTCGAATTGAATTCGGCCCCTGGTGCCCGAATTCAGCCAACCATGAAGAATGCGCTGTCAGCTTTTTATCAACTAATCCCCGCCGGTGATTTGTGATCATTTCATTCCTTTCAAATTCACCCGCTCGCCCAGCCAATCAAAATGTTGGACGTTTGAATGAAATTTTCGCAGTTGAACGAGCATATTTTGCCGCGCCGCCGGGGATTCCTCTTGCGACATTTTTTTTTGCCGCGTCGAGATGAAACGTCACTAAAACCATTTTTCAAAAAGTAGTGTAAAATTCTCAAATGCGGCGTAGTTTTTGAGTGAGCTGTTTCATAGATGCAGCGTTCAGCGTTTTTCGATGGGATGCATGCATCATCTCAGTGGCGGAAAATTTATTTACGTATTGATGTAAATTGCGGTAATTTGCAATTTTCCATTCAAATTGCCCAGCGGGCACTCCCAAACCCTGTAAAAACCACTGTAAAATGTAAAATGCCATGAGAAGTGTCAAAAGTCATGGAAAATGCCCTGCAAAATGGCAACTCGGTTTTGCATTTGGCAATTTTGCAGAGCATTTTCCATGACTTTTGACACTTTGCATGACATTTTACATTTTACAGGGCTTTTTACAACGTCTTTGAGTGGCACCAGATTTAGGTTTCTATTCCACACGTTTGTGAGTTGGAAAAAAATGTTTTCCCTTGAATAACTGCCCTTGCAAACATCTCAAAATCTAGGGAAATTTGTACTTTTGAATATGTGAGGAGTTTTATTTTGTTATAACTTTTCCGGATAGATAAATTATATATCCATCTCGTATATTTTCTGACATTATTTATTGGATAAATTTTTTTGTAAATCGACCATTTTTCGCAATGCTAGGTATCTCGGAAATATAAATATGTTTCCAAACAAACTTACCTACCTATATAAATTGAATTCTTTCATACTTTTCTTATTTATCAGATTCCAAGCGCAATTTTAACAACTCTTGTATTTATAATTTCTAAAAAAATTTCTGAAGGCCCATTGTAACTTTCGCCGGCCCGGCTCAAAATTTCGCAAAACAGTTTTGCATTTGCCGCGTTTGAACAGTGTGAAGAAGTTTTTTTCAAGCGATCAAAATTTGTAGTGTAAAATGGTAATGAATATCTACAGTTCGCTCGAAGATGTACGATCTCTAAGCTGTATAAATAAAATTATGACTTTGTTATAGAATCTGGTTATTTTATGTGGAATGTTAAAAGTTCTTGTTTAGGTATACTATTTATTTCTTAACTGTGTATTGTTTGTAGAACCTTGAAAAATATAAATATTGAAAAAAATCAAAATTAATTTCTATTTTTCTCAATATATAAACCTGCCTGGGATTTTTTCAATGTTGTATCACGATTCCAATCGTACTCAATACTCTGAAAGTAACGTCCTGTAGTAAAAATAAGTAATCCTCGTTGAATACTCGACTTAATTTTTGAATTTTAGGTGCTGCTTTGAAACCAGCCGAACTCCAGGCTTAAATCTCGCGATAATCATGTTGGATGATCCAACAGGAGACAATCCGGAAACGGCAAAAAAACTTTCCCCCTCACATCAATGAGTAATTTATTTTCAAAGTCCTAAAGGAAACATGTCCCGAGAGTGTCAAACAAGGCGGGACCTCAAATGGCACATTACGCATTTTTTCCTTTTTTTTGTCTTATCAACGTCTGGAAAATGATTAATCCAGATCCTTTGCGTCTGCAGTTCTAAAATACCGTATTTCCCCGAATGCAACATGGAAGTGGCTAATTTTATAAGTTAAATACCCCCCCTTGAATAATTCCCCCCTCGAAAAGAACCCCTCAAAAAAGTCAGACCAAAAAAATCCCCTGGGGGATTATTCGAGTATGTTCGGTATGCCGATGATTTTATAACGTTTTAAATAACCTGAGTAAATTTACCTTGTTATCCGGTTTTTGCCGTATAGAATTATTGTCTTTGTCCTAGAATCTTGTTTCTCACTCTTCTATTGGAGGTGCCCCTCTACTACGTATTTAATACAGGAATTACTGTATTGTAGTACGTAAAACGTAGGTAAATGGTCTCGACTAGGGTGTCAAATTTCCGTTTCCGTTTTCCGTTTCCGCCTTGCCGCAGGAAAATTTTTTACCTTTCCGTTTTCCGTTTTCCGGCAGCCGAAAAAATTTTACCTTTCCGTTTTCCGTTTTCCGTAAAAATTTTTTTTGACACCCTAGTCTCGACAAAAACAGGAAAATTTGGTTTTGTGCCATTAGTGCTCATTTTAGTAAAAAGCACCCTGAATGAATCCTTTCTTTGTGTCTATTCTGTGCCCTGTTTTTAACCAGTAGTTAGGTACTAAAATGGAACTTTTCTCGTGGTGTCCTTTTGTACGATTTTCTAGAGATTTGACTACGTGTAATACTACATTAATACTTTTTAAGTTTTGTAGTTTGATAAAAGTTGCAAATATTCATGTGTGATTTTTTTACGTCATCGCATGAATGGTTTCTCCCCGATCACATTTCGATATCGACATTTGCTATCAAAATCCTAGATATTATATCGAGACAATCGTGTAAATTTCAATTTCAGTTTCGCTGTAAAAATTCTGGAGAAAAGTGATTCATCATCACTGTTTTTGCCACTGAATTTTTATAGTAAAATAAATGCTGTAAACCGCACCCATATAGTAACGGTAGGCGCCATTTGCTCAGCCCGTTTTTTGGCGCCCCCTTTTGGCGCCGGGCGCCATATTTTGGTTAATTATATCGGAAAGCCTTTAGCACTCTGAGCAAATTTTCAATGGCGCCAGCGCCAAAGTTTGGCGCCATCGTGAATTGACGCTACATTGCCACTTTCTCGGAAACGTTCCCCGGCGCCTAGTTCCATTTGTCCAATGGCACCATGGTATGGTGCTTGTTTAACGCTATCTACCCAAACAACGTTACGTGGCTAACGATGGCAAACCCTCTGGGAAAAAGTCTTTAAATTATTGTGTTTTTGTCTAAAAAATGACTTTTTGAATACTTTTCGAATTTTAGATTTTTTTGCCGTATACTCCGGTTACTTTACACCCTGCACGCGTGGTTCCCGCTGGAAGTGTGCCAACGATGGTTAACGCGTCCGAGTTTCATAAAAAGATGACAAAGTTGATTGTTTTATAATGTTCTTCATTAACATATTCACATCGATGAATTTTTTTCATATTTTTACGGAAATCGCATGATTTAATAGTCATTGGCACGTATCCAACACGAGACATAAATCAGTGCGAGGGCAGAGTATCACGTACGCCGAGTATAAATTATTACATTTTCGAATTTCTCTGGTAAATCTTGATTTTTATTTCTGTCGCCGGGAATAGATTCATGTAAAATTGTTGTTTTCATGTATTTGTTTTCATGTTTTCAACCAAAAATACTGGAAAAATTCGAAAACATAGCGATATAATATTTTCCACTAGAAGTAAAAAAGGGAAACTTTGAAAACTTTTCGAATTTTCGAATTTTTGTTTGCCATCGTCAGCTGTGGCCCGCGGGCGGGTCATAGGTATTTTGTAGGATGCACATAATAATATTTGGGTACATACCTAGGTATTCTACACTGCCGCATGGTTTTTTAGTGTAAATATACTCTCCCCTTTGGAATTTTTACGCGTTTTTCCATTTCTAATTTCACTCCATCATCAAACTACGATTTACATTCGCAGAATCGCCCCGGTGCGAAAATGGGAACCAAGGTACAAGTGCAAATCCGCTACTGTTTCTGCTTCAGTATTACTGTGGCCGCGATTTTGATAGCCATTTATGCCATCGTGAGTTTTTTATTTTGAAAAAAACAGGACTAGGAAAAAACACGTTTCGTCGGGCATCTCGATGATAATTTTCGTCTAAAATTCTTTTCAACGCTATGAATGTGGTTCTGATTAACTGCCGGCAAAAGCTTAGGTACGTCATTATTTTACACGTGAACAAGTGACAAGTGATGAGCAAAGTTAAAGCCGTGTGACAAGTAAATTTATAAATGACATACTTTACTTGTCATTTATTAGTTTTATTGTCATCTGACGCACCACCCATAACTTATCACCTATCACATCTCTTTGCACTTGTTCACTTGCCAAATTGACACCAAAATCGAGAACCAGTTTGCCTTGTCAATGAATCGGACTGCCCTGAAAAACTATCGGGTTCCACTCCACTCCCAGACCCTGTAAATCGCCATGTAAAATGTCACATTTCATGTGAAATGTCAAATGTTTTATTTCTTTATTTTTTTTACTGACCATTAGGTATTTTTCATGACCTTTCACACTTTACTAGGCATTTTACAGGGTTTGTGCCAGCACCCAGGAAAATTTCAAACCTATTTCACACCAACCCCCCCCCCCAAAAAAAAAACCCACAGCTCCTCTACCTAATTCTAATCGTCCTCGGATCGGTAAGCCTAGCCCGGCGCCCCCCACCAGAAGATCACGATTACTACCAGGAATGTCTAAAGGCGGCCCTGGAACCGGGAAAATGTCATTTCGGTACCACTGTCGGTACGGTGCGGGTGGACGATAACGTGGCTGTTATATGCGATGCTAGCAGCTACCATTGTTCACTTGGATTGTACACTGAGGAACTGAAGTTTGATACTACGCGTTGGTTTAATTACTTTTCAGATTCATTTGACGTTTTTTTTGTGTTGTCACCGTGGAGACTTGGCGCCCAGAGTCATTTTTTGAAACGCGTTATGGCGCTTTTTCGCCCTTGGTACCATTTTATTTAATAGAGTTTTTTCAACATATGATCTTGAAATAGCACCAAATCAATCAACCATATCTACTTAGTAGCAGTGTCTGCTGACACTTTTTATTTGTTATGCATTTGGCACAATGCCAGAACTTTTTGACCCTTCTATTGGAGACCGCGTTTTATTTATTTCGTGGACCAGATAAAGTCAAAAAGTGTACCTTAGTTTGGATTTGGAGACCCACCTTTCTATAGTAACTGCATTTTACTGTAATTTTTAAAAGTTGTCTGAAATTAGTCACTTGGTCCCAATTCCAAGAGGACAACTGTGGAGGAAGTAATAAGTGACAAAGTGATTAGTAAGCGACAGGTATTTTCCTCTAAAAATGTGCGTGCCACTTAACTTACCACTTCTTGTCACATTAAAGCCTGTGCAATAATCACCGGCTATATAACGACCCTGCGCCGGTACACATACACCGGTACACATCTAAGCCCATTACACATTTAGACAGTGTCAGCGTATAAACAACAATTATCTACATGTTGGATGGATAAACGTCCATCATTCAATCAACAATAGCACATTATAAAATATGGCAGCGCTGGCAGCATGCATTGTTTCCATCCTCAGCGCGTCCAAATTTGGTTGGATGATGGTGATATTAGTGGACAGTCGGCGGTAAACACAAAGGCATTGAGGTCTATGGCTTTGTGTTTGCTGCTCTCGCTCACTGTAGAGTGGGGCGTGTCAAATAATGCGCTAATCTCTTAAGCCTAGATGTGTGATGGGTAGAATTAGATGGGTGGCGGGTTTAGATGTTTAATGGGTTTAGATGTGTACTAGGACTCAGTCAACTGAACGAATGGGTTGAAAGATGTTCTATAGACTGAAGCCCAGTACACATGTATACCCATTACACATCTAAACCCGCTTAACATCAACACATCTAAACATTATAGTGTATTTATTTGCCACTTTTGCAGCGCGAGTGCCGTTTCTGTGGGTTAATATCATCCTGTACGCGCTAATCATATTGTCGGCAATTGTGCTATTGATTGGCCTGTGTGTGGTGAGTGCAGATTTTTTGTGGTTCCACACATACCAGTTTACCACCAATATTTTATAGCCAAAATTTCGGAAACTGTCACTCAGCTTTAAACACATTTTAGTTGACCGGAATTAGGAGTCAATCAACTACTGTTGAGGGAATATTAAGTCTTATTCATGAACACAATTACTGTATTTCCTTGAGATAACCCCCAGGGTTTTTTCGCCAGCAAATTTTGAGGGGGGTTTATTCGAGGGGGGAGGGTATATTCGAGGGGGGGGGGCTTATTCAAGAGAGAGGGGTTTATCATTTCGTCTAAAAATTCTGTGAGGGAGTGTACATAGTAAAGAAAAGGCCAAAACATACCCAAAACTGGTAATAAATGCGACCAAACAGGATATATTTGGAACTTTATATTGAAACCTTTGAACTCATTTAAATGTCCCAGAATGAGTTATTTTTACCAGAGTTGTCAAAAGTACTGAACTTTTTCAAAGGTAAACGTAAACGTAAAGTATAATTTTTTTACTCACAGATGAGTACAGAAAAAGTAAGGTATTTATTTTTTACTTTTACTCACAAGTAAATGTGAGTAAATTACTTTCAACCCCGGAAAACGTAAAAGTGAGTATTTTTAAGAAATTTGGCCCCAATTTTTGCTCACAATCACTTATTTTCAAACTTTTTCACCATCAAATTAACTAATTAATGTGTTTTTGCCTATTTTTATGCTTTTTTGAATATTTTGTGCTTATTTTTTTAGTTTTTCTCTCATTTTTCCCTTTAAAAATGCCTCTAAAAAGCCTATAAAGAAGCCCGCTTGAAATACGCTTTCTGTACTCGCGTACTTTCAAAACGTACGCACTCGCGTACTTTCAAAAAGTATGCGAGTAAGTGTGTACCAGTATTTTTTTCTGTAGGAAACGTAAACGTATTTACGCAGTACTTGAGTATCCGTATTTATCGAGTAAACGTAAATACGTTTTAACAACTATGATTTTTACTCCCTGTCAACTGTAATTGATTAACACCTAATTCCAGTAAACTCAAATGCCATTCAAACTTTAGTTATGAGTTCACCAAAGTTTTAGTTTACTGCCAGTAAATTAGTGTGCACATCACCAATACTTCAAATATACAGTGCCTATTTATTTACATAAAATCACGTTGCCCCAACAGGACTCGCAATGGCTCCTACTCCCCTGGATCGGCTTCATGATACTCGATGTAATTCGCGGCATACTTTCGTGCATTGCCATTTTCATAGTGTGTCACGTGAGTTTCACTTTTTTCTGTGATGGATTGAATGCTGTGCTTGGGGCAATCCCAGACCCTGCCAAAAGCCCTGTAAAATGTAAAATGTCATTCAAAGTGTCAAAAGTCACGGGAAATGCCCTGCAAAATGGCAAACATATGTTTGTCATTTTGCAGGGCATTTTCCATGACGTTTGACACTTTGCATGACATTTGACATTTTACAGGGCTTTTTACAGGGTCTGGGAGTGGCACCTGATGGGCGGTGTACTTTACAGAGAGCGTTATCGTATTTCGATGAATGAAGCCCGGGAAATGAGTTTTTATTATGATACGAATTCATACATTGTAAGCGCTATGTCTGACATTAATTTGGTCCGGATGATTTGGGTCCACAGTAAACAATTGAATGTAAGGATCGAAAAGTATAAAAAAAATTTGCTATTTTTCAGATAAATATCGTTGATTTAATTGTAAATTGTGGTTTCTCGGTTCCATGGAAGACAATCGAATGTTGAGATTTGATAGCGATGTAATTTGCTTGTTTATTCCGAGAGAATATGGTATATTTCATGGTAAAGTTATCGGTCCGTTGAATAAAATAGATATTTATGTCGATTAATAAATTGATGTTCGCAGGGCGACCTATCCCGCATAGCAGTTGGAATATTTTTCCTAGGAATTCAAATATTCCATGTCAGTTTAAGCGGCGTTTACACTGCATTTTGTGCCGACAAAAAAAAAGAAGACAAAAAGTTTCATTATTCCACAATAAAGTTCCATATCTGCAAGGCAAAGCAGTGAAGTATACTCACTAGTTGAGTGTACAGACATGCCAATTTGCAGATTATTCGGGCATGTCGTTCAAGACTTAAAAACAAATTACTCTTGTCGGTTCGGTTTTCGTTTTGAAACCGAACCGACAACTGTAATTTGCTTTCAAGTCTTGGACGACAGGCGCAAATTATCTGCAAATTGGCATGTGTGTACACTTGACTAGTGAGTATACTTCAGTGCCTTTCCTTGCAGATATGGAACTTTATTCCGGAATTATGGAACTTTTTCACTCGTTTTTTTGTCGGCACACGAAACCGTGTAAACGCCGCTTTACTTTTTCTTAATTTTTTTGTTGTAATTACCACTTCCATGTGTTTTCTCGTAATGAAATACATAAACACATTTTCTGCAATCATATTTACAGATTTCACTGATAATAGTGGTGATAGCCAAATTCCAAGAAATTCGGGAACGCAAGAAGCCGATCAGAATCGAGCAGGTATGTTGGTGTCCTTGAATCGTTCTTGTGGAAATTTATTTTGACTGACAATTTTGACAGGGGGTATCATTATCATCATCTGCACACACCAGTATACTGATGAAATTTCAAAAAGTTAGTACCTATTTACACTCATAATCAACCTTGAACCCGTTTGAGATTCAATTCCAGTGAACTGAAACGCTATTCAAAGTTGAACTATGAGTTTTTACTATTTTTAATTTACTGCAGTAAACTAGTGTGTGCAGCGCCTATATCATAATGTCATCATTATTTTTATGTAGACAGCAATGGCACCAGTTTTGAATAAAAAATAGGCGAAAATCATTGACGTGTTTATGGCAGGCGTGTGTAATTTCAATTTCAATTTTATCTTCTCATCTAACCACAAACCACACTGACAAACCCCCTTCAAATACCCCCCCCCCCACAGACGGACGCAGCCATAGTGGCCCCTCCAGACGCAATGTACCCTGCAGGGGGCACCCTACAGAGGTCGCAGCCGCACTACGGGTCGCCCTCCACAGTGACCAGGCACTACGGACCCCCGCCCAGTGCCTATAATACCTATGGGGGTAGGGCGGACCCCCCTCCCATGGTTACTATACCTAGGGTGCAAGCTGGTTGGTTTGGGGGGGGGGTTGTTTTGTTGGACTGAGGCTCTCTGTGCATGTTTACCCGCTGTGCATGTAGACCCTAATTTTCACACAAAATCGCTCATTTTCATACCATTTCACCTTCAAAATCACTAGTTCATGTGTTTTATTGTCTATTTTAAGCTATTTCTTGTAGTATATGTGCTTATATACCCATTTTTAGTAATTTTTCACCTACTTTTAGCTTTTTTTCTACCTTTTTTCCTCATTATGAAAAAGCCTATACAATGAACCCCCCCGAACCCCCAAATTTTTTTCTAGCTATCTATCCCTCCAGAGGAGCGATTAGCCATCTATCCAACCCCCTGGAGGGTCAAAGTCTTGAATACTCCTGACATGCACAGCGGGTTAACATGCACAGAGGCACAGGCCCGTTTTGTTGTTGTTTTTGGTAGGTGGTTTTAGGTAGATAGGTAGTTTTATTGGTTTTTAAGCACTTTTGGCTGCATTTTCAATTGAATTTCTGAACGCTACATTGACATTATAAATATTGGACAATTTCTCCACTTTCACAATGACCACCAATCAATGGTGCCGCGGAAATTTAGAAAAATGTGCCAGAAAACCATTTTCGCTTCGACGCCATCGCCATGGTGGTTTTACACCATCAATTTGGAATAAGTGCGTTTTTCAACACTCGAAAATCAAGTCCAACAGAAGTTTTGTATATTTGCAATTGTCGGGCGTGTCGGGTATTTCAATTTAGCCCCTGGAGGAACCTTGTTTCACTCGGGTACAGCAGTTAGGTAATCATTTTATGATATCCTTTTGTCATTGCAGATAATCCGTATGGGACATATGGAAGAGAAAGGCTATGAATGAAAGAAATTGCATTGTAAATGTTTGCTGATGTGATTTGATGATTTTAAAATAAATATGATTGTGTATTGCAGCTAATAGGATTTTTTCATGAAACAGTAGGAAATGCATTACTTGTAAAATAACTCAAATTTATTTGCTTAGTGTAATTCTATGCTTTGATCATTTTTACAGTTTCAATTTTTCTAAAGAATGAAAGGTGCTTCTTTTATCTTTGTCTTATTAGCTGGAAATGTGAATAATTAGCAGTGTTCAAATCGATACAGCATTTTTACGCTGGCGCTGCGCCAAAAGTGTTTACCTTGTGACTCTGTTTATTATAACTAAAAAAATCAAGTGTGCATCAGAATCCAAGCACGCATAGACCAAACAGCATAATACAAGCACCTAGCACAGCATGATCAAAAGAAAAGTACTGCAAAATTCAAACAGGTTTTACCTGCTCCAAGTTGAGCTTATCCAAAAAAAAGATCATAAATAAATCATCACTTTAAGTTAGCATTTGCGGTTGAAAGTAATTATATACGTATTTAAAAGGTAACCAGATAACCACTGAGTAAGGAAGGCAAAGATTTTTTTTTTTTTTGCAGTTTTGAATCATTTTTCCAAACACTTAAAATCACTTTTTACCTCAAAAATTCGAATATTATTTTTGAATATTTAGGGTAAGAAACATGCAGGGTAAGAAACATGCCTACATAGAAATCATCAATTCCACATGGAACTAATTGGGGGGAAATACAAAAAATGTTAAAGTGTGTCTGTGTTTTGGGAGCCTGCCAAAACAATGAAATGTTGGATTATTTAAATTCCATATTTCGAAGACATTTTATAGATATTATAAATCGGCAAAATATTTTTAAATTTTTTTAAAAAATGATTAAAAATCTTAACACTTTTATCCGAAGAATTTGCCATCGTTGTTAACTGTGAGATAAAAAAATCAACCAAACTCTACCACCGCAATCTAGCCAAATCACAAAAAAACACTGCATTCCGATAACTCCTGAGTATCACTTTTAGCTCCAAACTTCGATACCCACACCAAATTCTTTCCCACTTTTTTCATCCATTTCCAACCTCCCTGAAACCGGATCCATTGTAATATTCTTAAAACGCGGTGTGTTCGTGCTATTCGTGTCTCCGTCTATAGTTCTGAAACTTTCCGCCAATGTTTCCCCTCCAGATGGGGCCCCAGCGGCGGAGAATATTGTGAGCATTTGTGGTGGGCTGAGTGGATGGGGTTTTATTGCGGATTTATTCTGATTTTTTTTTATTTCGTGGAAAATTCTCGTTGAATGGCTCCTGAATGGCACCTCCCCCCCCCCAAAAAAAAGTTTCAAGTAAACACCCAGAAAAGCCGGAATTGAGGCCTCTACTTCTAAAAGTCGACAAGTCCACAAAATGTGATTATGAGTAAATCGCATTTTAAGTTTCCCATCCAATTCCAGGCACGTGGTGCGTGTCCAATTTGGCTCTCTCATGCTTTCCATTAAGTTCCATATGTTGACAATAAAGTGTCAAATTTTCAGCCCCTGCTCTCAACCTTTATGTGAAAAAAAGGGTGTCCATAAATTTCCATTCGGTCAGAGCAAAACTGTTTTTGGGAGGGAATTGGACTTGTCGACTTCTTGCACTAGAGAACATTTTTGTTGCCGGTGACCTCGAGGCTGCCTTATGGGCAATTTATGCACTTGTCGACTTTTAGAAGTAGCTGTCCATGACGGACTTATCACATTTCTTGCTATTTTTTCCCATAAAAAAGGAAGCGGAGGAATGGACTTGTCGACTTCTTGCACTAAACTAGGTGGACTTGTCGACTTCTTGCCCGAAATTTTGGTATTCTTCCCCAAAAATGTCAAATTTGGCACTTTGCCATATGGGCATGTGAGGTCAAAAATTTTATGGAAAATGATAAAAAATGTGCGGAAGTAGCCCCAGATGACGTTTCCAGGCCTAACTCTAAAATTTCATATTTTGGACTTGTCGACTTTTAAAAGTAGACTCCTCAATTAGTTTACAAGCAATTGATACTCCAAAATTTCTCACATGTCTGGTGCCAGTGCCGAACCCTGCAAAATGTCATGCAAAGTGTAAAATATCGGGAAATAATGACAAAATAGCAGAATGCCGGGAAATATTTAAATGTCCGGCAATATTTCCTTTTATTTTCGTGGAAATACGACATTGTTCGGGGCACTTTACATGACATTTTACAGGGTGCAATCCCGGCTTCTGCCCACTTAGCGTACCAAAAATCTCGGGAGATTTTTATTTAAAAAATACAAAAATCAGGTGTTCCTGGCGAGATTTAATTACCTGGGGCCTTAATCGACGATTTAGTGTACTTTTGGAGAGACTTTCTGAATAACATTACATTATATTTTCTAAAAAAAACATTGTTGGGACGCTACGCATACAAAAATTCACCCCCACACCTGTGGCCGTTTTCTCTGCATGTATCCAAATCTTGCTCGTGCACGATGTCTTCGTCAACTGTGTGCAGCTGGACACCAGTGTCCAGTGAGGATTTGTCTTGTGCTAAAACCATTTTTTGTTGATTTACCTTACTGCTGGAGTGTGGAACAGATGTGGTACTGCGGTAGTTTTGGGGAAATTTTTGGGGTTTTATTGATGGAAAGACAGCGATTTTTATTCTTTTCTTTTTCTAAATTTTTGAGATCGGTAATTGTTATTCCATGCGCAAAAAGTTGTTTCCTCACAGAGAAAGTAACCATATTTCGATGTTTGAAATCACGCGTTGAATTTTAAAGTAAATTTACCAAAAAGCAATGTACCTAATATGTGACGAATAAAAATAGGAACTGCTTGGTACTAAATTCTTTAAATATGTATTTATATGGTAGATTTCATTGCAAAGTGTGTATTCAGTAGACTGGGTATTTATTCTTTTTATTTTTAGAATAAAAAAATCATCTAATATGTGGGGACTTCCGTTCCAAAGATCCCACACACGCTAGTTGACGCCAAAATTAGCGTCAACACAGAGTCAACTGGTCAAAAATTCAATTGACCCTGAGCCTTTCACAATATGTATCCAAAAAATCCCCTTCTTTCATTCTACATCAATCGACTTCTCAATATTTCTTAATCAACACAGGTAAAAAATTAAAAATAGTTATACTTAAAACAGTTGACTCTGAGTTGACTCAATCGACTTCTAAAAAGTAGCGTCAACCACCGTGTAGAGTGCCAAAAGTTCACAAGCGCCAAATCCAGAAAAATCGAGTTAGCTGTGGATTCGACATCCACGTATAATTCTGCCCATTTTGGTATAAAAATCAGTGTTATAGTCCATTTCGTTCCCGAGATACAGTGGTACCGTTTTTCAGAAAAATCACAATTTTCATATCGAAAGTGCACATATCCATCTCAGATCCCCTATGAAAAACAGGACTTTCATTTCGTAAGTGCACATATCCATGTCGGACCACCGGAGTTTCATTTCATAAGTGCACATATCCAAAAACTAGTTTCATTTCCAAAAGTGCACGCGTGCTCCGGATCGCTCGCGAAGAGCCGGCCGGATTTCCCATACAAAATAAAGTTTCATTTCCAAATGTGCATACGTGAATTTCCAAATTTATTTTGCTCTATAAATCGAGTACGGGTATAAATATAGATATGAAAATTTAGGTTTGTGTACTTCTCGGAAAAGGGCTTCTCAGTGGTGTAATTGGTTTGGCCCTGCGATGCACCGTTAGGAAGTTATTTACATTTCAAGTTCAAATTTTCAAATTTACTCCTTATTTTGGGTGGTTTACAAAATATGATATAACTCCCAAAATACTTACCAGCCGACAAAATTTAGGGACACAAAAATTGTAGACAAATGTCCGAGATATCTGAAAAGTGCAGGCCAAGCTTTGTCGCCCAAACATGGCGCTGCCGGGCCAGCGCCAAACTTTAAAATGCGATTTTGAAAAATCGAAAAATCTGGATATGTTAACTTTTGGAATGAAAGTCCCCATGTATTGAAATTTAATATCTTTAAAAGGTTTATAATTGATTTTTTATTATGTTTATGTACTTTTATGGTAATTTTTATTAGGTAGTATCCTATTTCCTCATTAATATTGTGTTATGTTCATCAATCTTCCAAAAAAAATGTCAAAATTTTCCAAAACCCAACACCCACGAACCAATGTCTCTTCTGCGCAGCTTTCCCATCAAACAGCACCGTTCCATTAGCATTTTTATCAGCCTCATTCAAGCCGTCAAAGCCGCAAGTTTGCGACTGCAGCAACTTTTTCTGCCGCCGCCTGGCGCAGCGGCGGGAAATTTGGTGATAACTGGCCGCGCTGCAGAAACACACGCACACGGTGCACAGCGCCACGGGAAGCCTGCAAAAAATGGTGAATCGACCATTTTGCTGTGATGATCGGACTTAAGATGGCAAACAGTTTGGAAAACGTGTTTTAACATGTAGAGTTTTTTACTCATGGTGAAATAAAAATTCGAAAAACATTTTCGAATCTTCGAATTCCTACTTGGCACGCTGTACAAAGAGCGTTACCCAGCGTATTCCCATGAATTAAGTCACCCAACTGGAAAATTTTTTTGCCGATTCATTTTTTGTTTAAATTGTCCCAAAATTGCCCACCAAAACTCGACTCACACCAAAAACATGAGCACGGACACGTCGGCGGGCGCGTTCATCTCGGACGAGTCCATGCCCAGCACCGACGCAAAACTGCCGCATACGAATCAAGCCAAAATAAATGGTTTCAGAAATGGCGATCCATGTATCCTATTCATGCGGTGCGCCGTTCAAAATTCGGGTGTGATTCTGATTGTCAACTTCCCTGGAACTTCTCCGATTGTTAGGCGTAAATATCATTGAATCGGGTTGCCCGACAAACGAGTCGGGCTAAGAAAATTTCGCACCAGCGCGAAAAGAGTCAATTTTGCCGAGCCGGGTCGTGTGGTATTTATTATTTTGCCTACGCGGCAGCTTGGTGAAATCTGTGCCAAAAACATTCTCAACCTAACTTATAAATGATATAATAAATCATTGACACATTGGGAACAATTCGGAACAATTTTCAAAAAAAAAATGTCAAAATGGATTTTGTTGAAAGGCCACTGCGCTAATATTTTACGTTGAGGGAAGAGGCAGAATAAATTACATTTTATCATTAACATTTCACATTCAATTTTCGGCGGGCAAGCTTATTTGACATGAATCACAGGCAGAAAATTACAAAAAAAAACTTTTTGCATACAATTCGCTCAAAATACATACAGAAATACGAACAGAAATATAATTCTTTCCAAATATTTTTAAAAACTTATCGACTGTTAGAAGAAGGTGCGTCAATATTGTAAACTTCATAATTTAAATCAATAAGTAAAATAGCACATTGATTTATGGTGAAGAATTTACTATGAGTACTAAATGTAGCAAGTAACAAACAATGCCAGCGACATTTTCTCAGAGTGTAATTAAAAAGTAATGAATGTTGAATGAACAGCCATGGAAGAGGATAGCACTGCATTAGAAACACACAAACTGTGGAAGACCGAGCTCAAATTTGTCGGGTTGGGCGGACGAGTCGAGTCGAGACCCGGGTCGATGTTTATTTTTTCGCTGATAGCTGTGATGTCACTTTTTGTATTGATACATGCACTCTCAGAAATAACTCCCTGTAAAATGCCCTGTGAAATGTCAAATGTTTTGCAGTGTGAAAAGTCATGAAAATGCCCTGTTATATGGCAAACGATAGTAAAAATGTGCAATACAAGTATACTTTTTACTTGTCAAGTAGCAGATTTCCGAATTTTTGCCAATGGCGCCAGTGGAAAAGTTTAAAAACTAATTTTGAAGTGAGAAGTAAAGTTATAAAAGGAATGACAAATTTTCACAAATCCTTCAACTTCACACTTTTTCTCTAACTTCTTAGTTTTCAGATCAAAATTGCTCTTTTGTCCTTTTTTTACATCTCCACTCGCGGAATTGACCCCAGGTAACAAACATACTTAATTAACCTACTTTATCTTTTAAGCTCGAGTCGAGTCGAGTCGAGTCGAGTCGGGTCGAGTTTCGAGCCTGGGCATTAGGTGCCACCGATCAAGATGTCAAGGCTTCCTCCAATGACAGGGGAGGGAAAGTGCAGCGAAAAGCAGGGAATTACCTAGCTTCATGCATATGTAAATAAATGTGCGCAGCGGAGCTATAAGTCATCAAATTGTGAAATGAAAATACGTGGACCACTTCCACAGTACAGATCCTGTAAAATGTCAGATCTTTTGACGTTTATATGGCGCCGCGCCAGGAGAACGGGCGTCGAAACAAAAATGGCGCCACGGAACCATTAAAAAAACACCAGTGGCGCCAGCCAACGCCACGCGGGTGAAATAAAAATAGCCATAGTGGTGATAATATGTTCACTGGTGATAAATGCACAACTACCGTATTTTTTCGAAATACCCCCTGGGGGTTTATTACCTCGCCAGCAAATTTTGAAGGGTTTTTTTTGAGCGGGCTTATTGTAGGAGGGGGGTGATAATTCCGCCAGAAAATGTTTGAAATAAAACATATGTACCTACTCGGACGCAGCAAAATTCAGCAATAACAGCAGAGTTGCATAGGTGTATTTATATAAAATACCTATTTCCTCGAAATACCCCTCGGGGGGGGGGGGGGGGGTGATTGTTTCAGAGTGCGAATTTTGAGGGGGGGTTTAAACGAGGTGGAGTATTTCGACGGAGGCTTATTATTTCGACAGAAATTTTTTGAACTCCCAGTACTAATTTGTGGGTCAATTCAAGGGCGATAATTCGAGGAAATATGGTATATCCCATCCCAAACAACTGAGACAATTACCCGCGTAAAGTTGTTGCGTCATACGACAGGCTCGAAAGCGAAAAAGATCTGGGTCGAAATGAAGCCATTAGCGGAATGTAGTAAATGGACTTTTTAAATGTAGGTAAATAAATAGGAGTCGTCAAAAAACCCTATATCCAACGAGTTTCAGCGATAGGGTTTCTAACATTCCGCAACTTTCACTCACTTCACAGTTTGGTGAATGTCCGACCACGTGAATACAACAGTATTTAGGTAGTGTGTTCCAAAAATACCGAGACAGTGGAAAAAGCCGGAGAATGCATGGCAAAAGTTTAAACTCGCACAAGGGCAACACATGCATCTCTTGGTGATTTATTCGAGGGGCACCCGGGCACTTTTATACTTTGCACCATGAAAAAAATAGTGCCAAAAGCTTTCTATAGGCAACGATGGGTAAGTTCTCCAAAAAAAAACACTTTCTGTGTTTTGAGTTTTTCAAAAATGAATACCTGTGTTTTGAGTTTTTTTCTCGAAAAAAACTTGAGTAACTCTGTTTTTATTTCTGTGTTTTTTGTAAAAACTCGATTTTTTGAGTTTTTTTCTAAAAAACTCGAGTTTTTTCCCAAAAAAATCGAGTTTCCCCCCAAAAATTTTCGATTTACAGCATTTCGATCTGGAAACAGTGGTTTTCTTATAAAATATTGGTTTTACACATGTTTTAACCCCACATAACATCTGTGTATTCATTCAAATGTCAAAAAGTCCATAAAAATGTCCACAATGACGTAACTAAAACAGATTATAAATGCATACAAACAGGATATATTTGAAATAAACATGTAGATAGCTACACAACCTAGTACAGTCTATGTGTAGCTGCGATGCAAATTAGCAGTAATAAATACATCATGTACATTGGATACATGATGTACATCATCTCGGAGGGGGCTATTTTGAGGGGGGGGGGGCTTATTATTTCACCAGTCCATTTTGAGGGGGGTTAATTCAAGGGGGTTAATTCGAGGTAATAAGGTATACTTAAATGTCGAAACTTTAATTGTCAAATCCACCATGAGATGTGCATGCCATCTTGAATTTTTTATTTGTACCATTATAAAATATGAATTCATACTGTACATATTTACATACTATACATGCTTATCTTATCTTGTTTAGTATAACTGAATTAATGTGCATTCAACCGCTTCACTGAAAAAAAAACACAAAAACTCAAAAAAACTTTTCTGTGTTTCCGTGTTTCTGTGTTTCTGTGTTCTCCAAAAAAAAACTCATTTGAGTTTTGAGTTTTTCAAAATTTATGAGTTTCCGTGTTTCTGTGTAAAACAAAAACACAGAAACTCAATGAGTTTCTGTGTTCAATTTCTGTGTTTTTTCCATCGTTGTCTATAGGTGTGCCAAATGCCACTGGTACCATGGTCAAATATTCCCAGGCGTTAGAAGTGCCATGGTGTCTATTGTTTTGGAGCTAATGACAGCCACACTCTGTAAAATGTGTAAGTCAAGTGCCAAATGTCATGATAAATGTCACTTAAAAGGAAAGAGAAAAGATTTTATCACTGAACAATCAACTGTTTTGATGATAATTGACAGATTTGTATAACATTTTACATAACATTTAACACTTGACTTAATGCTTAACAGGATGCAGTACTGCCACCAACTAGCATGCCTTTACATTACTATCCCATCGCAGCATCAATCTTCTGTGAGTTGCTTGAAAGGCATATTCACTGGGTATCATTGCAACACTTTAACTGGGAGGGGGTCTGTCTATTGTCAATGTGACATAAGTGAATTGAAAATTGAAGACCACGTTTTTGGGGGCAGCCCAGACCCTGTAAAATGTTATGTGTCATGTAAAAGACCCTGTAAAGTGTTATGTGTATCCAAATCTTGTGTTTTTGCATCCAAATCTTAATCAATGTCCAAATATAAGATTTTGAAACAAAAATAAGATTTGGATACAAAAACATCAGATTTGAAAAGTATAGAGAAAGATTTGGATAGTACAGAACAATATTTGGATACACATGACACTTTTCAGAATTTTTTACATGAGTCATGACATTCTACTGGATCTGTGACTGGCATCTGAACTCAAATTTAATTACATTACATTCAAGAACTTAAGATTTGCAAAAAAATGAAATGCTTTTGCACTTTTCCGAGTATTTGGTGGACAACAGTGCCATTATTTAGGTCTAAAATTCCATTGTGCACTTTTGGAGTGTTCCACTTATTGTATGCTACCCAGTTGATTAGTTTTGGGTGGTCCCTCAAACCTCCAAATGGAAAAATAATCAAGAAAGGTAAACAACTAGCAGGATTCTCTCCGACCTTCGGTCGGGTTTTGTGGTTCTCTACAATTAATACCATTGGAGAAAATATGATACTTTAGTTAAGTTTGCCCACATGCTAGGCATGTGTTTTGAAATGCAGTATGTAATGTACCAACAATAACAAGACCAATATCAAAGATGCAATGTTTTGGAATGGATTTTTGTAAACTTGGTTGGTAAAATGTAAAACTGTTAACTGTAAAATGGTTGGGCATGAAACTCGGTAGTAAAATGTGGACAGTTTGCGATTTGGTATGATGGTGTGCAGTGTGCATTCTGTGTGGTATAGGTTTTGTGATATGATAGTGTGGTTTTTGCAAGGTGTCAAACTTTGTTGTAATCTTCAATTGGTTACATTTGTGCTTTGCTGTTCTTTTTGTGTTTGTAAATCCTTGTGGTATTAATTGTAGAGAACCACAAAACCCAACTGAAGGTTGGAGAGAATCCTGCTATAGGTACCCACTACTCAGAGGCTTGCAAAAACTGACACCCCAATGGGGACCCCCCTCCAAATGGCACCCCCTGGGGAACCCCCCAAAAGTGGCACCCCCTGGGAACCACCCAAAAATGAGACCCCCTAGGGCCCCACAAATATGGCACCCCCTGAGGACCACCGAAAAATGGCACCCCTTAGGGACCCCCCAAAAATGGCACCCCCTTGGGACCCCCCAAAATAGCACCCCCTGGGGACCCCCCAAACATGGCACCCCCTAGGAACCCCCACAAAAATGGCACCCCCTGGGGACCCACCCAAAGTTGGCTCCCCCTGGGGACTCTCCAAAAATGGCACCCCCTGGGGACCACCCCAAAATGGCACCCCCTTAGGACCCCCCTGCAAAAAAAAATAGCACCCCCCTGAGGACCACCAAAAAATGGCACCCCTGGGGACCACCCAAAAAATGGCACCCTATGTGGATCCCCTTGAAATGGCACCCCCATATGTACCTCCAGAAAATGGCACCCCCTGGAGACCCCCCAAAAATGGCAACCCATGGGGACCCCCTCTAAATCCTGTAAACACAGCCCCTAGTTTGGAAACTCCTGTAAACTCAGCCCCTAATTTGGAAACTCCTATAAACTCAGCCCCTAACTTGCAAACTCTTGTAAACTCAGCCCCTAACTTGCAAACTCCCATAAACTCAGCCACTTATTTGTAAGCTCCCATAAACTCAGCCTCTAATTTGAAAACTCCCATAAACTCAGCCCCCAATTTTGGAAACTCCTGTAAACTCAACCCATAATTTGGAAACTGCTGTAAACTCAGCCCTAATTTGGATACTCCAATAAACTCAGCCCCTAATTTAGAAACTCCCATAAACTCAGCCCCTAATTTGGAAACTCCCTTAAAATCAGCCCCTAATTTGGAAACTCCCATAAACTCAGCCCCTAATTTGGAAACTCCCGTAAACTCATTTTCAGGTTTATGGTAATGTAGTGTGAAAATGGTATGAATATTTCAAAAAATCACTATCATCAATCCACAAATGCATCAATTCACAATTTTCAATTTTTTAGCCCCAAGGGTTAGACTTAAAAGGTTATGGTAATGTAGAGTAGAAATGGAGTGCACATCTCAAATCACTGCAATAAAAAACCCACAAACGCATCATTTCACAAATTGAAAGTTTTTGTGCCCAGGGGTTCATTATCAGGGTTTTAGTAATGTGGTGTCAAAATGGAGTGCATATTTGAAATTGCTACAATCAGAAACCCACAAACACATCATTTTATGATTTGAAAATTTTTGGCCCTGGGGGTTCATTTTCAGGGTTATGGTAATGTAGTGTCAAAATGAAGTGCATATTTCAAATCAAGGCAATCAAAAAGCCACAAATGCATCATTTCACAATTTCTAATTTATTAGCCCCATGGGTCCAATTTAAGGCTTACAGTAATGTAGAGTTGAAATTGAGTCATTTCAAATCAGTGCAATAAGAAACCTGCAAAATGCATCATTTTACAATTAGAAATTTTTGGGTCTAGGGGTTCAATTTCAGAGTTTTAGTAATGTAGTGTCAAAATGGAGTGCATATTTGAAATCGCTACAATCAGAAACCCACAAATGCATCATTTTATGATTTGAAAGTTTTTGGCTTAGGGGGTTCATTTTTATGGTTATGGTAATGTAGTGTCAAAATGAAGTGCATATTTCAAATGTGCGCAATCAGAAACCTGAAAATGAGTGATTTCACAAATTGAAAGTTTTTGGCTCCAGAGGTTCATTTTCAGGGTTATGGTTATGTAGTTTTCAGGGTTATGTAGTGTCAAAATGGATTGCATATTTCAAATCAGTGCAATTAGAAACCCACATTGAATCATTTCACAATTTCTAATTTTTTAAGCCCTGGGCATATTTGAAATAGCTACACTCAGAAACTCACAAATCCATCATTTTATGATTTGAAAGTTTTTGGCCCAGGGGGTTCATTTTAGGGTTATGGTAATGTAGTGTCAAAATGAAGTGCATATTTCAGATGAGTGCAATCAGAAACCCGAAAATGCATCATTTCTCAAATTGAAAGTATTTAACCCCATGGGTCCATTTTGAGGGTTATGGTAATGTAGTGTCAAAATGGAGTGCATATATCAAATCAGTGCAATCAGAAACCCAAATTTAAAATCAGTGCAATCAGAAACCCAAAAATGCATCATTTCACAAATTGAAATTTTTTGGCTCCAGAGGTTCATTTTCAGGGTTATGGTTATGTAGTTTTCAGGGTTATGTAGTGTCAAAACGGAGTGCATATTTCAAATCAGTGCAATTAGAAACCCAAAAATGAATGATTTCACAAATTGAAAGTTTTTGGCTCCAGAGGTTCATTTTCAGGGTTATGGTTATGTAGTTTTCAGGGTTATGTAGTGTCAAAACGGAGTGCATATTTCAAATCAGTGCAATTAGAAACCCACATTGAATCATTTCACAATTTCTAATTTTTTAAGCCCTGGGCATATTTGAAATCACTACACTCAGAAACTCACAAATCCATCATTTTATGATTTGAAAGTTTTTGGCCCAGGGGGTTCATTTTAGGGTTATGGTAATGTAGTGTCAAAATGAAGTGCATATTTCAGATGAGTGCAATCAGAAACCCGAAAATGCATCATTTCTCAAATTGAAAGTTTTTGGCTCCAGAGGTTCATTTTCAGGGTTATGGTTATGTAGTTTTCAGGGTTATGTAGTGTCAAAACGGAGTGCATATTTCAAATCAGTGCAATTAGAAACCCACATTGAATCATTTCACAATTTCTAATTTTTTAAGCCCTGGGCATATTTGAAATCACTACACTCAGAAACTCACAAATCCATCATTTTATGATTTGAAAGTTTTTGGCCCAGGGGGTTCATTTTAGGGTTATGGTAATGTAGTGTCAAAATGAAGTGCATATTTCAGATGAGTGCAATCAGAAACCCGAAAATGCATCATTTCTCAAATTGAAAGTATTTAACCCCATGGGTCCATTTTGAGGGTTATGGTAATGTAGTGTCAAAATGGAGTGCATATATCAAATCAGTGCAATCAGAAACCCAAATTTGAAATCAGTGCAATCAGAAACCCAAAAATGCATCATTTCACAAATTGAAATTTTTTGGCCCCAGTGGTTCATTTTCAGGGTTATGGTAATGTAGTGTCAAAATGAAGTGCATATTTCAAATGAGTGCAATCAGAAACCTGAAAATGCATCATTTCTCAAATTGAAAGTATTTGGCCCCATGGGTTCATTTTTCGGGTTATGGTAATGTAGTGTCAATGGAGTGCATATATCAAATCAGTGCAATCAGAAACCTAAATTTGAAATCAGTGCAACCAGAAACCCAAAAATGCATCATTTCACAAATTGAAAGTTTTTGGCCCCAGTGGTTCATTTTCAGGGTTATGGTAATGTAGTGTCAAAATGGAGTGCATTATATATCAAATCAGTGCAATTAGAAACCCACAATGCATCATTTCACAATTTGAAAATTTTGGCCCCATTTTGGGTTCAATTTCAGGGTTATCGTAATGTACTGTCAGAATGGAGTGCATATTTCAAATCATTGTAATCAGTAACCCACAAATGCATTATATCACAATTTATATTTTTTAGCCCCGGGGGCCTCACTTAAGGATTATGGTAATGTTATTGGTCACTCCCATAAACTCAGCCCCTAATTTGGCAAACACCCATCAACTCAACTCCCATAAACTCAGCCTCTAATTTTTAAACTTGTGTCAACACCAACAGCCCCTTATCTTTAAACTTCTGTCAACTCAACCCTAATTTATCAACACCCATCAACTCAACCCTGAATTGTAAACTCAGCCCCTAAAAACTCAAGTCAACCCCCTATACATGTGCAATTGCATTCTTGGGAAGCAACTTTGCCATCTACTAACCCTGTTTGTCAAGATTGTGGATCGTGTTTGTAAAGGGCATTTGTACTAATAAATAGTGACTGCATTGTGTGCAAAAACACACACGAATCGGGCACAATGAGGCCTGTGATTGTGCCTCCTATCTTTTGCATTGAAGCATCCTTAGCGTGCAGTTCTCTCGAAATTGTATAGGTGGAGATGTGCTTATAGAAGCTGTCAATATATTGAAGCTTGTCAATACATTGAAATGATTGAAAAAAATGCAGAATCTTGTAGACAAAAATCAAAAATTCTAAAACTGTCCAAGGAGATTAAAAAATTTGATAATTCTATAACTAGGTAGATTCAAAAAGTATTTCTAGAAAAAATTTGAAATGTTGTGACCAGGCACAGCAAAAAAATGGGTGTGTGATGTGTCGGGAAGCAGGATGGATGCGCGTGAAGCGGCCCGCTTCCACACGCTTCACCAAGATTTGTGAAATTCGTGGTGAAGTGTCTTCCACACACCTCACTGCAGTTCCATAACATGTGGAAGACTCCTCACGGCACTTCACTTCACTTCACTTCACGCTACCACATGCTTCAAGAAATCGGTCTGCTTGTGTGGATGCGTCTACATGTTTGTGAAGGCACTTCACCATGAAAACATGTGGTGAAGACACTTCACCTTATTTTGCCATCGGTGAACACACTTCACCTTCCAATTTACCGCATTTTTCATTGGAAATTCAGTCATTTCAGTTGTCAGTGTTTATTTCTGTTGTCAACAATTGAAAAACAACAAAGCAACAACATTGTGTTTTGAAATATTTGTTAATAATGCAAAATAACTATTTACTAGGTATTTGTGATCAATTCATGAACATTTTGGAGCGTATAAAATAAAACAAAACATATGCAGCTTAAAATAAACTATTTACCGCAATATTTTATTGTGAAGTGAACCACAGTTGGTACATTGTGAATACACTTCACGTCAGTCACTTGATGGTGAAGACACTTCACTAATATTGTGCAGCATCGTGAAGCGCGCCTGCGGTGTGAAGTGTCTTCACGAAAAATTATGTGAAGCGTGTGGAAGCGCAGTGCAGGTTCATGAAGCGTTCGGGAAGCATCGGCGTGAAAACACGTCCCGACGCTTCCACACACCCAAACACCCATTTTTGCTGTGAGAGGCGGTTTTATAAAAATTATTTGTATACAAACTGCATAAAAATTGTATAAAAATGTATTTTATTTTAATTTTTTTCTTGTTTCATTTCATTTTATTTTTTTATTCCTAAAAGTCGTTAATAAAATAAAATGACACGTTAATGTCATTAATGCAATTTTTACAAAAAAATCAGAATTTGGCAAGCAAGGCCAGAAAATTGTTATCATTAGACCTAAACATGAGATTAAAACATAAGATTAAATAACAAAACATAAAATTTGGTTACAATGTGCGTGACAATTGACATTGTACTTTACATTTGTCATGACAATTGACACTTTGCATGACATTTTACATGACATTTGACACTGCAGGGCTTAGGACTGCCCCCATTTCCGCGAATAAACAGGTAGAAACTCAAGCAACAAGATAAAGATTTTACAAAAAAATATGAATTTTTATACAATTTCACAAAAATATGATTTTTATTCAATTTTACAAAAATATGAATTTTTATACAATTTTACAAAAATATGAATTTTTATACAATTTTACAAAAAAAAATTACAAAAATTTGAAATTTTATACAATTTTTATTTTTATTTTGAAGTTTTCCATTTTATCTTGTTTTATTTTATTCTTAAATTTTCCATTTTATTTTTTATTATTTTTTTCTGAGATTTTGCCAACCGCATCAATTCATGACATTTCACCATGCTTCCACGTACACATTGTTTGCCATCAATGTTTATCAAAAAACCCTGTCCCACTACTTCTCGAACACACCAACAACTCACCGAGTACAAAACAAACTAATTTCGAACATAGTGTGGCTCCAGTTGGCTACCCAATCAGCTGGTTTACGACCATGGCGCCAGTCGGTCGCGAACTATAGCCAATTTCACTTCCTAAAACAGGGTAAAATGACTGATCGAGAGTGGCGTTTAAAAATGTCTGATCGGGACAAAGAAAAGTGGTTAAGAAAAAACATTTGTGAGACAGCAGACAAATAAAATGCGACTGCAAAACAGGTACGGATGGTAAAGCTTTTTGGTGAATGCATGTACAGAAATAGAAAAGTATTGTAAGGAAAAATTTATCCTTGGAAAAATTTTATCACCTATTTAGAGCAATTCCACTTGAAAGATTAAATACCCATGCCAATCAAAGGGGCCGAAGTTATTTACACGGTCTACTTGGGTATAAAGAGTGATGATAAAAAGAAAATAGAAAGCTGAAAAAACAATCAACACAATCCCGCTGTTTCTTGCATGCAAACTTATGCAATCTACATTTACTCACAACAAGCAATTAGGTATTTATATATCACATAAACATTTATAATCCAGTGCGTATTATATTATGCTTTCACTTGCCGGCATGTATATCTACAAATTCACTAATAATGCAGGGGGCAGTCCCAGACCCAGACTCTGTAATGCTGCGATTACAGCTCGGGCGTAAAATTGACCAGGCGTAAAATTGATTTTGGGCGTAAAATTAATTACAGATAAATGGATAAAGATACGACATTGTTATTTTAGTCAAAGAAAGGTTAGATGCAGACGTTTCTTGTGTCCAAAGCTCATGAGTTTATTTTTATCGTACTGGGAGTTATGAATTTTAGCACAATTTTTTAAATTATGCGCTGTAAGTTGCATAAAATTAGGGCATAAAATCAAAAAAATTAGCGCCAAAATTCATAACTTCTGGTACAAAAAAAATAAACTGATCAGCTTTGGACACAAGCAACATCTGCATGTGCGCTTTCTTTGGCTGAAATTGCAACACCATATCTTTATCCATTCACCTGTAATTTATTTTACGCCCAAAAATCAATTTTACGCCAGGTCAATTTTACGCCCGAGCTGTAATCGCAGCATAAAATATAAAAGGCCCTGTACAATATGTCATGTGCATGTAAAAGACTGTAAAATGTCAAATGTCATGTAAAAGACCCCGTGAAGTGCCATGTGATCCACATGTGTTATTCTATGGTATCAAAACTTTATATTTTGGTATCCAAATGTTTGAATATGAGACTTGGACACAACACATAAGATTTGGATATTATAGGATAAGATTTGGATGCACATGCCACTTTACAAGATTTTTTACATGACATTTGACATTTTACAGGGTATTTTACATGACACATGACATTTTACAGGGCTTTTTACATTTTACGGGGTGTGGGACTGGGACCAGGTGCCGGTTCCGCAAGTGGACAAGTTAAGAGTTAAAAGTTAAGAGTTGAGTAAAATGACAAATGGCGAGTTAAGAGTAAAGTTAAAGTTTAAGAGAAAAGTTAAAGTTTAAGAGTTGAGTTAAAAGTTGAGTGAAATGTTAAGAGTGGAGTTAAAGGTTAAAAGTTGAGTTAAGAGTTAAGAGTTGAGTTAAAAGTTGAGTTAAGAGTTGAGTTGAGAGTTGAGAGTTAAAAGACAAGTGGAAAATGATGGTAAAAAAATAAAAATGTGAAATTGGTATTGATACGGCTGTTCGCTGGCATGCTGCCAATGTTGTATGCACGACATTTGAAAATAACGTATCCAAAAAAATTATCGCTAAAAAAAAAATCGCGGAACGTTGTTTCAAAATGGCCGTGCGGGGACAAAATATGATTGAAGATCAGCGTATCGCGCTTCTGCAACGAATGACCCATTTGTCTTTTAAATCAACTTTTAACTCACCTTTTAACCTTTAACTCAACTCTTAACATTTAACTCAACTTTTGACTCAACTTTTAACCTTTAACTCAACTCTTAACTTTTAACTCAACTTTTGACTCAACTTTTAACCTTTAACTCAACTCTTAACTTTTAACTCAACTTTTGTCTCAACTTTTAACCTTTAACTCAACTCTTAACTTTTAACTCAACTTTTGTCTCAACTTTTAACCTTTAACTCAACTCTTAACTTTTAACTCTTAACTTGTCTACTTGCGGAACTGGCCCCAGGTAATTAATGCACCGGACGCAAATAAAAAAAATAAAAGTTCTCCAGATTCCAAAGAAACGTTTTGACAAAGATATTGAGCATTGCTCATAGTTGTTAAAATGTACCTATTTGCATTTACTCAACGAATATTTATAGGTACTCGAGTACTGTGTAAATACGTTATTTTTCCTCTAAAAAGGTACCTGTACTCACTTTTATCGTCATTGGGTGTGTTTACGGGAAATATGATTGACGAGATATAATTTTTATTGTTAGGTATTTTACCTTTCAGACTTTTGCATAATTTACACACACATGCAACTTTGTCTCAGATATTTGCTATCTGTTTGAAAGCCATTAATAGTAATTGCACAAATAATTCCTCTGGGGAATTATTTTTTGTCAATCGTTTTCGTCAGGAAAAGAAATTTTACAAGGAAATACGCAAGTCCCCTGAGATAAATCTGAGTTGATAGATTCTTAGAAGGACCACCTGCAGGGGGCGGTTCAAGAAAAACAAACATGTTTCCCTATTTTTAATATCCACTGCCCTCAGAAATGAAGCACTATGCGCGGGTGTTGGCTGTTACCACTTGTCATGTATTTAGTCTTATCAATCATTAGTGTTTTTAAATTTCATATTGGTGCTATTTTTCAACTATACACTGCAATTAGCGCTCCAAAAATGGTGGGAGTAATATATATTTTTATTGTAAGAAAACACAAAAAAAATCTCTCAAAACATTGTTGTTCTTCAGGTTTTTTCAGAGTTTCAAATTTAATTAGGTTTATTTAAGAACAGAAAATACAGTAAAATACTTTTTGCATGGCATAGAGGGAAAAAAGAGAGGTATAAATGCACATGCAGGTATAAATAGCTGAAAATAACTAAAAAGTGCATGCACTTGTGAATTTGAAGGTGAAAATGGTAAAAAAGGTTAAAAAATTTAGAGATTTTCAGTGAAAATTAGAGCAAAACTTATCAAAAATACTCACTTTTACATTTTCCAGGTAAAAAGGTACTTAATCACATTTACTCATGAGTAAAAGTAATTTTTTTATAATTTTACGTTTTCTGTGCTCAGGAGGGGCGAGTAAAAAATACTTTATGTTCACATATTCGTTGAAAAAAGTCGGTACCTTTAACAACTCTGGTGTGCCATTTGTGTGCGGTGTGAGTGATTCGCTGACTTCAGTTATTGGCTTTATAGTGAAAGTCAATTTTTGGATAAAATCCCATTTTGGAGCCAATTTCATTTTTTGACAAAGAAACCAGTAAACAAAGACAATTTTTACAAATGTGCACATGACGGTATTCTGGCATAATGCAATTAGCATTGAAAAAATCTCTGAGAGATTTATATTTAAAAAATTTCAGAAAATCTCAGAAAATATAAGATTTTCTGATTTATATTTTTTCGATGATTTTCCAGAGAGATTTAATTATATTTTCTTCTGATTGAGAAAATCTCTCAAGAATATCTCTCTATATTTGCCCATTTTCACCTTCAAATTCACTAGTTCATGTGCTTTTTTGTCAATTTTCATCAATTTTCAATTATATATGTGCTTATATCCACATTTTTGGCTATTTTCCCCCTATTTTTATTTTTTTCTCCACTTTTTCTGTTCTATAGCATGAAAGAGCCAAAAAAGTCTATCTGAAATACATTTTCTGTACTCAAGTACTTTCAAAAAGTATACATAAAAAGCAGTACTGGTACTTTCTTTCAGATGAATTTATTTGTATTTAAGTAGCACTCAAGTAGCTGAAATATGTATTTTTGAGAAAACATAAATATGTTTTGATGACTATAGAGTTCGCATGCATGCTTCGGATAAATATGAATATACTGACCAAATTTTGGTGAATAAAGTTATCTGATAATTTCTGTGGGGATCATCACATGTGAATGTAATGTATAGTATTATGAGGAAAAATGTACCTAAAATCATATTTTTTGTTGATTTTTCAGATAGTACATGGTAGTACAAAGCATGCTGTCAGTATACAATATGCTGTTATCATTTAAAATTGTGAATGAAAAGGTTAAACAACACATAATGTGCTTAATATCTACTCTCAATGGTCCAAACACCTTGAAATATTGACTGAATCATACTTAGCATTGAAAAAATCTCTGGGAGATTTATATTTAAAAAATCTCAGAAAATCTCAAAAAATATAAGATTTTCTGAGATTTATATTTTTTCCATGATTTTCCAGAGAGATTTAATTATATTTTCTCCTGATTGAGAAAATCTCTCGAGAAAATCTCTCTATATTTGCCCATTTTTCACCTTCAAATTCACTAATTCATGTGCTTCTTTACCAATTTTCATTTATTTTAAACTATATATTTGCTTATATACCGATTTCTGGCTATTTTTCTCCCTATTGGTAGTTTTTCCTCCCCTTTTTCTGTTCTATGGCATGAAAGAGCCAATAAAAAGTTACGGTATCTGAAATACATTTTCTGTACTCAAATACTTTCAAGAAGTATACATAAAAGAGAGTACTGGTAGTTTTTCAGAGGAAATTTAGATGTATTTACTTAGTACTCAAGTATATGTATTTTTACGTACCTAAACATAAAAATGTTTTAACCCCTGAACCCTACTGAACCCCTGCAGTCCAATGAAGACCCAGTGCTCAAGTACAGGCTGTACATAATCATTGGGTTTACATTGGCACTGGATTTTGCTACTTATGCAATGGGTAAACTTCTGCACTGGGTTCTAGCTGTTTTAATGGCAACAGAGTTGACAGCATGCTTTGTAAATATAGTTACCAAATGTTAGTGAAAATTCTGTGGGGATCATCACTCGTGAAAGTAATGTATTCTACTAAATATGAGGAAAAATGTGCCTAAACTATATCTTTGTTTATTATTCAGATACTAAATACACGATAGTACAAAGTGTGCCACCAGTAGACAATATGCTGTTATCATATGAAATTAAGAATGAAAAGGTCAAACAACGCATTATGTGCTCAATATCTACTCTCAATGGTTGAAACACCTTGAAATATCGATTAAATCGATCTAAGTTGAGAGATTTTATGAGATTTTTTTGAACTGCAAGAGATTTTCTCAGAGATTAAATTATATTTTCGAAAATGACCCAAGAGATTTAATTATATTTTTTTCTTGAGAGATTTTCTGAGATAATATTTAATTATATTTTCTCAAAATCAGCCGTTTTTTTCAATGCTAATCATACTTTAAGTTGAGAGATTTTATGAGATTTTTTAACTGCAAGAGATTTTCTCAGAGATTTAATTATATTTTCGAAAATGACCCAAGAGATTTAATTATATTTTTTTCTTGAGAGATTTTCTGAGATTATATTTAATTATATTTTCTCAAAATAGGTCGTTCTTTTTCAATGCTAAATGCAATGCAGATCAGTAGAATATCGGATGTAATTTTTCTCCACATTTCTGCAATCATCTCTGCAAGTGATATGCAAATTAATAAATACAAGTGCGTTACTCCCTGCTCCATTCATATAACATAAGCAATTTGAGAACAAAAGCTATGACGATACACAATATTTCCACAGTGTGCATCACATAAAAAACTGTCAAAATAACATACAGCGGTTTTTCCATCCAAATCGACACGAACAAATTTCGATTATCAACCGCGTGGTAAACTGTGAACAAAACGTAAGGTACCCCGGTAAGAATGAAAATCACTATGAAAGCTTTTCGCTTCCACTTTTTAACGCAAACGTATCCGGAAAATTCCATGCAACAAATAAAAACGCGACTAAAAATTCGAAAATAAGTCACGGGCTTGCGCGTATTGGGCCCATTTTCTACCATTATCAGACTATAAATCACTACGGCAATCATAATAACAATTGAAGTAACCGTCAAATTGATGAACATAGCAAATAGAACACATTTTTCCACTGTACTTGATGAATTTTCTTTAATTTTCGATTCCACATCAACTACTATAGTCGATCGACTTTGATCTTGGGGATATTTCTTTTCTGGTGAAACGGTGTTCTTGTTTGACAGCACCAACACCTCCTCGCTGCAGTGCGTCATGGCGGCCGCGATGGACAGAGTGTCGGCTTTTGGAGTCGTTTTGTACAAATTTTGGAGCAGTTATTGTTAGTATTTACTATATAGTTAGAAGTCTGTGTGTTGTGTAAGACAATTGTAGAGAGTATGTTAGATTATGTGCAATTGTAAAATGATTTGTGGCGTGAGTCTCAACCCCCCCCCCCCTCAAAATTTCCACTCTGAAAAATAAACCCACGGGGGGTAATTCGAGGAACTACGGTACATTTATAGTGCGGAGCTGCACAACGGCGTTTTTCGTTCAGCCCTATAGATTTTTATTTAAATCTTGGATATTTTATATTGTGGAAAACTGTAACTGCAACAGCACACACTAGCTTACGTTCGAAATTTTGGAATATGATAAATCTGTTTGCAACTTTTGGGTTTACCAGTATTATTTTCGATCTCCGTGAACTATAGTTGACCGATTCTTAAGTCTTTATTCTTGTCAACTCAAATATATCCAAAGCTGATTTACAAGTTTACAAAATTTTCTACTGTAAACTAGTGTGCATGGGGCAAAAATATATGTAACCAGATTTAAGTAATTTTAGAAATGCCCGTATCTCATTGAAGTTTGAGAGACTGTAAAAATTCATTAGTTTTCCTGATATTGTGATAACAATTTTTTAACTCAGTAAAATAAATACCATCAACATATGAGGCTAATTGGGTTATCCTGTTTCCTGTAAACACATCGCACGCTAATTACATAGTTTCAGATTTCTAATTAAATAGAAAAACACATTTTGAATGAAGATATTATGCATGACTCATGAATTACGATAGAAATTGGAATAAAAATTATAATTTATTACAATACTTTCCCAGAACGCAAAAAATATTTTATTAAAGCTGCGTTCAGACTGCAAAATGTGCCGACAAATAAAAAAGTGAAAAAGTTCCAAAAAAAAACGGAATAAAGTTCCATATCTGCAAAAAAAAACAGTTCAGTATACTCACTAGTTAGGTGCACTCACATGCCAAATTTCAGATAAATCGGCCTTTTTGTTCCATAGTTATAAGCATTTGAAAAATTTGACGTTGTCGGTTCGCTTTTTTTGATCAAATTTTTCAAATGCTTATAACTATGGAACAAAAAGGCCGATTTATCTGAAATTTGGCATGTGAGTGCACCTAACTAGTGAGTATACTTTACTGATTTTCTCGCAGATATGGAACTTTATTCCGTTTTTTTTGGAACTTTTTCACTTTTTTATTTGTCGGCACATTTTGCAGTCTGAACGCAGCTTTACCGAATTTTAAAAATTAGTCATCCAGCCGGAGTTACAGCACAACGACAAATAAGAGCTCAAGCGACAAATTCAGTGTCAACAAATTACAAATACACAAGAACGCTTAGTGATATCCATCCTCAAACTGAAATGTTGAATGCACTAACCAATATCCTACATCGTGTCCAAAAATTATCCAAAAAGCTCCAGTGATTCTTAAGAAATAGGTCAACAAAATTAAAAATTACGCTATTTGTCGGCAATTCTAACGAGAATGAACCTGAACTTTCTTATAAATATTTAGATACTTGCAATGGTTAAGTGTTTAATGCAATTTAAAGTATAATCCAAGCAAAAAGGAGGCAAAATCCAAACAAAAAAGTGGCAAAATCAAAGCACTTTTCATCCAATAAGGTCACCATGAGTTCAGTTCCATGGATAAACTTTCGTTAGATGTGAAATGAATATCTAATTTGCCACAAGAGGTAAGCTTAGGGTTGGCCGATGTTTTTTTGAACGTTTTATTTATTAAAAAAACGTTGTTTTTTTTAAACACGAGGTCCGAAAGGTTTTATAAAAAAAACATCAGCCGAAATTTTTAGTACTGAGCACTAGGTATTTTGCAAAATTTTTGAGCGCAAGCGCGCAATTTCACCCACAAATTGACATTGGTGGTTGTTTACATTGGTTTTGAGGCATTTTTAGTATCAAAGCATCCATTTCTAGGTGCCACCATGGGTTAATAAGCTGTCATACGTTGCTGCAGTATACAATATTCAGTTAAAGTGCTTCCATGTACCTCCACAGTGTGTAAGATCACTCCTAAGTAACAACCTCCTTTTTTAACCCTGTTTGATCACTATTCCACGCCAAACTTCCAAACTATTCCACGCCAAGTCACGAACATTCGACTATAAGGCGATATATGAACATGTCAACAAAAAATGGACATTTTTGACACAAATCACCACTTATAATGTTATGCCATGGCTCCACAGCCATTATATGGTCATGTATAACAGAGTATTGTCACTTGTCTGATATACCTATATATGTTGACACAAGGCTATATCTGTTTCTATATCTATATCTATAAACGTTTTTTATTTTAACAAAAACATGGAGTTGAAAAAAACCCGGTTTTTTCCAACCCTAGGTAAGCTGCACGTGATTGGCTGCGTGTCTGTTGCATCACAGGTGCACGACATATGAACTTTGGCTTTGATGGGAAAATGCAATTGAGGTGTCTACTTCTAAAAGTCGACAAGTCCAAAATTTGAAAATTTTGAGTTGGCCAGGACAACGTCATCTGGGGGTAGTCCCTCCCATTTTCCAGAAATTTTTTGACCTCATATGCCCCTATATGATAGTGTCAAATTTGACATTTTTTTGGGAAAAATGCCAACAATTTCAGCAAGAAGTCGACAAGTCCACTTAGTTTCAGGCAAGAAGTCGACAAGTCCATTTTCCTCATCCTTCGTTTATGGGAAAAATAGCAAGTAATGTGATATGTCTGCTATGGACAGAGATTTCTAAAGGTCAACAAGTCCATAAATTGCCTATAAGGGAGATTCATCCAGGCCAGGAACAAAAATGTTTGCTAGTGCAAGAAGTCGACAAGTCCACTTTTGTTTACTGGACTTTGCTGCAGGATTTTTGCAAATATCCAAATGGCATTTTATGGACACCCAATTTTTCACATTCAATTACGTTGAGAGCAGGGGCTGAAAATTTGAAACTTTATTGTCAACATATGGAACTTAATGGTAGGCATGAGAGAGCCAAATTGGACACGCAGCATGGGGTGTGAATTGGATCGGAAACTTAAAATGCGATTTACTCAAAATCACATTTTGTGGACTTGTCGACTTTTAGAAGTAGAGGCCTGAGTTGTTTACTTTGAAGTGACCAACTGTCTTTATTGGTTTTCACCATGACTGCCATTCAATATTTATATTGTCACTTTTTCACTTTATATGTATTTCCGCTGGAGGATGACCTTCACCTGAACTTAAAATTGATTATCAATAATATTGCATACCTATGTATAATTTCAACACATCAATGATACAAAAACACGAAAGAACAGGTAATATGAGTGTTTGGATTTTGCTAAACTTTTGTTTGGATTATGCCTTATACTTCTGCTTGGATTCTGCCTGAATCTGTTTGGATTATGCTACAAAAGTGTTTTGAGATTGCTGTTTGGATTTTGGTCTTTACCCTTGAAAACCCCTAATTGAGGTGCATAGTGTATTTAAGTGTATATTTACCCTGTTAAAGTGTTAACAAACTGACGTCCTGGGTAAATGCATAGCATGTCAGGTTAAATTGACAACATGCGTGTTAAATATTTGTTTTGGTGGATGGGCAGCGGATTAAGATAAATTACCTCAAATAGTAAATGAGCGATAGGGTAAATGCAGAGGGTCTCGCGAAATCGGTCACATGGGTGAAACTCAAAAACCCACAATTTTTATGATTCAGTGTTAATTTGCTTTTACTTTTTTTACTGTTTAAAGGGAAATTATTATCATGACAGCTTTACAGAAAATTTGACACTTTGCATTAACACTTTACATTTACATCTAACATTTTACAGGGTCTGGGAGTGGCCCCGGAACTAAAGGATATCGTATAATACTCACCTATTTACAGTGACTGCACTGCAGCTGCACGTAGCACATACCGTATAACCTGGAAATAAATCCCGGGGTGGATTATTTTGCCAGAAAATTTGAAGTTGGCTAATTCGAAGCCGGACAATTTAGGGGATTCATTACTTCGGCAGGATTTTCATGGAAGTACACGAGTGATAGATTTGTTGTGAAAACATGATTAGGTATTATACGTGAAGAATATCAACGCTAGTCTTACCGGTATTCAATGTGTGTAGATATACGGTAACTACGTACCATAAAGAGCCGGCTAATATAATTGAGCTTTTCACAACATCTGTTTTTAAACATATATAACTCACGCCCCAAGAGGATCTGGGCCAAGCGGCCCGATATGCAACTTCCCCCAGGACTTTACTAGAAGCACCCCCGGGGGGACCCCCGTGGCTGCTCTGATGCAGCCGCAGGGGCGCCCCCCGTAAAAATTTTTCATTTTTTGCCCGGCCGATATAAATGAGCTGTTAACGGACATTTTTTTTGCGCGCTTTACACACAATGTGTAAAGCGCGCAATCGGTATGAAATTGTTACGTCTGCAAGAGAAATTCACGCTCTTTCGTTTGAGCGTGGATTCAAGCCCTGTATCCAAAAAAAATCGCGATTTTTTTAAAGTTATCGCTGAATAAAAAAAATCAGTCTATCGTTACTGAATCTACAGGGTGGGAGTAAATATTTAACTGTGGGAGGGTGAAAACTTAACGATGGGGGTTGAAAATTTGACATAGTATACAGAAAACTATGGCGCACATTTTGAATACATCACCCCCACACATCTGTACACACAGAAAAAACTTTCGTAAAACAAAATTTGAAATTTAAACTAACGTTTTCTCGTCCAGGGGCGGAGGAGGACAATAAAACGTTAGTTTAAAGTTCAAATTTTATCTTACGAAAGTTTTTTCTGGGTGTACAGATGTGTAGGGGTGATGTATTCAAAATGTGCGCCATAGTTTTCTGTATACTATGTCAAATTTTCAACCCCCATCGTTAAGTTTTCACCCCCCCACAGGTCAATTTTTACCCCCACCCTGTAGATTCAGTAACAATAGACTGATTTTTTTAAAATCAGCGATAACTTAAAAAATTCGCGATTTTTTTAAGATACAGGGCTTGAATCCACGCTCAAAAGAAAGAGCGTGAATTTCTACACCTGAAGTATCCAAATCGGATAGCTTTGCTCGCTTTACACATTCCGTGTAAAGCGAGCAAAAAAAATGCCGCAAAAAGCTTGATTATATTGACCAACTCAAAAATGAAAAATTTTTATGGCAGGCGCCCCTGTGGCTGAGGGGGTGCAGCCACAGGGGTCCCCCCGGGGGTGCGAGTAGACAACACCTGTGGCTAACTCCAACCCGGGCCACAGGGCCCAGCTTCACTTAGGGGGTGAGTAATTTAACGATATCTCTATTTCGAGCCGAAAGCTCAATTATATTGGCCGGCACTTTATTTCCTCGAAATACCTCCCCAAATACCCCCGTCTCGAAATACCCCCCTCAAAATGTCCACTATGAATATATTAGCCCCCCCCCTAGAAATACCCCCCCCAAATTGAGTGTATAGAGAACGTACATGACAAGACTGCGGTTTGTGATTCGGGCAATGCAAAACACACGTTAAAAACAATGAATTGTTACGTTAGAACAGTTAAGATCCCTAGCAGTATCGGCGGCTAGGAATACTGTCTCACCACTATATAATGGAAAAACAACGTGGAAGGCTTATGTTGAACCAGGAAGTATGTATGGGGTAGAGGTAACAGGACTGGATATAAAGGATCTCAGAGAAATGGACAAACTATACATGCAGACAATGAAACAGATAGCATCGCTACCGGTCAGTGCTAGTAATGCATGCCTGATTAAAGATCTAGATGGAATCTTACCATCGGATAAATATAGACAGCTAGTACTTACCAATGATCACTACATGCACCATATTGATAAGAGAAGATGGCTAGTCAGAGCTATGGAAGAAGACAAAAAGCTGCATGGCAATAGCAGACTTGCAATAGATAACACTAACGGCAATTTGGTATCGCAGTGTAAATCATTCATGGATTGGAAGATCGATACAACAAACATGAGAACATCTGATATTAAAAAGAATGTTTATTTGTTCAGAAAAGCGGTTACGTTAAAGACAATGAAAACTCAAAAGACACTTAGTATTAGAAGGTATGACCACATCGAACTCAAAGGGATATACTATAACGAGAGACTATGGCTTGCCGCCAGGCATAACAGCCTGCGTTTATGGGACGGCAAACGGAAAAAAATATGCAGAGCGTGTTCATCAACACATGTGAAAATACCATTAAATACACTACATATCCTGTACTTATGCAAGGGGAACGACACAGAAAGAGGAGAGATGGAACGCACAACTTGTACGGTCCCCTGTGAGTGGAGACAAGGGTATATACAGGCGAATGTGTGTCATGCACATCGCAAGCAGTGCAATTCAATGATACGTAAATGCATATACGGGGACAAAACATAAGGAAGGCTGATAGTAAATGCGCGTAGTAGAAGGGGAGAGGAGCGTAACCTCCTAGGAGGTATGGCTCCCAATCTCGTTAATAATAATAATAATAATACTTATAGAAGTCAATAGACTCTTATATATAGTGGTTATTGTTGCATTTTTCTACGTCTGCGTACATTACAGGCGACAATTTAGTACTGGGGTTTCAAAAAATTCTGGCGAAATAATAAGCCCCCCCTCGAAATACCCTACCCCCTCGTTTAAAACCCCCCTCAAAATTCTCACTCTGAAACAATCACCCCCGGGGGTATTTCGAGGAAATACGGTATGTCCACAAAGAACCTAAAACTTAGCAGGTGCATCTGTTATGCAACTTTCTTAACTCCACTCTAAACCTCGTGGGTGATATAAGGCTTTGTTAATGACATTTTGTTTGAGTTTGTTTCGCTGGAGTAAACATGAGACAACCTTTCGTGTGTTCTTTTTCGAAATAGATTTTTGAGAAAAATAAACACAAATGGTATGCGTTGAATAGTGTGAATTGTGATCGAATGTTTTTAGCATTGAGTGATAAATGATTAAACATTGAAAAATATTTGTATTAACGCATTTGTATTCACGCATGACCGGGATACAAAATACAATATACATGGAAAATCTAAGCACAATGCATAGTTGTTAAAACGTATTTATCTACTTTTACTGGATAAATACGCATACTCGAATACCGAATAAATACTTACAATTTTTTTCTGGAAAAGTACCCGTACTCGCTTTTATGTATACGCTTTTTAAAGTATTCGAGCACAGAAAACGTATTTCAGATTGGCTTTTTCAAGGCCTATCAGGGTGAAAAAAGATCAAAATAGCCTTAAAAAATGGGGATATTGACTAATTTTTATTGAACATATTCAAAATTTCTGAAAATAGGCAAAAAAGCATTTGAACCAGTGAATTTGAAGGTGAAAATGTGCAAAAGGTATGAAAATTAGTGATTTGAGTGAAAATTGGACAAAATTTGTCAAAAATACTCACTTTTACGTTTTGTGGGGAGAATGTTTGGTACTTAAATATATTTACTCACGAGTAAAATAAAAAAAATTACTTTGTTTTCTGTACTCAAGGCGGGGCCCATAAAAATAAAAATACTTTACGTTTACGTATACTTTGAAAAAGTGTAGTACTTTTAACAACTCTGATACAATGTACACATTTATGTACAGCCGCAATGTTGCAATGTTCATGTGAGCATAATAATTTATGACACCATCACAATTCACAATGCAAGCCATAATTTACTCAGGAAGCAACAACATACAACAGATTGCAGCTATAAAGTAACATATAAAATATCGTGAGGAAAATTCTAATTTGTGAGAGTTTTGGTGTTGGTTAGTGGTGTTAAACGCCAGAGGAAAACATTGTTATACCGTATTTCTTCTAATATAAGAGCGCCGTTCTATTGTTTTCGTCAACTTTTTTACCTGCCGTTCTATTAGAGGTGCCGTTCCATTGGAGGCTGCCATTCTATTTTTTCACCATGATTTTTCAGACATTTTTCATTTGAACAGTGTTTTTAATCAAAAATGAACAACATTTTACTATCAGAGCATAAATTCAAACAAAACCAAATGCGAAAATAACCCCAAATCATTGTTATGAACAGTTTGGATGTTCTCACCAACCATTTTTCTTGTATTTGTGTGTTCTGGCACTCTTCCAACGTAATTTCTACATGCCGTTCTATTGGAGGCTGCCGTTCTATTGGAGGTGCCGTTCTATTGGAGGTATGCCGTTCTATTAGAAGAAATACGGTATCAGAAAATCTCTCAAAAATAAAAATCGAAAATTGAATCGCCTTGAAAATCGGCAGCAAAATATGAAGGCGATATTTTTTTATTTATGTCTCTAAGGATTTTTCCTATGTGATCCGATTCAACTGTGATCCGTGGTGTTTTTGGAGCTTGGTGTATTTTTTTAACTAGCGCCATTTGACGGTTTTCGGCGCCATTATCTCGACGTTGGCGAAACAAAAGAGCCATGGCGTCATTGACGCGTGGCGCCAATTTTTGGCGCATTTTATCTACCCAACTAATGCTGGCTCATAAGTCATAGTTCTGTATTATAATTGCACATGTTTGACATGGAAAATAATTATACAAAATTATGTTAGCGATATGCTATTCCTGGTAAAATCATAATAAAACCACGCGAAATAAATGTCGACGTTTTGCAATCGCATATCATTAACACAAATTCTCATTCAAATATCCACTAAAAATCATACAGCAATACCTTTTCATGAATGTGAAGCTGGCGCGTTGGCACCTTTCCAAGTCACGGGGTCTGATTGCGAGAGCGCTCAATCGACTTGCTATCCGGGGCCAGTTCAGCAAATTGAGAAGTGAGAAGTAAAATGGCAAATGCGAAGTGAAATGGCGAAAGCGAGAGAAATTACTTTTTATTTTACGCTTTTGCCAATTTACTCGCCATTTCACTTCACTTTTGCCATTTTACATCGCTTTTGCCATTTTACGTCTCACTTCTCAATTTGCGGAACTGGCACATGAGCGGTTCCAATCATTTGGGTCCATACAAGTTGGGCCCATATGTTTCGGTCCTACAGTAAACAAGTGATTGTTGGGTTGTATTTAAATAGTTCCATAGTATTAAGGTGCCAGTTCCACAGCCTGAAAATGTCATGTAAAATGTAAACTGCCTACAAATATATCTTTTGCACATAACCTGAACTTCTACATTTTACATGATATTCCGCAAATTTTATCTTAGATTTTACTGGAGTGGCCTTTTTCCTACCTGTTTTGTGTTTAAATTTGGTGCCAGTTGAAAAAAAATGTGATTTTGTCCCATGGGAAGTAATGTGAAAATATTTATCATGGAGCTTGGCACCATGCCCAAGAAAAGTGCCATCACACTTTTTGCACTTGAGCACTATTTTCTGGTGGTGCCAGGGACAGAACAAAGACAAAAACCAATAAAACAACTAAATGGAACAAAGACATACCTAACCTATAAAAATGTAAAAAATATAAAAGCAATATTTTCAATCTTTTCTGTAGATTAAACATCTCTGTGAAGTCCAGCCAAAGATTACATTTTGATATTTTCTTGCCTATATTCTCTGGAGGGGCTGTTCAATTAGAGTGTGCCATTTTATTGTGTGTGTTTTTTAGTACAAAACGGTGCCAAAAACTGCTGTTCTATTGGAAGTGTCCTTCTCTTGGAAGTATGCTGTTCTATAAGAAGAAATATGGTAAACTCGACAGACATGGTATTATACAGGTTTGGTCCACTTATGTTTCGCTTCGCTGAGCGTCAATGAAATTCAACATCTTACTGAACAGCGAAGTGCGATACATCTTAAATACGGTAGAAAAACGGTGCTCAGTGGGTCGTAAATATGTCAATATGTATAGTCGACGGACATATCATTCTACAAAATTGGAAAGTTATATTTTGTTCTTGTAGAGCGAACGAGAAAGGAAATTAGTAAAAAAGAAAATATAAAGATAGAAAGAAGGAAAAAAAATGTGCTGTTCTTTACGCACTCGTTTACTCCAATTATAGATTAAACTAGAAACAACAACGTTTGACACAAGATTGGGTCAAATAGTAAGTATTATGTAAATATTATATAAAGGAAAAAAATGAGCAAAGTTTTGACCGAACCAAATTATTTGTGACCAATCCCAGTTTACAAAAATAAACCGATGAAAATATTTACCAAGTGCCATCATCATCGACAGTGCTTGGCTTTAATCGAAAATGTGAGCTCACGTCAGCACAACACAAAAAAATCAAAGGACGCTGTGATGCAGGACGACGTACAAATCTTCAAATGCAAAATTAATGCATCTTGGAAATCTGCATATATCATGATTCAAAATATTCTACCTACCGTATTTCCTCGAAATATCCCCCCTCAAAATGGGTACTATGAACTTATAACCCCCCCCCCCCTCGAAATACCCCCCCCCCCAATTTACTGTAAAGAGAACGTAATGCAGTTTGTGATCCGGGAAACGCAGAACACATATGATAAAAACAATGACTGTGTTATGTTAGAACCGGGTGTATACTGTCTACGTACATATACATAAATAAATATGAGTCCATAGAGTGTTATAAATGGCGGTTTTTGCTGCATTTTTCGACATTTGTGTACGTTTCAAACAACAATTTAGTACTGGGATTTCAAAAAATTTCTGGCGAAATAATAACCCCCCACTCAAAATACCCCCCTCAAAATTTCCACTCTGAAAAAAATAACCCCCCCGGCGGGTAATTCGAGGAAATACGGTAGTTGGAAAAAGCGCCTGCGAGATGAAAAATGATTTAATACATAACAGAATAGTGCAGACGCAGCTATAGGACAACAATGGCCCTACGCACACTAGTTTTCACCACTTCTGTGAAAACTGAAATGACCACATGGCGACATCCAGCCTACACTTATTATACGCAATGTGTTTTAGTTTTCAAATGTTCAAATTTTAACTCAAATTAAAGTGATTTTAATTTTAAATTTTAATTAAAATTAAATGTATTCATTCAACCGTGTTGAATACTTTGCGTTTGAAACAATTTCAGTTTTCACCGAAGTCACGGTAATTCCTCGCGAACGCAATGAAAAACGTTTGGACGTTCGTTCGGCCGCGGTACGAAAATCTCTGTGTACCATGCTTCAACAATAAATACGTCACATCCGGCTTAAATGGCCAAATTTTATTTTTCATGCCATGCTTTAGCTGTGACTCGAGCTGCAGAAATACACATACCGTAGTACCTCGAATTTACCCCCCCCCTCAAAATGGCTGGGGAACTAATACCCACCCCCTAGTTTGTGTAGCTATCTACGTTTTTATGTCTAAATATTCCCTGTTTGGACACATTTATTACCTGTTTTGGGTACGCAAGTCCCACCATTTACTGCGATTCTTACGGAAATTTCTGACGAAATAATAACCCATCCCCTCGAATAAGCCCCCCTCAAATTTTGCTGGCGAAATAATAACCCCCATGGGGGTATTTCGAGATAATACGGTAGAATGCAATACATATAATGGCAGTTGTCATTAAAGTTTTTTCAGTTTTTATGTTGTTGTTTTAAATATAAATGGTAACTGCCGACTTTTCAGGCATGCATTCCACTATCAATCAAGACAAATGTTAAAAGTATGCGGCGGCATAAAATCTAAGAAAAGAAAGAGAGACGTTGTTGTTTTTCTTAAAATTTACATTTTTGTAATTATGATATTATGTTTTTGGTCAACTGAAACTCTGCAAACTGGTACAGACTATCACGAGGGGGAATATGGCACAGTGAATTTACCGCTAAATTTACCGATTAATCACAATTCACAACTGATGTTTTAATCTGCTGGCTGCGCAATTTGCACTGTAAGCTACGATATCCTGTGAATGATGGACCAATAATTTATGCTTTAAATTAGCACTAGGTATATATTGCCTTCAGTGTGTGATAACTGGACACAAGATTTTAGAACCTGCCTATTTCAATAGAAAGAAATGCAGTCACGTTATTGTGGCTCTACACAAAATACTGTATTTCCTCGAAATACCCCCCGTCTCGAAATACCCCCCCCCTCAAAATGGGCACTATGAATTTTTAGCCCTGTAAGAATGTGTTACTGTAAGTGTATTCCAGGAAGAACAAACCATCTATTTACTAATTTTGTGCATGCAATGTCCATGCAATTGCAAGGATATTGAAAACTTTTCCCAAATAATGGGCCTGATCGTTCCCATCCCAATTCAAAGCTTGCTCACGAGCGACGTTCAGTTGACCAGTTGACCAAGAACCAGTTGACATTGGCTGTCGTTGTTAACTAGTCCACTTTATGAGCAGCAAATTTTTTTGGCGCTGGCGCTATTGGCGCTTGGCACCAACATCCTCTGGCGCCATTGGCGCTTGGCGTCGTGGTCTAGAAAAGCGCCATGGCGATTTTGGGGCTTGGCGCTATTTTGCTGTGGCGCCATTGGCGCTTGGCGCCAAAGTCTGGCGCTTTTCACATCACTACTCAAAATTCTCACTCTGAAACAATCACCTCCGGGGGGAGGGGGGTATTACGAGGAAATACGGTAGTTGCGGAAACATATTTATGCTTACCCGAAATACCTGGGTATTCCAGGTATTTATACTCATTTTTACGTCTACGTCATTACTTTTTCACGTTTGACTGGTACAAAGACAAAAAGGTACTGGAAAACGAGGAAAATAATATTGAGTAGAAAATGTAAGGTAACTATCAAAATATTCAGTAGCCAGCCACACCACTTACTATACACTTGCACTGGAACCTACCATCTGAATTATAAAACAAACGCTTTCGGTTTCAAGAAAATTGCCGCGAAATAATACCCCCCCCCCCGAAAACCCCCTCAAAATTTCCACTATGAAAAATAAACCCCCGGGGTGTCTCAAGGAAATACATATCTGATTATACGGTATCTATTTACGTGTGCTCAGTTAATATAGCGATGTCAAATTTTTGGGTTCCGCGAGGGAGTTATTCAAGGAAAAAATTTAAGCACACACGCTAAAAGGAATTCACGCACTGACTATTCGACCGACGTTGCACTTTGCTTCAAAGGTAGGTATTTACCGTATTTCTTCAATAGAAAGACACCTCGTATTTCTTCAATACCTCCAATAGAACGGCAGGTTTTGGCCTGTTTTGGCATTCACGAAAACAATAGAACGGCAGCCTCCAATAGAACGGCAGCCTCCAATAGAACGGCAGCCTCCAATAGAACGGTACCTCCAATAGAACAGCGGGTAGAAATCACGTTGGATGAGTGCCAAAACATGAAAATAGTAGAAAAATGGTTGGCGAGAACACCCAAGGTGTTTAAAACTATGATTCAAGGCCCTTTTCACATTTGGTTTTGTTTGATTGTTTGCTCTGATATCAAAATGTTGTTCATATTTCATTAAAAACACTATGTTCAAACGCAAAGAAAGTGTGAAAAAGATTGGTGGAAAAATAGAACGGCATCCTCCAATAGATCGGCACCTCCAATAGAACGGCAGGTAAAAAAGCTGACGAAAAAAAATAGAACGGCGCTCTTCTATTAGAAGAAATACGGTGTATGTTGGAATGGAAATTTAATACTATCCAGATTCTGAACGTAATGGTTTCATTTTATTTCGTGTCTTAAAGGATTTTCAATCCACGCTCAATCGTGGTGCCTCAATGCATTAATATCGAACATTAGATCAGAAAAAAAACGTTATGAAGGTTTTTTTCCTACTATACTGTTCAACACAATATGTAATATGGAATTTAATTATGGTTCGCGGCGGTGAAAACTCGATGAATTATTTCTGTCTGGTGCGCCAGTTAATCTCTCGCTTTAAAAAGTGCCCTGTCAAGTGACAAGTTTCAAGAAAAGTTTCAAATTAACTTGTTACTTGACACAGGTGAAAATGGCTACTGCTTTGGGGCTCATCATCAATAATAATCATCATTGGGGCAATTAAATGTACACAGGATGATGCATTTTGTGAAGTTTTAGAAGTGTCAGAGCTAAATAAATCTGTATTTGGTTTATTTTATATTGAATAATTATTTACCAATTATAAAATATTTTTTTCAATCCGGCAAATACGGCATCCCCAAACTTTCAGTTATTATATGAAGCTGCTATTCTATCTAATAAATCGTGTTGAGCGTCGATAAAATGGGTGATTTTTAGAAAATATAATCTATTTAATGCCAGAAAATCTCGCAAAAAGAATATATTTTTAATAAAATCTCTCTGAAAAACACAGAAAAATCTATAAGAAACATAAATGAGCTACCTAAATATTTCTTATTTTCTTGTCATAAATAAAATATTATTAAATACCCCTGAAAAAACAGTGAAAATATAAATGAAATTTTGTAAAAATTGTCTGATATTTAAAAATATAAATCTGCGATAGTTCCCAATTCGAATTGTGTGACCCATGAAATTATGACGTAATATTTGTCACACACATTTCCTGCCTATCGCAGGCAAGCATCGGTTCCTTTCCTCGCTCTGGCAAAAGTATATTAGTCGCTCACAAATATACACTTTGTGGAATGCAAAAAGCAGGCCACAGAGGGAATCGAACCCTCGACCTTCTGTTTACTAGACAGACGCTCTAACCCCTGAGCTATGCGGCCGCACGACAAAACGAAGCGTAACAAAGAATGTGGGCGCTAGTGTAGATAATCATGCTAATCAAACACCTGAACCATCTAAAACCGTGCATCTATAAAAATAAGCTTTAAATCAAATAGAAATTCCTATTATATTGCATTCTGTTTCAAACAAGAATGAAGTAAAAATTGATTTTAAATGTTTTTTTTTCTTCGAAATGAATAACATCAGCATTTCGAATTTTTGTATACCATCCACAGCAAAAAATAGGTTCGTGAAGTGTGTGGATCCGGGCTGGATGTGCATGCGGCCTCTGTAAAGACCCTTCCACACACTTCACCACAAATTGCGAAATTTTTGGTGAAGTCTCGTCCACATCATCATCACGAAGTCCAAAATTTCGTTAAACGTTCTTCCCGACACTGACGAAGTGAAGGCACTTCACAAAACATTTGTGCAGCGTTGTGACCAACGATGGGTAAGTTCTCCACAAAAAAACACTTTCTGTGTTTTGAGTTTTTCAAAAATGAATACCTGTGTTTTGAGTTTTTTTCTTGAAAAAAACTTGAGTAACTCTGTTTTTATTTCTGTGTTTTTTGTAAAAACTCGAGTATTTTGAGTTTTTTCAAAGAAAACTCGAGTTTTTTTCCAAAAAATTCAAGTTTTCCTCCCAAAAATTTTGATTTACAGCATTTTGAACTGGAAACAGTGGTTTTCTTATAAAATATTGGTTTTGCACATGTTTTCACCCCACATAACATTTGTGTTGTCATTCAAGTGTCAAAAAGTCCATAAAAATGTCCACAATGAGGACATCAACATCACAACACCAGCAACAAAATGCCCAGAAATGACAATTCACGCAGTACTACAAAATTCTTCAATGGATGTGCACTGTATGGAAGACTACAGAATTACAACTACAACTACAATATTACCTCGAAATACCCCCATGGGCATTATAATTTCGTCAGAAAGTTTTGTAAGGATCACAGAAAATAGTAGGCATTTATGTACCCAAAACAGGTTAAAAATGCGTACAAACAGGATATATTTGAAATAAACATGTAGATAGCTACACAACCTAGTACAGTCTATGAGTAGCTGCGATGCAAATTAGCAGTAATAAATACATCATGTACATTGGATACATGATGTACATCATCCCGGAGGGGGGTATTTTGAGGGGGGCGGGGCTTATTATTTCACCAGTCCGTTTTGAGGGGAGTTAATTCAAGGGGGTTAATTCAAGGTAATAAGGTATACTAAAATGTCGAAACTTAAATTGTCAAATCCACCATGAGATGTGCATGCCATCTTGAATTTATTTTTTGTACCCTAATAAAATATGAATACATTATCTACATATTTACATACTATAGATGCTTATCTTATCTTGTTTAGTTTAACTGAATTAATGTGCATTCAACCGCTTCGCTGAAAAAAAACAAAAACTCAAAAAAACTTTTCTGTGTTTCCGTGTTTCCGTGTTTCTGTGTTCTCCAAAAAAAAACTCATTTGAGTTTTGAGTTTTTCAAAATTTATGAGTTTCCGTGTTTCTGTGTAAAACAAAAACACAGAAACTCAATGAGTTTCTGTGTTCAATTTCTGTGTTTTTTCCATCGTTGGTTGTGACGCACGTTTGTGATGTGAAGTGTCTTCACAACAAATTTCGTGAAGCGCCGGGAAGTGCCAGCCAGCTCTTCACAGCGTCGGGAAGTGTCGCCGTTAAGACACTTCACGAAACTTCACGACGCATCACACACCTATCTTTTGCTGTGATCGTTATCAACGTGAAGTGAACGGTGAAAGCGACAAACGAAACGACAAAAAGTCTCGCAAATCACGTTAAAAAACATTTTACAGGTCACGTCGGGCACCTGAATCTTTCCGGCAAATATTTATCAGGTGAGAGAATTTTCAGTGACAGCTATAATTTCAAAGTTGGAAAAACGAATACTGAACGATAATAGTGTAGTAGTTTATTGAACCTACCTACTACAAAATAATTTTGTATACTCGGATGACATTAGGCCGTACACTTTCCCGGAGGAAACACTCCATCATGACGTGATCACTTTCGTCGCCGTCATCTCTCGCCATCACTTCGTCGTCATCTCGCCTTCCATAAGTTTTCGGCTGGCCGTCTGCCAGCCAAAGACATAACTCCTGTCTGTTTGTAGAGTATCGTGTCCAGGGTTGGCAAAATCTCAGAAAAGAATACAAATAAAATAAAAATAAAATGGAAAATTGAAGAATAAAATAAAATAAAATAAAATGGAAAATTTCAAAATAAAAATAAAAATTGTATAAAAATTCGAATTTTTGTAAAAATTTTGTAAAATTGTATACAAATTCATATTTTTGTAAAAATTGTATAAAAATTCATATTTTTTGTAAATTTTTTTTCTGTTGTTTATAGTTCAAATTGTTCATTCGCGGAGCTGGGGCAGTCCCAAGCCATGTAAAGTGTCAAAATGTCATATGAAATGGAATGGAAAGTGTCAATTTTCATGAAAATGTTAAGTAAAGTGTCAATTGTCATGACAAATATAAATTAAAGTGGAAACTGTAAAGCAAATTGTATCCAAATCTTATCTTTTGTATCCAAATCTTGTTGTTTTTGTAACTAAATCTTATGTGAACATTTGGATACAAAAACATAACACATAAACTAGCTAACAATACCTACTGCATGCAACTTTTGCAAAGTAATGGAAAAATTTGTCACACGTTTTTCATGTTTAGGTCTAATTATCACATTTTTCTGACCTTGCATGCAAGATTCTGATTTTTTGTAAAATTTCTGTAAAATTTTTGTAAAATGGTCCATTTTATTATTTTATTATTATTTTGGAATAAAATAAAATAAAATAAAATGAAACAAGAATAAAATAAAAATAAAATACATTTTTATACAATTTTTATACAATTTGTATACAAATGATTTTTATAAAACCAACCCTGATCGTGTCTGCCGAGTATAGTAAGTTCAATCAACTAAAATACTACAACATGCAAGAATATTTAATTGTGAATATTTATGTAGATGAGCAGTATAATACCGTTTTTGCACGAATAATCCCCACAATTTTAAAATTCCACGTCTTGAATGATTCTTACCTGTTACACGAGCGAGGAAAAATAATCCCCCCACAGAATAATTCCCTCTTGAGGCATAAATGATAAATTTTCTATGTCCAATTTGAACAAAAGTGGAATGTTATTTTGTTAATAAAACATATTTCATCAAATGTATTGATAATGTCCAAACATTTTGATTGAATAATAATCCCCGCTTAAATAATTCCTCCCCTTGAAAAGTCCCCCTCAAAACGGTGTGACGGAAAAATTATTCCCCAGAGGAATTAATCGCGGAAATACTGTATGTACTGGAATAGTGTTCCTACACGGAAAAAAGAGAATAGGTAATACTGGAAGTCGTTGTGATTTATGTGATAAGTGGATACTCATCTTATGGATCTTATATAAACTTATTTATACTCAACGCCCACGGACCGCACACTGCACGCCCACATATTTATGTCTCACGTTGGCGGTGTGCCAACGACAGCCAATGTGTGCAGAACTTCCCGAGAGCGAAAAACGTGTACGCGTAAATGCGTAAATTTTGAAGCGACAGTTTAAAAGAAAAGTCGAAAATTTAATTCGTTTTATCTTTTTACTCCTCATTCCCATTTTACTCCTCTCACTTCTACAAGGTTGTTTCACTTCTCCACTTGCGGAATTAGCACCAGTCCACACGTTTCTGCCCAAATGTTTGTTTACATTGAAAATACATAAATATTTGGTAATCCTTGAAAATTTAAGCTTGAATTATTGCGTCTAGAATACACTGAAACACAGAAATTCCGTTTTAAACCCCAAACGAACTCAATTGGGTTAGCGGAAACAGACGTGCGAATTTATACAATACGCAAATTGTAAATTTTCACGCTTTAACTGGCTTAAAATTTACCGTATTTACTCGTATATTTCCACTGGAGACTTATATTTTCGTCAAACTTTTTTTTTGGGGGGGGGGCTAGTCAAGTGGGGAATTATCTTTTCCTCAATTGTCTAACAGTAACAGGGATGGGATTTTTCAAAGGGGGGTTATTCAAGGGGGAGAAGTTATTTGAGTAAATACGGTATTCTTTCAAAACAACTTATGTAACGAGACAAAATGAAATTCGGCAGGCGAAACTCGTCGATAATGCGCTCCAAAATGCCAGTACTTATGTGGGTATATTCTGGATTCAATTCTACGCTTTGTCAAGTTCCAAGACCATGAAGAGAGACCAGTAGTGCCAGCTTACTTAAGACCCAGTGTAAAGTGTCAATCAAAGGTTCATCTCGCAACTTGTAACTGTAGTCCTGACACTTGACACTTGACAAAGTGCAGTTAAATCCGGTGTACAAGCTAAACATAAAGCAATCCAGAAACACTCCGAGTCAAGTACCGGCCACCGATTTAATCCAACCGTTTCGTAGCTTGCGTTCATTTGCGCACTTTTCGATCATTTTTGCAACAAATGGGCGCATTTTAAGGCATTTTTGTACTTATTTTACCGATGTGATATTGTGATAATGTGAAGTAGCAAATCCGGGGGTATTCTAAACATTATTAGAAGAATATATTGTTTACAGAAATAAATTTGACAATAAATACAAAGTAAAAGTATCGTAATCGTGACTGGTATTATACCAATTCTTCTGCTGAACAGGCGACAAAGTGGTGAGTGGCACTTTTTAATGTTAAGTGGCAAGTTGTTAACAAAATTATTTCCCACTTAATTGTCGCATGCTTGGAAATTCCACACTCAATCAGTATAGTCCCTCACTGATGACACGGAAAAATAAAACAATGGTAAAACATCTAACGTCTATGGACAGCAAACCTAGCAATTAAATCTACCATATCTCATCTGAATAAATGAACATATTAGGTTGTAAACTAAATAACCTTAATTTTTTGCAATTTCACATTCATGCGCCCCATTCTGTTGTACATTGGCGGATATTAATGCCGTTCGAGTATGTTGGGGTTTGGGGTTGGAGCTGTGACGAAATCTTTTTGTTTCCTCGAATAATCCCCCAAAAGGGGGGTTTATAAAAAGATGTTCATTTTGTATGGCCGTTCTCTGGACATTGGGTGGATCTTTTGAAGCTCCATACACCAGCTATTTCTGGGCCGATCTGAGTCGATCAACGCTTAATATGATCACAATAACCTGGAGATTCCATTGTGATCTTCAGATCATCTGTACATTTAATTTGATTTCCCGTACAAGAAAATATTACGAACTCTTGTATGAAATTATCATTTTGAAAATGCATAGAGATAACCTGAGCATCACAATCCGGATCTCCAGGTTATTGTGATCATTTTAAGTGTTGAACAGTCCAAATCGGCCTAGAAATGAATGAGTTATTAAGCTTCTAACTCAATCAGCAAGGTCGGCAATGCAAAATGACCATGTTTCTATAGACCCCCCTTATCTCGAGACTGTGGGAATTATTCGAGGAAACAAAAAGATTTCGTTATAGCCCCAACTCCAAACCCCAACATACTCTAACGGCATTTATATCCGACAATGTACAACAGAATGGGACGCATGACTGTGAAACGCAAAAAAATTAAGGTTATTTAGTTTACAACCTAATACATAAAAAAGTTTATCATCAAATCTCATTGCTCAAACTTTGGGTGATTTTGGTGCACAAGTTTTCACGTAACCATATTCATCAAAATACGGTAGTATTCATTGTTATAGCGTTCAGTCCGTCCAGTATACCTCAATATACTCCGCTTACTTTACACCTTGCACGCGTGGTTCCAGCTGGAAGCTTGCCAACGATGGTTAACGCGTGCGAGTTGCATAAAAAGATGCAAAATTGATTTTTGTTATAGTGTTTTTCATTAACATATACACATCGATGAATTTTTTTCATTTTTTTACGGAAATCGCATGATTTAATGATCATTGGCACGCTTCCAACACGAGACATAAATCAGTGCGACGGCAGAGTATCATGTACGCCGAGTATAGGTAGAAATTCTGTTTTAAGTGTAAAGCTGTCGAAATACGAAAATCAATGCAATACACGTCCGAAGTTGAATACACTATACTCTATACCCGTTGTAAATACACATCTAGGTATGTTTACATTAATATGATGTGCTCTGGTCAAACAGTGTCTCTGAATGTACACTTAAAGTACCTCCAAGCGGCACAAACGAAAAACTTAAAAATGCCGCAGGCAATTGCAAAAATCATGCTTATACTCTTGCACCAAATCGCAATTAATTTGGCCGCGAGCGCCGAAATTCCTATAACATTTGGAAACACAACTGAAATTTCCAATTATAATGAAACTACTTTTTTGAACGATTCCAATGGAGTAATGGCACTTGAATCGATCGAAGATGGAACTTTAGCGACAAATGAAACTTTAGTGCCTTCGAGACCGGAAACTGATGAAGAGTTTGACAGAAAAATTCATGTTGAATATTGGTGAGTTGATAGGGTTTTTAGAAGGTTTGCAAGCAACAATAGTTGGTACTTTGTTATGAAAGCGCCATATGGCGCCAAGAATAAAATTAATCGCGTCATAAACATCATTTTTTGAAGCAGGCATTAAAAATTGAGTTTTTGAATTTGTATTCTCCAAAGGAAGAGACACTCAAAACTCGATTTTTTTACAAAAATTGAAAAGTATTTTACAATTTTTGGGGTATTTTCAGTCGAAAATGCAAGTAATAATGCAAAAATACGATGAATAGAAATCAATCAATCTCACATGAATTTTTTTTGACAGATGAATAAAATAATAATGTGTCTGCGACAACAGCTTGGAAGCATCGAAAAATCGAGATGCATTCAAAATCTTCCAAAAGAGCGGAAAATAGATAATGAACAAAAAAATCGACATCTGAAAAATTATTATTGAAAAAACCTAATATATTTTTAGAACTTTTCCCTAGAGTCGAATTTGACAATATTGCACCTGACACTTGTCGGGCCCCAATGTCATGGCCATGAAATCTCTTGGCGCCATCACCGTTTTGGCGCCAAAAACTTGGCGCCCTTATCATAACAAACAACAGTAATTACACCTTTCTAGCGCCATGTACATCGAAAGTGGCATAGAGCCAAATGAAAACGTAGAGGAAAATATTCAGCTGCTGCTGTGCGAGCTTTTCAAGGATTATCTGTATGTGGTCCGCCCAGATGGCCTGCCTGGAGATGAAGGTAGATTTTTGTTGTATTGTATTATAGCTACTGTATTTAGTCGAAAAAGACCCCCCAGAATAATGTTCTCCCTTGAAAAACTAAGCCCCGGGTGGCCACATGAGTGAAAAATAACCCCTTGAATAACCCCCCCCCTCGGTGTTTGATGTGTGAATACACAATTAGAATGATTCGGATGCCGGAACATGAATTTTTAAAAGAATACATTGTTTTTTTGTTGTTGTTTAACCGTTTCAATACCTGAATTACATGATTTAGCGGAATGCATTCATTACAATGAATAGAGTGCAGGTTCTGAGGAAAAAGTAACTCCCCCTTGAATAACCCCCCCTTCAAAACTTATGACGAAATAATAACCCCTGGGGTGTTATTTGAGGATATATGGTATATCGGTATCTTGCCCAAAAAGCAGTCAATCTTATAAAAACTCATCTTTAAAAATGACATACATACTTGATTTTCAAATTCCCAGCATATTCATTGGAAATAACAAAAAGAATGGTAATTTTTACAACAAAACTACCAAATACAATGTTTTTCCCCACAGATGGTCCAGTTATGGTGAAAACCAGAGTGATACTGCAACACATCAGCGCAGTGTCTGTGGCACTCATGGTGAGTCGATATGCACTTTTACAATGATTTCTTATGGTGAAAATGGTGATGTCAGGGTCCAGATTTTGCGTGGTATACTCGGCGTACATGATACTTTACAATGAGTCGCATGATGTCATATCATGCACGCTGTATCCAACCCGTAGAACTCTGTTTTGGTGACTCGTGCTTACGCATATACGGAGTGAAACTATTCAATTGTGCCCGCACAATTCAAACCCACCGTCAAAGTGTAGTTGAGTTTTTTTGGCATGATGCCATCCAAGCGTCGTCTGGATGGACAGCATCTGAATAAATACAAAGCGGGAACGTTTTCTGAATTCAAAATTTTGAACGTAACAAGTTTTCTTCAAAATGAATCGATAGCCTGTAACTTTTCTAAATATGAATTAGATTAAACGTAGGTAAACGTATAATAAAAAATTTGCAGCACCTATCGGCACAAAAATTGGAGTAAACGAGTTCGTAAAGAACCGCACATTTTTATTTTCCTTTTTATTATCTTTCCGTTTTCTTTTTTAATATTTTCATTTCTCGTTCGCTCCGTACAAGAACAAAATATAACTTTCCAATTTTGTAGAATGATATGTCCGTCGACTATACATATTGACATATTTACGACCCACTGTGCACCGTTTTTCTACCGTATTTAAGATGTATCGCACTTCGCTGTTCAGTAAGATGTTGAATTTCATTGACGCTGAGCGAAGCGAAACATAAGTGGACGAAACCTGTATAATATCATGTCTGTCAAGTTTAGTAATGTGTTTTCAGTTGCGGTGCCATCGATATCAACACTTGAACCGCGTGGTGACAATCCCAGACTTTGTAAAATGCACTGCAACATGTAAAAAGTCATGCAAATTGTGAAAAGTCATGTAAAATGCCCTAGAAAATGGCAAACGTTTACCATTTTCTAGCGCATTTTACATGACTTTTCACAATTTGCATGACATTTTACATTTTGCCGGGCATTTTACAGGGTCTGGGACTGCCCCCAGTTCGTTCCACAAAATGTCAACCGCAATTTCAGGAATACTCTGTGAAACTTCGCTTCCAGCAGACTTGGCGCGACTCGCGGCTGGCTTACAAACACCTCAGGTGTCAGATTCAATTGAAGCTTAAGGCGCACCTAAGGCGCCCGACGCCTGAAATTTGCAGAATTGTTGAAAGTGCTGAACTTTTTTCCAAGTAAACGTAAACGTAAAGTATTTTGTTGTTTTTTACTCACCCCTGAGTGCAGAAACATAAAAATAAAATTTTTTACTTATACACTGCGAGAAGGGTGAGTAAAATATTTATTCCAGCGAAAATGTAAAAGCTGTTTCAAAGCTTTTTTGTTTCACACAGAAAACGTAAAGGTGAGAATTTTGCAATTTTTACTCGGTAAGACATCAGTGTCTTTCACTTGATAAGTATTTCTTAGGAAAATGAAATGCAATTATTCAAGATTTCTTTATTTTCGAGAGAGGGTAATGCCTGTAAATGCCCCTCATAATAAGTTTTCTGTACTCGCGTACGTGCAAAAAGTACGCATAAAGGTGACTACCAGTATTTTTGTTCGCAGGAAACGTAAACATATTTACTCAGTCCATGTATTTTTCGAGTAAACACAAAAACGTTTTAATAAATATGGAAATTTAGCGCACATTTTCGTGTGCTCGTTCGCGTGTCCGGCGCCTTACGTGATCCTTACGCTCCAAATTGAATCTGGCCCCAGGGATCGCTTCAAGATTCCCATAGGCACCACGGTGAGATTGGCGCCCAATCACAGAGTTTGGAGGCCGGACACTTTTTTCCAAAATGAGAAAAATGGATTCTATCATAAGACATTTGAAGGGGTGCCGCACCAGCGAGTTACCCTCAGTGAGGATGGTGTAATTAATTATGATAAACGGTTGGTTTTTGGATAGATTTTGGGTGTGTAAATCTGCACACTTTACGATGAAATCTATCATTCCATCTTCCATCTCAACATAAAAAAGTCAGTACTTCAAATATGTTGGATTAAATTTGCTTCAAAACGAAGTTGAGCGATAAAAAAAACATTGGAAGTAAGAAGTAAAACGTAGTTGAGAAGTTAAATGAAATGAGTGAAATGATATGTAAAAATTCAAGAAAAAAGTAGGTAAATTTGGATGTGAGAAGTGAAATAAAAATTAAGAAAAAATGAGAAGTAAAAAGTTTATAAAACAAATGGCAAGTGACCAGGGTTGGCAAAATCTCAGAAAAAAAATAAAAATAAAATAAAAATAAAATAGAAAATTAAAGAATAAAATAAAAATAAAATGTAAAATTGAAGAATAAAATAAAAATAAAATACAATTTTAATAAAAATAAAATACAATTTTAGTAAAAAGAATTTTACTTTAATCAATCCTGGTCACGAACTAAAATAAAAAATAAAATAAAAATAAAATGAAAAATTGAAGAATAAAATAAAAATAAAATGGAAAATTGAAGAATAAAATAAAAATAAAATACAATTTTAATAAAAATAAAATACAATTTTAGTAAAAAGTATTTTACTAAAACCAACCCTGCAAGTGACAACAAAACGCTTAAAAGATAAAATTGAATAAAAGTTTGCACTTTGCAACCTCCACATAACTACTATAAAAGGAAAAAACCCATCAACTAGCCGCTCCAAAATTGCTTTTTAAACTTCCTGAATTGACGCACCCCCTCAGAATGACCCTAACTCTGGCGTGCTGGATGCAGCTGCAAGTGTACCCGATGGACTCGCAAGCGTGCAACGTTGTGTTCGCCACCTACGCCTACACCACCAACGACATCGTGTACGAGTGGCACGACCAGGTGCCAGTCCTGGACCCTGTGAAGTGACATGTGAAATGTTAAATGCATTTAAAGTGTCAAGTGAAATGTCAAATGTCATGTTAAGTGTCAAGTGAAATGTCAAATGTCATGTAAAGTGTCAAAGGTCGTGTAAAATGCTCTGGGAAATGACATGCAAAGTGTCAAAGCTCCTGTTTGCCGTTTTGCAGAGATTTTGACACCTTGTTTTTTGGCATTTTACATTACTTCTAACACTTTGCATGACATTTGACACTTTACAGAGCATTTTACATTACTTCTGACACTTTGCATGACATTCGATACTTTACAGGGCATTTTACATCACTTCTGACACTTTGCATGACAGTTGACACTTTACATAGCATTTTGCAGGGTCTGTGAGTGGCACCAGCCAATCCACACGGAGCAGAACGCCGGCAGCTCGCTGCCCAACTTCATCGTGACAGATATGCAGAATAAAACGTGCACTAGTCATACCACTACCGGTGGGCGGAGTTTATGGGTTAAACCCAATGGGCAATAAATAGGTAAATATTTATCAAACCAAAAATCCACACAGGAACTTATAGCTGCCTTCGCGTACAACTTTCCCTGCAGCGTACAATATCCTACTTCATCCTGCAGGGGCCAATTCCAAAACCTTTCAAGTGCACGGTCAAGTGACAAATTTCACACAGCCTACAAAAAAATAAGTTACCTACATAATGTGTCCATGGGACACCGGGGAAATTATATTTGCATCATTTGGAAATTTTCTCCAAAATTTGTCACTAATCATGTCACTTGAAAGGCTTTTGGATTGGTGCCAGGTGTACATCCCCACGGGCATGTTGGTGTGTGTTTCATGGGTTAGCTATTGGATAGATTGGAGGGCTTCCGCTGGCAGAGTGCCAATGAGCATTCTGATGGTATTGACAATGATCAAGGCTAATGATAGTGGGTTCTTTTTTGTTCCATTTTCTGGGTGGGGGCGGCAAAAAATTGCTACCTAGTTTTTTTTTGTTAAATTTTTTTACATAAAACTATTTTCACTTGAAAGCCCTATTTTTTAAATTCTTCCTAAATGCGCTTGACTTTTTAAATGCCAGCACACATTTTACTGGGACCTTGAAAAAGTTTATAAAAACTTTTCTGCAGGGGTCTCCAAGATTTTGGCCCTCGCGGGGGTTGGATAAATAGCTAATCGCTCCTCCGGAGTGATATTTAGATAGCTGAAAATTTTTCTGGGGGGGGGGGCTGGGGGGGCTTGGGGGGCTTGGGGGTGGGCTGGCGGGGGCACAATATATAGGCTTTTTCAAGGTTAAGAAGGCAGAAAGGGGAAAAAATCGCTAATAATCAGTTAAAAGTAGCCAAAAGTAGGTTTATATTGGCAAAAAAATAGGTATATAACTATGGATATAGCCGGAAAGCACGATTTTGAAGGTGAAAAACTATAAAAAGATGCGAAAATTAGTGATTTTGAGCGAAAATTGGGGCAAAATTTCTCAAAAACCACTCCAGATAGATAGATAGCTGAGCGATTTGGGGGGGGTCTTTGGGGGTGGTAGCCAAAAATTTTGCCTCGGGATAGATAGATAGCTGAGCGGCCTCCGGGATAGATAGATAGCTGGCCGATTTGCGGTGGGGCAGCCCCCCCCAGGAGACCCCTGCTTTTCTGCTTGACAGGATTAGTTATACATATCGTTTTTGACAACATTAATAAATCGCAGATATCCAGACGAATTTACCGCCGGTCTCATACACGAGGGCAATTGACGTGTGGACAAATGGTTGCATAGTTTTCTTGTTCGCGTGTCTACTTGAGTACGCGCTCGTCAACTACGTGGGCATTACGGAGACAAGAAGGTAAATATATATATATATATCTTTTACAATTTTATTATATATATATCTTTTACAATTTTAGTGTAAAGTATAATGTTAAATATATATTTAGGTTTTTTGAATTAAAGTGCAAAGTACAATGTTAAATATATTTATGTATATATATATATATATATATATATATATATACCGTATTACCTCGAAATACCCCCAGGGGGTTTATTATTTCGCCAGCAAAATTTGAGGGGGGGATAATTCGAGGGGGGGGTTTATTCGAGGGGGGGGGTCTATTATTTCGCCAGAAATTTTCGGAAATTCCCCATACGCAGACGTAGAAAAATCGAACAATTACATAGATTTGTATGTGTTTGTAGGCATATCAAACTGTATATACACATAAACCCTTCCCTAACGTCACTTAATCATCAGGTTTAACGTGTTTTCTGCATTGTACAAATCACAAACTGCGGTATTTGTCATGTACGTTCACGTTACACTCAATTTTAGGGGGGGTATTTCGAGGGGGGGGTTTATTATTTCCTCAGCCGAAATTTAGGGGGGGTATTTCGAGGGGGGGGGGGGTTAATTCAAGGGGGGGGTTAATTCGAGGTAATACGGTATATATATAGGCTAGGGGCCAGTTCCGCAAATTGGCAAAAGCGAACGGAAATTACTTTTTTACTTAGCTTTTGCCAATTTACTTGCCACTTCACTTCGCTTTTGCCAATTTTCTTCTCAATTCACTTCGCCTTTGCCATTTTACTTCACACTTCTCAATTTGCGGAACTAACACTAGGTGGCAGTCCCACAGCCAGTAAGATTTAAATTCCAACCGTTTTACAGTCTCCATCACATGACAAGTTTGCACGACATTTGACATTTTACAGGGCGCGATTTGACACTTCCCTTTTCTCACCTTTCTGAATTGGCTAAAAACCAAAAAAAACACGCAGGAAAAATCAGCTAGAAAGCCTAAAAGCCGGTGAAACCACTCAAAAGCCAGCCGACGCAATTCAAACAAAAGAAAAGGCTAAAAATGGGCAAAATCAAAATCACTTTGACAACGAATCCCTTCAAACTGTGGTGACTTATGACAAGGAAGCCCAGTGTACATGTCCTACGAGCGCGGCGCTGTACCAGGTGTCTAGCGGGAGGGTGGGAAGTATGCCTAATTATGAGAATTGGGAAATTAGGAATGTTGATGCTTTTTTAATTTTTTTGACTGTTTAGGACACAAAAAATGTAAATGTAACGGGGTTTTCACAAAATGGTATTTACATACTGAAAAAATTGCACAGGGGCCACTCCCAGACCTTGCAAAATGCCCTGTAATTTGTCAAATTTCATGCAGTGTCGAAATGAAAAGTGCCACTAAAATGTCAAATGATCAGTGAAAAAATAAAGTATGACATTACACAGGACATTTTACATGACTTTGGCGCTGCATGACAATTGACAGGGTCTGGGAGGCATAATATTGACAAAACAAAAATCATAATGGCGCTACGCGCAAAAACCCAGCCACTCTTCACATAACTACACAAACAAAAACCAAAATCGGGCTACCCGACAAAAACCTGTCGGGCACTCAAATCTAACCCCCCCCCACCCACTCACAGACAAAAGACAGCGACGTTGAAGAGAACGGGGGCAACCCGCCGGCGGAGATAATGTGCAATTACAGCATCGATTGGCACAGTGCCAGCAGCCATCGCAGCATGCGCGTTTCCAGAAGGGCCATGTTGTTGAGGAATATGGGCGTGCAAAAGTGTCCGAAGTGCAGTGGAGTGGGCAACAGGTGAGCGATTTTGATGGGGTGTCTTCGAGTATAAAAATCTAATGTGACATGATACTCTGCACGCGCAGTTGTGTCATATTGGAAGTATGCCAATTATTACAAAAAGAATGCAATTTTTGTGAGAGCGAAATTTTTTGTGAATACGTTAACGTTATAACAGCAATGAATTTTGCAGTCATCAATGAAAATCGCTCGAGTTTAATATCGTTGGCATGCTTCCAACAATTCGCACCCACTATCACAAATACCCCCCCCCCCCCAAAAAAAACCCCGCAGCCTCCAAAACACGTGGCTAATCCGCCGCGTGCAACGCCTCATCCACAATCACATAATCGAAGAGTGGCAAAACACGGCGGGGGGTACGGCGCACCGGATCGACGTGGTGGCCAGGTTCGGCATGCCGGGCGCCTTCGTCCTGTTCAACGTGGTCTATTGGAGCGTGTTGGTCAAGTTGAGCAACGAGCAGGCGAACGATTTGGGCGCCGCTTGGTGATTGAGGGTGATTTAAAAATTCAGAAAATGGTATTATAAAAATGTGCCTAAACACACTAGTTTTTACCGTGACTTCGTGTGAAAACTGAAATTTTTCAAATGCAAATTAATGAACACGGTTGAATAATTTTATTTAGTTTTAATTGAAATTTAAATTAATGAAAGTTTAAGTTCAAATTTTTTTAAACTAAAACACATATATAACATACAAAAAGAGTAGGTTGGATGTCGCCATTTCGCCATTTCAGTTTTCAAATCGGTCTTCGTTCATTTTACTCGACTATTTCTCATGCAAAATTCTGGAATGAAATACGTGCATAAATACTGCTCATATTTAGCTGGAAAGAACCGCGAAAAGACTTTTCAAATATAATTTCAAAATTAATTATTTACAAATCGAATCCACGGAAAAAAATTTTTGCATGCACATGTATTCGCAATTCACTCTTTTCCTTTCAATTTCTTATGAACAATTCAATGTATCCGATAACTTGAATCAAGCCCACTTATGCTATTTATTCAAATCATTTATTCGCCTCTCTATATCTCGGAAAGGAAGGCATCAAACTCCGGTCGATGGGCAGCGGTCTGAAAAAAGTGAATAAAATTAACGAAATCAACATTTCCCAAAATCATTCATAAACAAAATATGTCGAAAAAAGGCACGTACGTCGCTTCAAAATACGGACTATTCAAACATTCATCCGCAGTGGCTCTCTTCTCTGGGTCGTACATAAATAACTGGGGCTAATTCCACAAGTGGACAAGTGACACAAAAAGTGCTAAGTTGTGAGCAAATGTATTTTACCGATCAAATGTTTTACAAAGTATTTTACGATATTCAGCAATTCACTCAGTGAAAACAATGTTATGCAAAAAAAATGAATTTCTGCTCGTTATTCAGATAGAATATGGTAGATTTCAGTGTAAAAGTGGGCAGTTAGCGGATTTAAGTCAAGTGGCAAGAAGTGATGGAAGGGGGCCATGGCACTGGCGCCATTTGAGGGGTCCAAAGGCGCCGCGCGTTGATGCCAGCGACGCTTTGGCGCCTTTTTTCTGGTGCTTTTCCATCGCTAGTGGCAAGTAAACAAATAAATATTATCAGTAACAACTTTATTGGTCACTTACAAGTGACTTCTCACTTGCCCCATCACTTTTTACTTCACTTACCACTTAACACTTTGATGTCACTTATCAACATGCAGAATTGGCACCTGGTTGAGTAAATCGATACCCTGCTGATTCACCCAGCTGAACACTTCTTTCAATCGGTTGAATGGCTGCGGCTGAAATGCGAGCTCTTGTAAAAGTGGCAGCTCCGTTAGACCGGGCCAGATTTGCTCCGTGGGCGCACCTGGAATAGATTTTTTAACTTTACAGTTTACAAAACTCAACTGCTTGAAGACAAGTGTTGGATGTCATGTAAAATTGTCAATTTAAAATACCACGTCAATTGAAACGACATGTCAATTGAAATTGATTTTGAGAAAAAATTGAAGATTTGATTACTGAAGATTTGACATTTTGCATGACAATTGACTTTGAATGACATGAAATTTTACACTTATACATCCAATCTCCAAAAGCAATGAACCCACCCAACAAATCGACGATCAAATTTATCTGCTGTATTTCAGTTTTTCCCGGTAGCAGCGGCCGGTGCACCAACAATTCGCCCAAAATGCACCCAGACGCCCACATGTCGATCGCTGTGCTTTGTTTCTTGGAGCCTGCGGGTATGAATCTATCAAATGTGAAATGTAAAACTGGCGCCAGCCACGCACCCCGTAAAATACAATTGAAAATGTGAAAGTGTCAAATGAGAGTGTGTAAAGTTGTAAAGTGTAATTAACGGCATGTAAAGTGTAATTAATACAGTAATTTGCATGACGTTTGACAAATTTTTGTGACATTTTATAGGGTGCGGTAGGGTTTTAAACGAGTGTGTGTAGCGCCATTAAACAGAAAAAAAAGAATGTCAGCATTAAATTTTGTAAGATTTTGGCAAACAGAAACTTATCAAACTAAATACCGTTACTAAATAATCGCTTTCTACTTTAACAACTGCCGTAGCAGCCAATTTCAAATCCCCCGTCAAAAAAAAGCGCAACTTTAAAGTTGCAAAAGCCCAATCGAACCAAGTAGCAACTCGGGCGCCCTGTACCACAAAGTGACAACTTTTGGCGTCATGGGTTCAGCCGGCTCGCCGTACCTTCGCGCCAGACCGAAATCGCCCAATTTCACGCGTCCGCTATCTGTCATCAACAAGTTGGAAACCTGAAAAACAGAAAATGTGAGAGGGTTAAAGTATTTGTCCTGTAGACACTAGTTTTCTACCGAGATCTTGTACAAAATTTGAAAACTTATCAGCTTTGAACGTACTTGAATTGCCAGAAGGAGGTAACCACTAGTACCACAAGTACTATTTACTGTTCATGGTGATTAAAACTAAAACTTTACGAATACTAAAAATGCGTTCAAAGCTGATTTATGAGTTTTCACATTTTTCGAAATTTCGGTAGAAAACTAGCCATTTTTCCTCGAATTAACCATACCGCCTTTCGAAATACCCCCATGTTTCAATCCCGGACCCCGTAAACTAGAAAGTCAAGTGTCAAATCTCATGTAAAATGTCACAAAAATTTGTCAATTGTCATGCAAGGTGTCAAAAGTTCAGTATAAAAATCTTCTTTTTACTTTGATTGTCATTTCACATGACTATTTACACATGTACTCATACTTCAGAGGGTGCGGGACTGTCCCCGGCAAGTCTCACTGAACTCACCTTAATATCCCTGTGCACAATAAACCTCTGATGCAGATAACTGAGCCCGGCGAACAACTGCAGCACGATGCACTTGACCTGGGGCTCGGTGAAGGGCGCCTGCATGTTGTCCAGCACGCTCGCCAGGTCCTGCTCGCAGTACTCCATCACGATGAAGATCGAGTCTAGGGAACGACCTACTGCCACCTGTGGGGGGAGGCCCACACACAGTAGTTGACATGGCAAATTTGTGTCAACTGAATGTCAAGTAAATTACACAAAAACAGTGTGACAAGTGACTTTGCAGTAAATCGAGTGCCAAGTAAACTGAGTGTGACACGGGCGAATCTTGAAATGAAATTTTGTGCCACTCAAAAGTATTAAATTCACTTGTCACTTGACCTGACACACCACTTGTCACTTAATTCACCACTTTTTGTCACAGTTCCACTTGTACAATAGTATCGCCCAGCTAACCTCATGTACATTGACAATATTCTGGTGATTTAGCGCCGACAACAAGCTGACCTCCCTGAACGTGGACACGGAAATCCCATTGGACGCCTTGTCGACGCGCATCTTTTTCAACGCCACAATGCGACCGTTTCTGGATTTTGGATGATGGAAGTTACGGAAAATTTAGTGATGGGACTATGTTTACGTGGTTCACGGAAAAGGTTCAATACCGTATTTTCATGAATAAAGTCACTATGCACCCTGTAAAACATGAAATGTTATATGAGATGTAATATCTCTAGAGATATTTTCTTCGATATAACCCGGGCTTACACGGAATTTTAAGAGGTGCGTGACTGGACCCCGCACCGATTTCAAAGTGGATTAGTTGATGGGACTATGTTTACGTGGTTCACGGAAAAGGTTCAATACCGTATTTTCATGAATAAAGTCACTATGCACCCTGTAAAACATGAAATGTTATATGAGATGTAATATCTCTAGAGATATTTTCTTCGATATAACCCGGGCTTACACGGAATTTTAAGAGGTGCGTGACTGGACCCCGCACCGATTTCAAAGTGGATTAGTTGATTGAACAAGGTACACATTATAAAAAGCAACTCAGAAGTGAAACGCGATATCAAAATACGTTCAACGTCGGTATTTTTCGGCCGGGGGCACTACTGCACCCTGCAAAGTAAAATTGAAAGATATATATTTTTAGAGAACTTTTTACGTTGACCGCCGGCGGGATTACGGTAGATTACAGCGTGCAGCCAGTCACCAAAATATAAAAATACAACCAACTTGGTGTCCCTGGCCTGGTACACGATGCCGTAGGTGCCCTCGCCGATCCGGTTCAACTTCTCGAACTCGGTCACCGGACGGCAGCCGCCGTACACTAGTGGCTGGAAGAAATTTTATTTTTTTTGTATTAAATGTGACTTAAAGACCGTAAATTGGTTTCGGTTAGGAATGAGATTTTTTAAAGTTTCGAAACAGCGTCAGAAATTTTCGGTACATATTTTAATTTGCAATGTCACAACATACTTCCAGAGCGTGAAATACTACTATCAGTATCAAGCTTCCAGTAACTTTTTATACAAATATAATTTAATGATTGGGCGTCGGTAACACGAACAACTGCGAAAGAAAAAAAGGCAATAACTTGAAACACTTTTACAAAAACTACCCCACAAACATCTGGCAGCGTGAATGGCTTTGAGCCGCTGGCAATGGGCGTGAACAGCACAGATTTTCCGTCTGAAGACATTTCTGTTCTGTTGGTCGCCTCGTCTGACTGTGTCGCGTTGGAAAAGTGCCAAAAGTATTTGGAAGAAAGTTTTTGAATACCCTGGGAATTTGCCAGATATATTTTTTGTAGATAAATGTATCATACAAAAATAAATTACATAATTGTACATTTTTTATCAAAATTTTAATATTAAAATAATTCCACAACATTAGACTTCATTCACGAGACTAGGCACATCACATGGACTTTGTTTTTTTAAATATGAGGAAAAAAATCAAAGACAAAAACCGACAGGCGAAAAGGTGCTCAACGAGCTTACCCAAATACCAGTATCTCGCATTTTAAAATCCAACTGACAGAAATACAATGAAAAGCATGCACAACGAGCGAAAAATATTGGCTCTGCACACGCTAGTTTTTTTTAATGTCGAAAAGTGGAAAACTCATGCCTTGGAAACACTTGAGTTGAGGGAAAGTGATGTCTGTCAACTACTGTAGATGGAGATAAAAATGACCCAAACTCAAATGGGTTCAAAGATGATATACCTATGCTAGGTTTCCAAATTTTCAGAAATTTCGGTAGGAAATTAATGTGTGTAGGCACAATTAGAACAAGATTTTTTTAAGTCGGTGTCATTTATGTAAAGAAAAAGGCACTTTTTAATCATGGATACAAATCTAAAAAATATCTTACAAGGTAACCATAACCCTAAGAAGCAAAACCACTAAATTATATAATAAACAAATACTTACATAAATTTAAACGATATACAGAAACGCTTCTGGATATTTTAGAAATAACAAAAACTTTAGAATATGCCGAATTTAGCCCGTTTCAAAGATGTGAGAAACAGTAAAATTAGAAGACATCAAATTGTTTCGAATGATTCCTATGTAAACAACTTATTTCCAATGACATGAGCACACGCTCAGCACGGAATGTTACCATTTTTATGAATAAAGACATGTAAAAAATTTTTTGTAATAAATTGAATTACCAATCTGATGGTGAAAAAAGAATGACATAATTTGTGAAGAAATTTTTTTACCTATTTTGTAGACAAAAAATCTGCACGTGCAAAACTCTGAACAGACAGGAAAAATCGTTTATAAAAAATAAATAAAAACAAATCCCACATTCTCAACTCATTACACCACGTTTCAAATGGGTGGCATTTCATCCATATCCACCTGCACTTTGATGAACATTATGTCATCCCTGATGTAGTCTAATTTCTCCAACATTGTCAACTCGCAGAATTTTTGTGCCCCAAAACTGGCATTACGCTCGGAAACGGGCCGACCTGAGGGGGGAATGTGGGTGGGAAATTATGAGATTTTTTTATGTTTATTTCATATCAAAAAATCTCTGAAGAATATAAGATTTATATCTATTTATATTTTTATAGGTTTTTTTAAAGAAATAATATTTTATATAATTTTTGTCATTAATTATTAATATTTTCTAAAAATACAAATTTTTGAAGGTAATATACATAAAAATTGTCATTTTCTGAAATATACAATTTTAACTCTGAAAAAATCGTATTTACTGATGTACAAAACAGCATCCATTCGAAAAAATATTCACGGCGCCCACACTTCCCACAACTGAAACTCATCACACATCAACATTCAACCAAAAAACAGACCCAAAAACGCCCTATTCTCTTTGACAGCGTTAGGTTTCACCGTGTACGTGACATTTTTCCTGGCGGCCGGGTCTTGGCACTGGTCCAAAAGGGTGAAAGTGACCCGATGGCAGAAGGGCCACGTGAGCAGGGGGTCGTATTCGCCGCGAAGAATGCCCACGAACAGCGACATGAACTTGCCGCGCACTGAAAAAAAACAAAATAAAATTTCTTAAATTAAAAATACTTAAATAACTAAAAATAATTCCATTTGTTTTATTTAATTCAAATAAATTTTTTGATAACCTTACAGTGACATTTTACATGGAGCCGGTCCCTTCTCACAGCCACATTGAATAGATGGAATTCAGCAAAAAATCAGGAAAACGCCAGCCCTAAAAAAATAAATTTTGTCCCAGGTCCCAAAATCTACCTTTCCCATCTCCAAACAGACAAGCGCTCAGTGCCATTTTGTAGCCATGGCGTCCAGTAAGAAATGGGGGACTAAAAACGGTTGTTTTGGACCCGGCTTTGGCTTCGTTGAATTTTTGCTGGTAATTGTCGATTTTCCACAGGAGCTGGGCGCCGTACAGTTTTTCCAGTGTGTCCGTTTTCTGGCCCAGTTCATCGATTTGCCTGTGTTTGGAGTATTTTGAAATGTTGGATGGATAGGAAATTGCTCCTCCAGAGGGATAGATTGCTGAATATTGGGGGGGGGGGTTGGGGGTATTTCTGAGGGAAATTTTATTCAAACATCGCTCAAGATACCACGATAGCTGGAACGTTTGGTGGACACACCCACACCTATCCTACGAGCAAACCCCAGAAAAATTGTCATCCATCTACCTAAACCCCCACGGGGGTCTAAAAATGTCCAAACCCCAACCACTCAGCACTTACCATGCCACTCATCAACCCCCAAAATACCCCCCCCCCCCACCTGCTCATGCGCTCCACATTCAACTGCATGGACAGCAATATGCGCCTCAATTCGAGCACCCCGTCACAGAGCAGCGACAAATGTTTGGTGGGTTCATCGTGGATGTGCTTCTGCAGGGTGGTCCGCTCGCCCTTGTAGCCGCAGCCGAACTCGGAGAAGGGGCACGCGCTGCCCGCTTTCGGACATTTGGTCAGGTGGTTTTTTAGCTGGGGGGTTGAGGGGGGTGTTTTGTGGGGTTGGAATGAGAGCGTGGTTTTCGGTCTCGGTGTGGGAAAAAAATTCGGTCTCGGTAAGCCCGCTTCGTTCGAACCCTTGGTCCCTGTGTCCATAAGCCTAATCCTTGACCAGTCCCGCATCTTGTCAAATGTCAGACAAAATTTGTGAATTATTTGTCACGTAAAATGCAGCGTAAAATTTTATTTTATTGGTCACGCAGCTTTTTACAGGCTAAAATTTTCATTTTTTGTCACCGAGCTATTTACACGACATGAAAAAATTGGTCATAGGTATTTTCAAAAAATCGAGCGATGTAATTGGATCGAACTTTTCAAATGAGCGAATTCACATTAAATACAGCATTCAATAAGATGAACTTAAAAAATATGTTTATAAAAACATACCTCGTCCCTAGCGAATTTAGCCTTGCCGCAGCCGTTGGGACAACTCAGCGGGAACCTAAAAATGCGGTGTATTCAGTTGGTATTTATAATCCCAAATCTCAAATTAGAATCAACAACTCTAAACAATGTAAAACACGAAAAAAACGCGAGAAAATATAATATAATATAAAAAAAATTTATTTTCGTGTAGTTTTTTTTATTTTCATGTTTTTCGAATGTTTATTCCAGAAGAATCACTTGAATTAACAACAGAATGCAGAATGGTACCCGATCCTAAAAATGTCAAAACTAAAATTCAAAGTACTTTTTAAAAAAAATCGCCAAAAATTCACCTAGGACAAGCCCTATAATGCTCAGACAGCTGTTCAAAGCGGACCTCCTTCTCGCAGTAGTCGCAGGCGACCAGCCGCTTGGCGCAGTCCTCGGTGTTGTGCGTTTCCGTGTGCCGGCGCTCGAACGTCTCGCCGCATTTCCGCGCGCACTCTACTATGGCGAATTCGCATTCCTGTGGGGGGGGGTGACTTGCTGTGTACTGAAAGGGGGGTGATTTTGCAGGGAGGTTGTTTGCTGTGTACTGAAATGGGGTGATTTTGTAGGGAGGTTATTTGCTGTGTACTGAAAGGGGGTGATTTTGTAGGGGGTTATTTGCTGTGCACTGAAAGGGGGGTGATTTTGTAGGGGGTCATTGCTGTGTAATGAAAGGGGGTAGTTTACAGTGGGGATTACCCCCTCCCCTCCATGAACGCTACTGGCATGTGTATCTCAGACGCCGTATAGCTATTCAGGAGAGTCGAAAAAGTATAAACGCTGGAGCTATCTGCCTACCAATGTGAAGCTAATTTTTGCCAAATTTTGCTCCATATATTGAACCCAACAATTTTTCAGCTACACAGCTCTCCTGAAAATTGATTTACATCATTCATTATCATCACTATCTATCAACTTTGTCGGTGACTAGCAAATTTGCGACCCGACCTAATACTTTTCTTTCTTCAAACCACTTTTCTAGAGACTTTTCACTTGCGAAATTGGCACCAGGCCAAGAATAATCAATGTAAATGGCAACTCAGACACTCAAATTACCTGAATATGCCCAGGCAACTCCCTCAACCTTCCTTCCCAGCTGCAGCCATTCTCCGTAAAACTACATTTCACTCGCAAATCTTGTATTTTCTTCTGCAGCGGCTTGTCAACGAACGCCTTGTCGCGGTCAATTGGCTTGGCGTCCACGGGACATTTCGAATTGGCTCTTGATAGTTTTTAAAAGGTTTTTAAACATGCCATGTTTAACAAAATGGCAATAAGCAAAATAGTCGGCAGCGGGCGTCAACTGGTTTCGATGTCAATTCTAATTTTAGTTGACAACTTCACGGGTCGGAGAGCGATATCTCAAAAATACACATTTCACAATTTTTGAAGAAATTTTTTTGAGGCATTTGAACAATTTATGAACCAGTTAAAACCAGTTGACACCCGGTATAGTGCGTAGCACAAATCCAAAAAAATCATTTTTTTACCGTCAACTCACTTGAGTAGCTCGGGCAGACACGTGGAACAGCAGTGGTGCTCGCACGCGTCGAACAACACTGGGTACCTGTGCATGACGGATACTGATATCACAAATTATGTAATTCGTAATTTACACCATGATACTTGATTTTCAACTCATTGATTAACAATTTACATTCATGTAAACTGTCAATGTCATGTCAAATGTCGCACAAATTTGTCAAATGCCAGAAGTTAAGCAATGATATCCTTTTGAAATTTTATTTGACATTTGATACTCAAATCTGACATCTGACTGCCCTTGCTACTAAAGAACTTTAAACTGACAAATACAGATCGCAGACACAACACCCTACTCGCGCCCTACCTCCCAATTGAATCCAGCCCCAGACATATGTACACACCCACCTGAGAACCTGCGAGCACACCGGACACTCATAGTCCTTGGGCACCTCGTCCAGAAAAACCAAGTCGATGTCGCCCACCGGCCTCGGCTTGCCCTCGCCCGACGACTTGCCGCGCGGGCTGCCCGACGGCATCTTGTCGGGTTATTGTCGGTTGGGAGGTGCGCCTGCGAGTTGGGTGTGGATTGGCTTGGAGTGTAGGGCGCGAGTTAGGCGCTAGGTAAACAATGTGAAGAGCGAATTTAATTTTGGAAATTCGGTTGTGGAAATGTGATTAGTAGGAGATGTACTGAAAATGTCGCATATGTGGCTGTTTGAAGGAGTGTGGAAATGTGGTAAAAAGAGTACATTAGTGATGATAAAAACGCCAAAACTTTGGTGAATAGCAAAACAAAACCGGCGCCATGGTGCTTTGTGGCGCCGGATACCATCCATTTACAGTTCACTACACTAAATTTACCGGCACTTGAAGGTTTTTTTGAAAATGGCTTAAGCGCCAAACAAAACTGGCCCCATGGATATCACCAGTGGCGCCATTTTTTGTGCGCCGCGCCATTCCATCAACACGCTAAAAAATGATTACCGTATTTCCTCGAAATACCCCCCCCCCCTCAAAATGGGCACTATGAATTTGTGGTCCGGGAAATGCATAATAGACGTTCAAAACACAGTGTTACGTTAGAACATTGTTTATATACCATCTACATCTTTATATAAGGCTGTAAAAACTTATAAATGCTGGTTATTGTTGCATTTTTCACGTTTTTCTCTCAAAATTTTCATTCTGAAAAAAATAAACCCCCGGGGGGTAATTCGAGGTAATACGGTATCACAAAATGGCCAGTCAAAAAATGCAGAACCACGCGAATGCGACAGTCTCCACAAACTCGACCAAACCAAAACCCAATCCAAACACTCCAAAACATCAAAAACACAAGCCAAAACCGAACCATAACAGCACAAATATCCGGCCACTCTTCACGCAGCGCCGCAGGTATCCAAGCAACAGCCGCTGCACATCAAAATCGCATGATCAATGCACATGCGCCCTGGTTTCCATGCGTCCATGACTACTGATACGATATTGATAGCGCTTGATGTCTAGTTGATATTGCTTTGAGGCTCTGTGAAAGTGTCATGGAATAATGTGGGCTGGTTGTTTGGCGGTTTTGCGGTTGTTAGGTGGATGTTTCTAAGGCTGGAGACAGTTCTTAGAGATGTCAAGTGGTGGGTGTGTTGAAAATTGTGAAGTTTGTAAATATTTCAATAATTATTTCATAAATACAGGAAATACGGGCGGCATTTACCGTAGGTTCCAGATTACCTGGACAGCGACAAGTAGGTAGCGATAAGTAAACTATTAAGTGGCACATCAAGTAAAGTAAGGTAAAGACAGTAAAGTTGAGGCTGACAAGTATCTTTATTTGCCAATTGACTTGTCACCTATGTCCACTTGCAGTTAATTTGTCGACTTGCGGAATTGGGCCTTAAGATTTACAGTTGAAGCTTAAGGCCCCTTTCACACTGCACTTGTGTGACGACAGTAGATCTCATTCGTCACAGACCGTTTTGTGATGACAAATCTATTTTTAGCAGATTTTCATGAGTGTGACGACTGGTCGGCCTCGTTATTGGCGACAAATAGGGACCATTTTTTAACTATGATCATTGTGACGACTTGATCAAAGATTTTACTTGTCGTCACACTCGCGCAATGTGACGACCACTTTTTTAAATTGTCGGCACACCTGTCGGGCTCCGACAGTGGCACATTTTTTTATAAACATGTATAACTCATGTATAAACATGCATATACACCTAGGTGGTATGTATACTTTACCACATTCACTCATGAATATGGAACTTTTCACTCTACATATGGAACTTTTACAAGTGTTGTCGGAGTCGTCACAAAATGCAGTGCGAACGCTGTCTAAAAGATTTTTGACATTTCTTTTTATATCACTTGAAAAAATTTGGAATCGAACCTAGACTAAAGGGTGGGTAGTTTGAGCACGCTGATGATACAAGGAAGTTCTAATGGTGGCTGGCACGGGGGTTAAAACTATTTTTGTAACTTCAGATGACAGGTGGTACAATTAGTGCCGAATGCGAACTGATGCATTTCTGTCAACTAAAACGTGTTGGTAAAATCGCTTTTCAGTCAAACGGAGGTAAGTGAAAGGGTGGACAAACAACCTGATCAAGGACGTATCCAGGGAGGGGCGGGGGGGGGGGGGGCTGCAGCCCCCCCCCCCTTCCCGGGGTGAGACCCAAAAAGTCCCGGAAAATGCATATTTTCCCATATATTTTCCGATGTTTCTTAAAAATTTTGCGCGCAAGCGTACATACATTGTATTTTCAACGGTTCGGCCCCTGCGAACCAATATCCTCGGAAATCAACACATTTTTGCGAATTTCACTGCATATGTAGGCATTTTTACATACATATAAAGCGGCTCCTGGCGCTGGCGCCAACGCCAATAGCGTTTGTATTTGTAACAACGCCTTTGTATGGCGCTAGCGCCAAAACGCCTTTCCGTCCCTATATAGGGAAAAAATTTAGGAGGGGGGCTGGGCTTGGGCCCATTCCGCATCAAAGCCCATTCCGCATGTAGACCCATTATAGACACATTATGCCTGCAGGGGTAAGAAAGGGGGGTGGGTAACACCACCCCAAACCGCCCAGCTATCTATCTATCCCTGGCACAAATTTTTTTGGTTACATTCCCTTGAGCACCCCCACACCCACAAATTGCCTAGCTATCTAGCTATCTGGAGCGCTTTTGAGCAATTTTACCCGAATTTTCACCAAAATTCCCTAATTTTCCTACTTCTTATAGATTTTCACCTTCAAAATAACTAGGTCATGTGTTTTATTACCTATTTTCAACATGCCAGGTATAATTAAATGTGTTCCAGGTTAACATGCGGGATGGGTTTAGATGCGGAATAGTGCACTGCCGGGGGCTGTGCCCCCCCCCCGTTCGCCGGCCACTGTAAACAAGCAGCCCCCCCCCGCTCAAAAATCCTGGATACCCTGAACCTGATGGTCAATTTGATAAAAATTATTCCAGAGACAAGGTCTGATATAATCTGATATTCATTATCGCAATATGAGCATCTAATAGCGAACTAATTTTACAAACGAGATGATTACTAATGAAACGACTGTCCGAAATGTTGGCGCGCCCGTCAAATACCGGTGAGAAACGGTAAAGGCCCGGTAAAAATTTCCGGTAAAATGTACAAAAATTCACATTTTCCGGGACTCGCCGGTATAGTATCGTAAATTTTACCGGTCTTTCTAGTGTGACTATCGAAACACTTTTCAAAAAATCGCGAAATGGGATGTGAAAAAAACAAACGACCAGGGATCGAAACTCAACAACAAAATCGCAAGAAAAACAAAATCACCTAATAACCTACAAATACCTACAATCAGGCGACAAATTTATGCATTTTCTCCAATAATTCGATATATTTGCCGTGCTCATACTGAGTGGCGTAATTAACCAAATCTTCCACAAATTTTGCGTCGATGCCTCGCTCCTCCAAATAAGTAACGAGGTGTTCGTAAATTGTCTGCGTGTGATAAAAATGTTTTTGCAAACAATAATTTCTAACTTGAATTTACTCTACTTATCGGACAGAAAGCTGCAGAAAAAAGGTACCATATTTTGAGGGAAAAGTCAGGCGAAAAATTTTGCGCGAATAGACCCATGTTGAGAGCAAAAAATACCAGAGAAAAATAGGCAAGAACACTTTACCGGTCACTTAGCAATTTACGACAATTTTACGACACAATCTCTCTAGCATTTTACATTAAATATTACATATTGGCACTGCACACACTAGTTTTCACAGGAAATTTAGAAAACTCATAAATGAGCTTTGAACGTGTTTCAGTTTTCCACAATGAGTCATTTTTGATCTCCGTCAACTGTAGTTGACGGCCACCTCATTGTAGAAAACTCATTGTTTTCTGATTTGTGAGTTTCCGAAATTTCGTGTGAAAACTAGTGTGCGCAGGTACATTGCGGCAATTGGCCCCTGATTAGCACAATTAAAAAGCACCAATAAAAGCAACGAACACCGTCGATAATTCCACCAGAAGTGGCATACTCGCTGTCGTCAACTTCTTTGCCAGAATACATGTAGATTTCCATTATGTCAAACGGGGGGCCTGAGAAAACGTTGAAATGTATTTGGGTGAACCACAAAGTTTCAAGTGTACTGATCGGACCTATGCTTTACAGAGAACGCTATGAACTACTATGAATGAAATCACGGAATAAAGATACACTGAAAAGTAATATTTACCAATCCAATGAAATGTGACAAACAAGATTGTTCATTTATTCAAATGTTATACGTTATTCGAACGGTTTTTCATCCCGCCACGCGGAAAATATACTTCCAACCATTTCCCCAATCAATCAAGACTCAATCGATATTCGATATTGCGATTTGCTTTTGGTATAGCAAGGCATATTTCAAGTGGCATATTGTATTTTCATGTGGTTGCACACATCGTTAATCATCTCTTTACTGAAATGTGAACGGTACAAGTGATTTTAACAAGGTTTACATCACTCAAAAGTAGAAAATGGAAGAGAAACATGATGAATCAAACTGTATCAGACAAATAACAATTGGTAGATATTACAGTTCATACTTATAACCTAGTTGCTTAAGGGGATGTTGCAAAAAATAGCATATCAGCATTTTCTAGCTTCAAATTTAGCACCCCAACAAAAATTTCATTATAAATACTGTACTTTTACTCATCAAATACAATACTATAAGCAAATCAGATCGATCATACATATCTCAAAATGAAAATGATAACTTGATTTAGGGGCACAATGCAGGTTCGATATATCGAAAAAACGGTCGATATTCGCTATCGATATTCGATATTTTTTCAAAATTTTCGATATCGATATTCGATATTTTTTTCAAAATTTTCGATATCGATATTCGATATTCGATATGAAAAAATGGTCGATATCCGATATTCGATACGATATATCGTTTGAACCCTAATTCAATCCCCCCCCCGGAAACAAATTTCCAAGTGTGCGATGTCACTAATTCTGAAGAAAAAGAAAGACAACAAACCATCATCCTGTGGCAAGGACGTATCCAGGGGGGGGGCGGGGGGGGCTGCAGCCCCCCCCCCTTCCCGTGGTGAGACCTAAAAAGTCCCGGAAAATGCCACTTTTCCTATATATTTTTCGATGTTTCTTGTAAATTTTTGCGCGCAAGCGCGCAATTTCTTGCCCATGTATTGTATTTACAGCGGATCGGCCCCTGAAAACCAATTTCCTTGGAAATGAACACATCTTTCCAAATTTCGCTCTATATGTATGCATATTTACATACATACAAAGCGGTTCCTGGCGCTGGCGCCAACGCCAATAGCGCCGTGGCGTGGCGCCTATGTATGGCGCTAGCGCCAAAACGCCTTTCCGTCCCTATATAGGGAAAATTTTAGGGGGGGGGCTGAGCCCCCCCCGTTCGCCGGCCCCCGTAAACAAGCAGCCCCCCCCGCTCAAAAATCCTGGATACGTCCCTGTCCTGTGGTTGTGCAATTTCGCATTCGATGGCCAAAATGTCAGCGCCTTTTTGCACCTCGACAGTGAACGCTGGCTTGGCAGCAGATACACCCTGGAAGGGGGGTCAGTTTAGGACTACTTGCATTGAACGGACTAAACGCTATACAAAAGATGTTACCGTATTTTGGTGAATAAAGATTTTATATTAAAATATATGTAAAATTAAAAAAAGATTTTTAGATTTATATTTTCGCCACGATTTCCCAGAGATAAAATCGTTTTTTCGTTGTAGACATTTTCTGACATTTTGTAAAATACCAGAAACATAAAAATATGTCGCATTTATATTTACTCATATTTTTGAAGTCCTTCTAGAGAAATTTGATTAGGTATATATTCTTTTAGGAAGATATTAAGTATACATTTAATTAAATTTCCTGCATATCACTCATTTTTAACACCAATTACAATTCAATCCAAAAACCAACGCTCATCTCAGGGGACTCGAAGGCCATGGGGTCCTCGGCGCCGGGCTCGGGCTGGATGGCGTGGTTCACGTTGAACGACACCCGCACCCTGCAAAGTGGCGGAAGTTTGCATCCACAGTTGTAGTTCATGTACAGTGCATCAGGATAAATGTAGGGGCTACAGTGCACGCAACATATATTGTTTTGCATGCGCCGGTCCGCATAAGCTCCCCCCACTTTGGTGCAAGGACGTATCCAGGGGGGGGGGGCTGCAGCCCCCACCCCTTCCCGGGGTGAGACCTAAAAAGTCTTCCCGCATTTTAAAAAGACGCGCAATTTCTTCCCCATACATTGTAATTTCAGTGAATCGGTCCCTATAAACCAATATCCTTGTAAAAACACGTTTTTGCGACGTTCGCTGTATATGTATGCATATTTACATACATTTAAAGCGGTTCCTGGCGCTGGTGCCAACGCCAATAGCGCCATGGCGTGGCGCCTTTGTATGGCGCTAGCGCCAAAACGCCTTCCGCCTTCGGCTGAGCCCCCCCCCCCGTTCGCCGGCCACCGTAAACAAGCAGCCCCCCCCCGCTCAAAAATCCTAGATACGTCCCTGCTTTGGTGTGAATGCCCGCGAGCGCTAAGCACGCATTTTCGGTCAGGCGTGTCACTTTTGTGTGTGGCTCAACAATGAAGTTAAATTGCTATTTATATCTTACATTTCGCAGGGAACACACATATTTTGAGGTGCAGAGAGGTATTTTCGCTATTTTCGTCTATATATTTAGATGGTCATATACCTAATTTTAGCCTACCGAGTTCCCGTACGGGGTTTCTTCGTCTGGTTGTTTAGATAACCGAAAAAACAAATAACAAACAGAAATTTCTGCGCGCACTGTATATACCTATTTTTAGCCAACATGTTTTTTTTCACATTCCACAAATTTTTTAGCTATTTTACAGCTATTTTCTCACGTTTTTCTTTCAACACATTAAAACATTTTGTAACGACAGCAAACTTCCCAAAGTAATTTTTCCAGCTATCCATCTATATGGACCCCCACAGGGTTCCAAATCTATTTACAAGACCCCAGCACTCACTTTTCCCCGCCAAAATCCTTGCTCAGCGTGACTTCAGCCCTGTCAGCGGACGCGGAAAAACCCTTAAAAAGATCCGCAGTACCCGGAGCTTGCTTAGCTTGTTCCTTTTCAGCGACAATTTCGTCTGCCAAAATCGAGTGCAGTTGTGTGGCTGATGCTGAGTGAAACAATCGGTGTGTACATTTCGACAGGATACTTTATGGACCCAGGGGGTCTCCAATGAGGCCACGGGGGCGGTAACAGCCAAAGGTTATGTGGATAAATTTTTGAGTAATTTTGCCCCAATTTTTACACCAAACCTCTTTTACATTTTTCGTACCTTTTTCCCTCTTTTACTTTCAAAATCGATACCCGTAATGCCTATGTATTAATATACCAAAGTTCCCAATACCCTTTGTGTTTTCCCTTAGTTCTAGCAATTTCTCTTTTGTATACCTAAATCGAAAATAGCCCTTCCCAGCGATTTTTCAGCATATGCCTAAATTTTCACTAAAATTCAAAATGTTTAACGCGAAACGGAATCCCGTTCAGAAATTGAACGCTAAATGGAAATGCGGGTTTAACAAACAATCAAACAGAAAAAACGAACTCACAGCAATAACTCCTAGATGCGACTGCAGCGATATTTTTTGGTAAGTGTCCAGCCCCGGCGGCGATTCTTGGCGCCTTGCCAACAATACACGCGGATGAAGAAAACTTTCCGCATTGACGGAATAAATCAAGGGAAGCGCGGCGCAAACGTGAAGACAACATTTTTATGTTTCTGTCGACCACAACCGCGGAAGGAATGACGAAAGGAATTTCGAATTTTGCAATCGAAGACGCACTTGTACTGATAAGAAGGCTATTGACAAAAAGTGATAGATAACCTTCAATATTGTTATTAAATGTGATGTGTTGTGCGCATGGATTTGTCATAAGAACCATAACAAATCTGATCAGTTTTCAATTTCTGAAAATATGGACTGAGTTGCCATTTCTGATTCTGAGACAAAAATTGGATTGCGAGAAAGGATCTGATGACATCATCAAGTTTCTACAGTGGTCACTATTTTATTGCACAACTGACTGATGGAAACATAACTCTCAGAATTATGTACATCTCAGCCACAAAAACTGTCAGATCTCACGATCTACCGCACAATAAAATAAAAATAACACCAACAAACAACAACACATTTTACGTTAACCCAAACAATCAAAAAAGGACAATAAAAGTAATCCATTTGCAAATTTGGTTCATTCATACTAAATGACGATTATAATTCGAATACTGTATTTAACGGCGAAATATCTCGAAAAAGAAAAATACGATCAAATCTATTTATGGGCGATAAGATGGCATCGTCAGCGGACGACGTCGCCGCAAAAATGGTAAAGGAAGATTTTTATGAACTTCTTGGCGTGAAGAAAGGTGCGAGCGAGGCTGAAATCAAAAGTTCTTATCGGAAATTGGCTCTTAAATATCACCCGGATAGAAATCCTGGAGACCATGAAGGTTCGTTATTTTGGAACCCCGAATCCTTTTTTATTGCTTTGTGAGGTTTTCATTTTGGATTTTGAGACATACTGGCGCCCGGAATTCTGTCAAATCAACAGTCTCGTTTCAGAAACACGAGTGCCAAATCTATGAAAATTCAAATCCGTTCAAATCAATCGTAATTTCGTAAATAAATCGTGATTTTCAGAGCGTCTGTTTTTCACAGTGTATGCCGCGACGTATAAAAACCAGAAATTGAATCTGAACCCTGAAATTTAGTCAAAAATATACCACTACAGTTTAAAACCAAATTGTCAACTCAACCGCGCAGCGCAAGAGAAATTCAAGAAAATCTCGATCGCCTACGCGGTGCTATCAGACCCGAATAAACGGCGGCAATACGATGTGTCTGGCCCGTCGAGCACAATGCTAGATTTTGAAGGCATTGATGTTGATCAAATGGGCAGTGTGGGCAGGGTATGTTAAGGGGTTTTTGTAGATTTTTGAATCGGACGTAGGTGTTCATGGGACGGTAGCCAAAAACCTTGCCTGTACATAGCTGTATAGCCAAAGCGTTTGTCATGGTAACCCTTGATCTAAACTATTAAACCCCTGCTCTGTTATATTTTTACGTTGTGCCCAGGCGGGGGTCTCCTAAGGTCCCAAATCAAAACACACTTCAAAAAGCACTGGCCATCCCTAATTGCGTCCACATATTTAAATAAATCCCCGCATCCCAGGTATTTGGCGCCCTATTCTCCTCACTGGGGGTGCCAATCCCCACGACAATATCCCCTAAGGCGCTGGGTCAGGCGCGAGATTTGTGCCTCGATAGAACTTGTGCGGCCACAGCTAGAGTGGTCCAGTTTGGCGAGATTGTCAATGGGAAGGTTATTAAACAGGTTTGTGCAGAGTAATGTTTTGCTGTAAAAGATTCGGTACGGCAAAATTTAATTGCGGTAAACAGGACGGTAAAATTTCAATTTTGCGGTGGTAAACAGTAGCGTTTGTTTTTGATTTTGCGCTGACCGGTGCGATAAATTTCAATTTTACGGTAAACGATGCGGTACAGTAAACATTTCACGTAGTTCAGTACGGTATTTTAATCCCCCCACCGTACCACACTTCAGGAAACAGACTTCTACAAGGTGAAGTTGTCGCGCGACGATGAAGAAAGGGGCGTGCTCATTTTGTGCCGATCTCCAGCCATGTCCAAATTCAAACTCGTTTTATTCGACAAAGAGGGCGGAGTCAGAATGATTATGGTTAGTGTGCTGATTGGTCGTTTTTATGTTAGGTTGATACCGCGTCTTTTTTGACAAGTTGCCATCAGGTGCCAATCCCATACTTTGTGAAATGCCCTGTAAAATGTCTAATTTCATGCAAAGTGTCAAAAATCATGTAAAATGCCCTGCAAAATGGCAACTCATCAACATTTCACAGGGCATTTACAGGCTCTGGGACTGCCCCCAGAAGTCGAGACAAGTAAGGTAAAGTCTATTTGTCGTCTGCGACCGCTCTCGCTATTGCGCACTGTAAAATGTCAAGTATGTATTACACGAATTTGTCAAGCGTTTTATGAAGCGTAATGAGCCTGTTAAAATTCGATTTGCATGTCGCACGTAGAGAACGTTTATTACTCATCTTGAAATTTTAATCTGAATATCAAACTTGTCTCAAAATTCAAAGCATTCGTCACAAAAAAATAAATTGCGTAAATTTTAACACTCGCAAAACCACCTTATTTTCAGGAATCGAAAAAGTGCAAAAACTACACGGCCGCCGAGATGTTTTTTGTGCCCTTTGACAGGGCAAATCAGTCTGAATTGTTCCCGTTGAAATTTTTTCAGGACGACCCTGAATGTCCCTTGCAATTTCATCTTTTAGCAAGTTTGGAACCGGCCAGCGATAGGCCCCTGGAAGCCAGGGAACATTTGCTTTGTGTCTATGGGGATAATTGGTTTAATGATGTCAAATACACTTTGCAGGTGCGTTTTGAGTGAAAATGAGTTAGATATTGCCATGATTTTCTTTGGGATACGTTGCTGAACAAATTTTTTGTGTGGAGTCGGGGTTTGTTGGTGTTTCAAATTCAAATTCAATTATAAATTCAGGTTTTAGGGGGGGGGGGTTTCAGGGTGTCGCTAAAGCTGCATGCGTAATCTGTATACACAAACAACTAAAATAATCTAGCATTTCTTTAAAGATAGCAGAAAGTACAAATTAGCAATTTTGGGCGAAAATGGGGGCATAAAATTTGCCCCGTGTTGGAGATAGCTTGGCGACTGGAGGGTGCGACTAGGGTTGGCCGATGTTTTTTTTAAACGTTTTTTATTTAAAAAAACGTTTTTTTTATTAAAAAAACGTTGTTGTTTTTTAAAAACATGACGTCCAAAATGTTTTTTTATTAAAAAAACATCGACCGAAATTTTTAGTACTAAGCACTAGGTATTTTGCAAAATTTTTGCGCGCAAGCGCGCAATTTCACACACAAATTGACATTGGTGGTTGTTTTCATTGGTTTTGTGGCATTTTTAGTATCAAAGTATCCATTTATATATGCTACCATGGGTTAATAAGCCGTCATATGTTGGTGTAGTACAGGGACGTATCCAGGATTTTTGAGCGGGGGGGGGGGGGCTGCTTGTTTACGGAGGCCGGCGAGGGGGGGGGGGGGGGCTCAGCCCCCCCCCCCTAAAATTTTAGCTACATAGTTGCGGAATGGCGCCATGGCGCTGGCGCCATAAGTAGGCGCCACGCCATGGCGCCATTGGCGTTGGCGTCAGCGCCATGGAACGCTGTATATGTATTTAAATATACATACAAAACAGCAAAAAGCACCACATTGAGTATATTTATAACGATTTGCGGCCACATGGAGCAAATCTGAAAATACTACCTTATGTCTGGTGAAGAATGCGCGCTTGCGCTGAAGTTGAAAAAGTCGCATTTTCCGGTCACTTTCTGGTCTCGCCCCGGGAGGGGGGGGGCTGCAGCCCCCCCCCCCCCGCCCCCCCCCCCTGGATACGGCCCTGGTGTAGTATATAATATTGAGGTAATGTGCTTCCATGTACCTCCACAGTGTGTAACTTCACTCCCAAAGTAACAACCTCCTTTTATAACCTTGTTTCATCACTATTCCGTGCCAAACTTTACCTGAAGTCACGAACATTCGACTATAAGGCGATATACGAACGTATCGACAAAAAAATGGATATTTTTGACACAAATCACCACTTATAATGTTATGCCATGGCTCCACAGCCATTATATGGTCATGTATAACAGAGTATTGTCACTTGTCTGATATACCTACCGTATTACCTCGAATTATCCCCCCCTTGAATTAACCCCCCCTCAAAATCGGCTGGGGAAATAATAAACCCCCCTCGAAATACCCCCCCCCCTTCGGAATGATGTACGTCATGTACATAATAAATATGTCATGTATGCAATGTACATGATGTATATTACTGTTTATCTGTATTGCAGCTACACATGGACATGTTTGTGTAGCTAATCTACGTTTTTATGTCCAAATATATCTTGTTTGGACACATTTATTACCTGTTTTGGGCATGCAAATGCCTACTATTTACTACGATCCTTACGAAAATTTCTGACGAAATAATAAGACCCCCCCTCGAATAAACCCCCCCCCCTCGAATTAACCCCCCCTCAAATTTGCTGGCGAAATAATAAACCCCCATGGGGTTACCTGAACTTTACCTGAAGTCACGAACATTCGACTATAAGGCGATATACGAACGTATCGACAAAAAAATGGATATTTTTGACACAAATCACCACTTATAATGGGTCAACAGTCATTATATGGTCATATATAACATCACAGAGTATTGCCACTGTCTGATATACCTATATATGTTGACACAAGGTCATATCTGGGAGCTTTCAAAAAAAAAAACGTTTTTTTATAAAAAAACATCGAGTTAGAAAAAAACGTTTTTTTTTTCAACCCTAGGTGCGACAAATGTAATTCAAAGGGACAAAAGTCATGAAAAATTCGACAAAAGTGAAAGAAAATTCGACATTTTCCCGCGCATTTTACATGAATTTTGACATTGCATACAATTTTACAGGATTTGGGAGAGGCACCTGATCCATACTAATTTGTTTCACTCTTTGTTTTTGTTTGTTATTTTAGGTGCTCCCCTCGCTGGACGTGACGCGGGAGCCCACCTCGGCGCTGGTCGCCTGCGATAAACAGCTGTTGGAGAAGAAAAAACAAATGGACGAGTTTAAAAAGGAGTTTATGGATGCCAAAAAGAAGTGAGTACGATTGTGAATGGGTTCGGTAAGGGGGCGGGGCTAGGGTGTCAAATTTCCGTTTCCGTTTTCCGTTTCCGCCTTTCCGCAGGAAAATTTTTTACCTTTCCGTTTTCCGTTTTCCGGCAGCTAAAAATTTTTTACCTTTCCGTTTTCCGGCAGCCGAAAAAATTTTACCTTTCCGTTTTCCGTTTTCCGGCAGCTGAAAATTTTTTACCTTTCTGTTTCCGTTTTTCCGGCCCATTTTTCCGTTTTCCGGCTGAAAAATTTTTACCTTTCCGTTTCTGTTTTACCAGGCCATTTTTCCATTTTCTGGCTCGATTTTCAGTTTTCTGGCATTTTTCCATTGTTTTTCCAATCTGTATTTATCTTCAATTGGCTCATCCCATTGTGTTGTTTTTGTCTCTTGGAGCAGCATTGACAACTGGGATTTCAGGGTCAGCAACAATTTTATTCACCTTTGGACTCCTGTCGTTTTCTGCTATTTCATTCATGACTGATCTGGAGTTTGACAGCCATTCCCTCATGTTCATAGAACATTGGTTAAATAAAGCTTTGACTTTGTAATATAGTTCTAAAGCTTCAACTTCATTCGTGACACTCATGATGAAGTTATCGACGTAAATGTTGTTTATTATCATCGCCAACTGGTTTCGTTCCCCTTCATTTTCTTCATATTCATTCATGTTGTTTATTGTCACATTTAAATGGTATTTTATGACTGCTCCCAAAATTGCTGGGCTGCAGACAAGTCCAAACAGTACGCGTTTAAAATGAAGTACTATTAAGTTATTTTCAGTTACTGGTTTTGAGGCATCTTTCAGCCAGAAAAATTGTGTGTAGTCTCTAGCTTGGTCATGCAATCCTATTTGCAAAAAAGCCTTTTCAATATCGGCAATTAATGCTAGATTGCCTGCCCTGAACCTCAGGAGTAGGCCCAGTGCTATTGATGTTGTAATTGGTCCTCTAAAAAGGCACTTGTTGAAACTGGGCTTACCTGCCGACCCATCGTACATGATTCTGCATGATGTCGATTTGCCGTGATTACTGGCTGGTGTGGCAGGTTGGTTAATTATTCCCTTTTCTAGTTGGTTGTCCAAAACTTTCTGGTATTGTTCAAATAAGTTTGGATCTTTGTTGAATCTTCTTATCAGTGATTTAAACTGCACCAAGGCTTCTGCTTTTCCCGTGGGCAGGTCACTGATACTCTCTTTATACAGCCAGTCAATATAGTATCATTTGTTGTTGTCATTGAATTTTATGCTATTTATTATTATCTCCTCTGGAATGTTGTCATCAATTGCATAGGGGTCATCAGTGATTCCCACTGCTTCTAGACTGTGAAATTGTCATAGTGTTTCCTTTCCTATGGCCACTATGGCTACTTATTGATGATTTTTTGTTGGTTCAGTTAAGCTTGAACTACAAGTGAAGTTACATGCATGATCCATAGTTGCAGAATTACAGCTACCACAATCAAAGCCAAACAGGCAAACCTGCATGCAGGTTTTGCTTCTGCAAATTTGTCTATTACCGTGCTAATTTCACTCTATTTTTTCCGTTTCTGTGAAAATTTTGCTTTCCGTTTTCCGTTTTCCGGCATTTCATATTTCCGTTTTCCGTTTTCCGGCCAACAATTTTTTTTTACCTTTCCGTTTTCCGTTTTCCGCTGAGTGAAATTTTTTTACCTTTCCGTTTTCCGCTTTCCGGCAGAAATTTTTTTTTTACCTTTCCGTTTTCCGTTTTCCGTAAAGTGAAAAATTTTTACCTTTCTGTTTTCCGTTTTCCGTCAAAAATTTTTTTTGACACCCTAGGCCTGATACCCACATCCGCCTGTGATGAAGCCACTGAAGTCAGCGTCATCTACCACCGAATCCGGCAACTCCAAGACCGTAGTGAGAAACAGCCTTTAGAGTGGTTTGATTTCCCGTTGTAGCTGAACGTCCACTTGTCGACAGCCAAGTTGAGTTTATTTTGTGGTTGCGTGTTGAAAGGGGTTTCGAGAT
>OZ038451.1:8804971-9177090 GCA_964036195.1 Sphaerolaimus hirsutus
ACCCATGAAATTATGACGTAATATTTGTCACGCACATTTCCTGCTCATCGCAGGCAAGCATCGGTTCCTTTCCTCGCTCTGGCAAAAGTATATTGCTTGCTCACAAATATACACTTTGTGGAATGCAAAAAGCAGGCCACAGAGGGAATCGAACCCTCGACCTTCTGTTTACTAGACAGACGCTCTAACCCCTGAGCTATGCGGCCGCACGACGAACCAAAGCGTAACAAAGAATGTGGGCGCTAGTGTAGATAATCATGCTAATCAAACACCTGAACCATCTAAAACATGTGCATCTTTAAAAATAAGCTTTTAATTAAATAGAAATTCCTATTATATTGCATTCGGTTTCAAACAAGAATGAAGAAAAAATTGATTTTAAGTGGGGTTTTTTTATTCTAAATGAATAACATTTCGAATTTTTGTATACCATCCACAGCAAAAAATAGGATGCGGGCTGGAAGTGCATGCGGCCTCTGTAAAGACCCCTCCACACACTTCACCACAAATTGCGAAATTTTTGGTGAAGTCTCGTCCACATCATCATCACGAAGTCCAAAATTTCGTGAAACGTTCTTCCCGACGCTGACGCAGTGAAGGCACTTCACAAAACATTTGTGCAGCGTTGTGATGTGAAGTGTCTTCACAACAAATTTCGTGAAGCGCCGGGAAGTGCCAGCCAGCTCTTCACAGCGTCCGGAAGTGTCGCCGTGAAGACACTTCACGAAACTTCACGACGCATCACACACCTATATTTTTGCTGTGATCGTTATCAACGTGAAGTGAACGGTTGAAAAACGAAACGACAAAAAGTCTCGCAAATCACGATAAAAAACATTTTACAGGCCACGTCGGGCACCAGAATCTTTCCGGCGAGTATTTATCAGGAGAGAGAATTTTCAGTGACAGCAATGATTTCAAAGTTGGAAAAACGAATACTTAACGATAATAGTGTAGTAGTTGATTGAACCTACCTACTACAAAATAACTTTGTATACTCGGATGACATTACGCTGTACATTTTCCCGGAGGAAACACTCCATCATGACGTGATCACTTTCGTCGCCGTCATCTCTCGCCATCACTTCGTCGTCATCGCGCCTTCCATAAGTTTTCGGCTGGCCGTCTGCCAGCCCAAGACTTAACCCCTGTCTGTTTGTAGAGTATCGTGTCTAGGGTTGGCCGATGTTTTTTTTTAAACGTTTTTTTTTTTTTAAACGTTTTTTTTTTTAAAAAAACATGACGTCCGAAATGTTTTTTTTATAAAAAAAACATCGGCCGAAATTTTTAGTACTAAGCACTAGGTATTTTGCAAAATTTTTGCGCGCAAGCGCGCAATTTCACACACAAATTGACATTGGTGGTTGTTTTCATTGGTTTTGTTGCATTTTTAGTATCAAAACATCCATTTCTATGTGCTACCATGGGTGAATAAGCCGACATATGTTGCTGTAATATATAATATTGAGGTAATGTGCTTCCATGTACCTCCACAGTGTGTAACTTCACTCCCAAAGTAACAACCTCCTTTTATAACCTTGTTTGATCACCATTCCGTGCCAAACTTTACCTGAAGTCACAAACATTCGACTATAAGGCGATATACGAACGATATGTCGACGAAAAATGGATATTTTTGACACAAATCACCACTTATAATGCTATCCCATGGCTCCACAGCCATTATATGGTCATATTTAACATCACAGAGTATTGCCAGTGTCTGATATACCTATATATGTTGACACTAGGTCATATCTGGGAGCTTTTAAAAAAAACGTTTTTTTTCCAACCCTAATCGTGTCTGCCGAGTATAGTGAATTCAATCAACTAAAATACTACAACATGCAAGAATATTTAATTGTGAATATTTATATAGATGAGCAGTATAATACCGTTTTTGCACGAATAATCCCCACAATTTTTAAATTCCACGTCTTGAATGATTCTTACCTGTTACACGAGCGAGGAAAAATAATCCCCCCACAGAATAATTCCCCCTTTAGGTAGGCATAAATGATAAATTTGCTATGTTCAATTTGAACAAAAGTGGAATGTTATTTTGTAAATAAAACAAATTTCATCAATTGTATTGATAGAAACATGTCCCAAAATTTTGATGGAATAATAATCCCCGCTTAAATAATTCCTCCCCTTGAATAGTCCCCCTCAAAACGGTGTGACGGAAAAATTATTCCCCAGAGGAATTAATCGCGGAAATACTGTATGTACTGGAATAGTGTTCCTACACGGAAAACAGAGAATAGGTAATACTGAAAGTCGTTGTGATTTATGTGATAAGTGGATGCATCTTATGTATACTCAACGCCCACGGACCGCACACTACACGCCCACATATTTATGTCTCACGTTGGCGGTGTGCCAACGACAGCCAATGTGTGCAGAACTTCCCGAGAACGAAAAACGTGTACGCGTAAATGCGTAAATTTTGAAGCGACAGTTTAAAAGAAAAGTCGAAAAATTATTTCGTTTTATCTTTTTACTCCTCATTCCCATTTTACTCCTCTCACTTCTACAATGTTGTTTCACTTCTCCACTTGCGGAATTAGCAACAGTCCACACGTTTCCGCCCAAATGTTTGTTTACATTGAAAATACATAAATATTTTGTAATCCTTGAAAATTTAAACTTGAATTATTGCGTCTAGAATACACTGAAACACAGAAATTCCGTTTTAAACCCCAAACGAACTAAAATTAGATTAGCGAGTTTATACAATACGCAAATTGTAAATTTTCACGCTTTAACTGGCTTAAAATTTACCGTATTTACTCGTATATTTCCACTGGAGACTTATATTTTTGTCAAACTTTTTTTGGGGGGCTACTCAAGTGGGGAATTATCTTTTCCTCAATTGTCTAACAGTAACAGGGATGGGATTTTTCAAAGGGGGTTATTCAAGGGGGGGGGAGTTATTTGAGTAAATACGGTATTCTTTCAAAACAACTTATGTAACGAGACAAAATGAAATTCGGCAGGCGAAACTTGTCGATAATGCGCTCCAAAATGCCAGTACTTGTGTGAGTATATTCTGGATTCAATTCTACGCTTTGTCAAGTTTCACGAGCAATGTAGAGAGACGAGTGGTGCCAAGTTACTAAGCCCAGTGTAAAGTGTCAATCAAAGGTTCATCTCGCAAGTTGTATCTGTAGTCCTGACACTTGACACTTGACAAAGTGCAGTTAAATCCGGTGTACAAGCTAAACAAAAAGCAATCCAGAAACACTCCGAGTCAAGTGCCGGCCACCGATTTAATCCAACCGTTTCGTAGCTTGCGTTCATTTGCACACTTTTCGATAATTTTTGCAACAAAAGTGCGCATTTTTAAGGCATTTTTGTACTTATTTTACCGATGTGATATTGTGATAATGTGAAGTAGCAAATCCGGGGGTATTCTAAACATTATTAGAAGAATAAATAGTTTACAAAAATAAATTTGACAATAAATACAAAGTAAAAGTATCGTAATCGTGCCTAGGGTGTCAAATTTCCGTTTTCCGTTTTCCGTTTCCGTTTTCTGCAGACAAATTTTTTCCGTTTTCCGTTCCGTTTTCCGGCTGCTGAAATTTTTTTTCTGTTTTCCGTTCCGTTTTCCGGCAACTTTTTTTTCCGTTTCCGTTTTTCCGGCTCATTTTCCGTTTTCCGGCTAAATTTTCAGTTTTTCCGCCTTTTTTCCGTTTTCCGCCTCAATTTCCAGTTTTTCCGCCTTTTTTTCCATTTTCCGCCTCAGTTTTCCATTTTTCCGCCTTATTTTAACTTCTTCTGGCTCAACTTTCTGTTTTCTGATCAGCCAAACTGGTAAAAATTCATGCAGATTGTCAATGATGTGAAAAATTTCCTGTTTCCAGCAAAATTACTGCAAATTTTTTCCACTTCCAACAAAATTTCAGCAAATTTTTTCCGTTTTCCGGCAAAATTTCAGCAAATTTTTCCATTCCCGTGCAAATTTTATTTTTCCGTTTCCGTTTTTCCGGCCTCTTTTTCTGTTTTCCGGCCGCTGAATTTTTTTTTCCGTTTCCGTTTTCCGCCAAGTGCAAATTTTTTTCCGTTTTCTGTTCCGTTTTCCGGCCGCTGAAAAAAATTTTCCATTTCCGTTTCCGTTTTCCGTAAAAAAAATTTTTTGACACCCTAATCGTGACTGGTACCAATTCTTCTGCTGAACAGGTGACAAGGTGGTAAGTGGCATTTTTTAATGTTAAGTGGCAAGATGTTAACAAAATTATTTTCCACTTAATTGCCGCATGTCGTGTCACGCTTGGAAATTCCACACTCAATCAGTATAGTCCCTCACTGATGACACGGAAAAATTAAACAATGGTAAAACATCTGACGTCTATGGACAGCAAACCTAGCAATTAAATCTACCATATCCCATCTGAATAAATGAACATACATAAAAAAGTTTATTATCAAATCTCATTGCTCAAACTTTGGGTGATTTTGGTGCACAAGTTTTCACGTAACCATATTCATCAAAATACGGTAGTATTCATTGTTATAGCGTTCTGTCCGTTCAGTATACCTAAATAGGTAGAAATTCTGTTTTTAAGTGTAAAGCTGTCGAAATACGGAAATCAATGCAATACACGTCAGAAGTTGAATACACTATACCCGTTGTAAATACACATCTATGTTTACATTAATATGATGTGCTCTGGTCAAACAGTGTCTCTGAAAGTACACTCAAAGTACCTCCAAGCGGCACAAACGAAAAACTTTAAAATGCCGCAGGCACTAGTGAAAATCATGCTTATACTCTTGCACCAAATCGCAATTAATTTGGCCGCGAGCGCCGAAATTCCTATAACATTTGGAAACGCAACTGAAATTTCCAATTATAATGAAACTACTTTTTTGAACGATTCCAGTGGAGTAATGGCACTTGAATCGATCGAAGATGGGACTTTAGCGACAAATGAAACTTTAGTGCCTGCGAGACCGGAAACTGATGAGGAGTTTGACAGAAAAATTCATGTTGAATATTGGTGAGTTGATAGGGTTTTTAGATTGTTTGCAAGCAACAATAGTTGGTACTTTGTTATGAAAGCGCCATATGGCGCCAAGAATAAAATTTATCGCGTCATAAACATATCATTTTTTGAAGCAGGCATTAAAAATTGAGTTTTTAAATTTGTATTCTACAAAGGAAGAAACACTTAAAAATCGATTTTTTTTACAAAAATTGAAACGTAATTTACAATTTTTGGGGTATTTTCAGTCGAAAATGCAAGTAATAATGCAAAAATACGATGAATAGAAATCAATCAATCTCGGATTGATTTAGGGTTGGAAAAAAATCAATTTTTTTAAACGCCTTGATTTTTTTAAATTAAAATCAGATTTTTTTTAAATCGCCCATACTGGGGGTATAGAGAAAAATATGTGTATGTTAAGTGTCAGACAATGTATTGTTATGTCTATTGTGGTCATATTATGACTGTGGAGTCATGGGATAGCATTAAAAGCAGTGATTTCTTTCAAAAATATCCATTTTTTATATCGACTTATTACGTATATTGCATTTTGTCGGACGTTCGTGACTTCAAGTGAAGTTCAGCATGGAATAGTGCTTAAATAGATAAGTATGTGGGAGCTAAATAAGTTGTAATAAACACCTTCCCGGTCACGTCCGGCACCCATTTTTTGATTTTACTTCTCACATCCTATCCCCAGTTCTAGGGCACCCCAGAGGCTGAAACTTGGGGGAGATATTGGCGCAACCCCCTCTACTTCGCACGAATTTGGGGGGTTGCGGCGACCCCTCTCAGGGTGGGTCGCCCTAAGTGCAAACATTTTTTCGGCTTTTTTGGTGTCCCACAGCAGGTCCGGCACCCGCTGATTTCTGAGCTGTGGGAGGGGTATAAATCTAAAATTTTGGAGATGTGTTACCTACACCACTCCCCTACTATACACTATTCAATAATGTGAAATAAATGTGAAAAATTCCTCAAAAATTCGCTTATTCTCTAAAAAAACACCACTCCCCAATAGATGGATGACAAAAAAATCACTTTTTGGAACTTTTTTATTAGACACTTGAAGAGATGGTTTACAATACTTTAAAGGGAACGGTTTGATGTTTAAAGTTTTGTAAAGAACCATACCTCTAAAATGCCTGTATTACAAAATTTACTTAGGGCGAATTTTATGACATCATAATGACATCATTGCAGGAACAAAAATTTACAAAAGTTACACTTTGAAATTCCCCCCAAGTAAATTTTGCAATGCAGGCATTTTAGAGGTATGGTTCTTTACATAACTTTAAACATCAAACCCTTCCCTTTAAAGTATCGTAAACCATCTCTTCAAGTGTCTAATAAAAAAGTTCCAAAAAGTTAATTTTTTGTCATCCATCTATTGGGGAGTGGTGTTTTTTTTAGAGAATAAGCGAATTTTTGAGAAATTTTTCACATCAATCTCACATTTTTGAATAGTGTGCAGTAGGGGAGTGGTGTTGGTAACACATCCCCAAAATTTTAGATTTATACTCCTCCCACAGCTCAGAAATCAGTGGGTGCCGGACCTGCTGTGGGACACCAAAAAAGCCAATAAAATTTTTGCAATAAGGGCGACCCACCCTGAGAGGGGTCGCAGCGACCCCCCCAATTCATGCGAAGTAGAGGGGGGTTGCGCCAATATCTCCCCCAAGTTTCAGCCTCTGGGGCGCCCTAGAACTGGGGATAGGATGTGAGACGTAAAATCATAAAATGGGTGCCGGACGTGACCGGGAAGGTGTTTAGAAGGCAAATACATTGACAGTGATGTTTCACACTGTAGAAGTATGTGGGAGCACATTGGCTGCATATTATATACTACACTAGCATAGCACAGCTTATAATTACACGGTAACATGAATAAATGTAAGCCTTTACACTAAAAATGCCCCAAAACCCATTAAAACACCACCAATGGCAATGTGTATGAGAAATTGCGCGCTTGTGCGCAAAAATATTGCAAAATACCTAGTGCAAGTCTACCAGAAATTTTGCCTTTTGATTTTTTAAAATTAAAATCAGTTTACCCTTTTTGATTCAAAAAAAAATCAGATTTTTTATTTAAAAAGATCAGTTAAAAAAATCAAGTGCCAACCCTAGTCACAATCTTCCAAAAGTGCGGAAAATAGAGAATGAACAAAAAATCGACATCTGAAAAATTACTATTGAAAAAAACTAATACATTTTTAGAACTTTTCCGTAGAGTCGAATTTGACAATATTGCACCTGACACTTGTCGGGCCCCAATGTCATGGCCATGAAATCTCTCGGCGCCTTCACCGCCTTGGCGCCAAAAACTTGGCGCCCTTATCATAACAAACAACAGTAATTACACCTTTCTAGCGCCATGTACATCGAAAGTGGCATCGAGCCAAGTGAAAACGTGGAGGAAAATATTCAGCTGCTGCTGTGCGAGCTTTTCAAGGATTATCTGTATGTGGTCCGCCCAGATGGCCTGCCTGGAGATGAAGGTAAATTTTTGTTGTATTAGGTTGTAAACTAATGAAGTGTCTTTTTTCGATTTCACACAAATATACATTTGTGCATCCCACATTCTTTTGTACGTTGACCGATTTTGATGCCATTTGAGTATGTTGGGGTTTGGGGTCTGGGCTATGAAGAAATGTTTTTGTTTCCTCGAATAATCCCCCAGTCCCGAGATAAGGGGGGTCTATAAAAAGGTGGTCATTTTGCATGGCCGATCTACATATTCACTTTGAACCTTACTCACTCAGCCATTTCTGGGCCAATTTGGATCGTTCGACACTTAAAATGATCAGCACAACCAGTAGATTCCATTTTTGTGGTCGGATTAGTGATGTCTAAATTACGTATGCCGATTTGACCCAGTTTTTAAACACTAAAAATGAATTTTTCTAAACATGCTATCATATACTTTAGACAATGGGGATTCATATACCAAAAAAATTATTTCAATATCTCTTTCCAATCAAAAGTAATAGAACTTTAAACTTCCGCCTCCCATACATGTAAATAACTAATCAAGAACGATGAATACAGATAACCTGAGCATAAAAATGAAACTTACAGGTTTTTCTGATCATTTTTAAGTGTTCATTGGTGAAAATTGGCTGAGAAATGGCCGAGATATGGATTTCTGAAGTCACATGTATTTGCTCGTCATGCAGATTTTTCTATTTATTGTTGGGAGGCGAATGTTTAAAGTGATATAACTTTTGACTGGAGAGAGATATTGAAATAATTTTTGGGCCAGATTTATTCTTTTTGTCTATAGTATATGATAGCAACTTCAAAAAAATCGTCTGGAAAAATTATAATTACGATTATTTTTCATGTTCAAAAACCGGGTCAAATCGGCATACGGGGTCAAGACATCACTAACTCGACCACAAAAATTGAATCTGCGGATTGTCCTGGTTATTTGAAGTGTTGAACAATCCGAATCGGCCCAGAAATGGCTGACTTATTAAGCTTCAAAGTCAATGTGCATATTGGCCACGTAAAACGACCACCTTTTTATAGACCCCCTTTTTCTCGGGACTGGGGGATTATTTGAGCAAACAAAAAAATTTCATCATAGCCCAGACCCCAAACCACAACATACTCAAATGGCATCAAAATCGGTCAACGTACAACACAATGGAAAGCACAAATGTATATTTGTATGAGATGGCGAAAAAAGACACTTCATTAGTTTACAACCTAATATTGTAGCTACTGTATTTAGTCGAAAAAGACCCCCCAGAATAATGTTCACCCTTGAAAAACTAAGCCCCCAGGTGGCCACGTGAGTGAAAAATAACCTCTTGAATAACCCCCCCCCCTCGGTGTTTGATGTGTGAACACACAATTAGAATGATTCGGATGCCGATGAACATGAATTTTAAAAAGAATACATTATTTTTTTGTTGTTGTTTAACCGTTTCAATACCTGAATTACATGATTTCACGGAATGCCTTCATTACAATGAATTAAGTGCAGGTTCTGAGGAAAAAGTAACTCCCCCTTGAATAAACCCCCCCTCCAAAACTTATGACGAAATAATAACCCCTGGGGTGTTATTTGAGGATATATGGTATATCGGTATCTTGCCCAAAAAGCAGTCAATCTTATAAAAACTCTTTTAAATCTTTAAAAATGACATACATACTTGATTTTCAAATTCCCAGCATATTCATTGGAAATAACAAAAAGAATGGTAATTTTAACAACAAAACTACCAAAGACAATGTTTTTCCCCACAGATGGTCCAGTTATGGTGAAAACCAGAGTTATACTGCAACACATCAGCGCAGTGTCTGTGGCACTCATGGTGAGTCGATATGCACTTTTCCAATGATTTCTTATGGTGAAAATGGTTATGTCAGGGTCCAGATTTTGCGTGGTAGTAATGTGTTTTCAGTTGCGGTGCCATCGATATCAACACTTGAACCGCGTGGTGACAATCCCAGACTTTGTAAAATGCACTGCAACATGTAAAAAGTCATGCAAATTGTGAAAAGTCATGTAAAATGCCCTTGAAAATGGCAAACGTTTGCTATTTTCTAGGGCATTTTACATGACTTTTCACAATTTGCATGACATTTTACATTTTGCCGGGCATTTTGCAGAGTCTGGGACTGCCCCCAGTTCGTTCCACAAAATGTCAACCGCAATTTCAGGAATACTCTGTGAAACTTCGCTTCCAGCAGACTTGGCGCGACTCGCGGCTGGCTTACAAACACCTCAGGTGCCAGATTCAATTGAAGCTTAAGGCGCACCTAAGGCGCCCGACGCCTGAAATTTGCAGAATTGTTGAAAGCGCTGAACTTTTTTCCAAGTAAACGTAAACGTAAAGTATTTTGTTTTTTTTTACTCACCCCTGAGTGCAGAAACATAAAAATAATTTTTTTACTTATACACGGCGAAAAGGGTGAGTAAAATATTTATTCCAGCGAAAATGTAAAAGCTGTTTCAAAGCTTTTTTGTTTCACACAGAAAATGTTAAGGTGAGAATTTTGCAATTTTTACTCGGTAAGACATCAGTGTCTTTCACTTGATAAGTATTTCTTAGGAAAATGAAATGCAATTATACAAGATTTCTTTAGTTTCGAGAGAGGGTAATGCCTGTAAATGCCCCTCAAAATAAGTTTTCTGTACTCGCGAACGTTCAAAAAGTACGCGTAAAGGTGAGTACCAGTATTTTTGTTCGCAGGAAACGGAAACGTATTTACTCAGTCCATGTATTTTTCGAGTAAACAAAAACGTTTTAATAAATATGGAAATTTAGCGCACATTTTCGTGTGCTCGTTCGCGTGTCCGGCGCCTTACGTGCACATTACGCTCCAAATTGAATCTGGCCCCAGGGATCGCTTCAAGATTCCCATAGGCACCACGGTGAGATTGGCGCCCAATCACAGAGTTTGGAGGCCGGACACTTTTTTCCAAAATGAGAAAAATGGATTCTATCATAAGACATTTGAAGGGGTGCCGCATCAGCGAGTCACCCTCAGTGAGGATGGTGTAATTAATTATGATAAACGGTTGGTTTTTCGATAGATTTTGGGGCTGTAAATCTGCACACTTCACGATGAAATCTATCATTCCATTTTCCATCTCAACATAAAAAAGTCAGTATACTCGGCGGACATGATACTCTGCCCTCGCACTCATTTATGTCTCACGTTGGAAGCGTGCCAATGACGATAAAGCATGCGATTTTTGTATAAAAGATTAAAAAATCATTGTTGTGAAAACCTCAGTTGTCGTTTAACATTATAACAACGATTACTTTTTCAAGTTTTTTTTGAAAATCGCATGCGTAAAAAATCGTTGGCACGCTTCCAGCGGGAACCACGCGTGCAGGGTGTAAAGTAACTGGAGTATACTTCAAATATGTTGGATTAAATTTGTTTCAAAACGAAGTTGAGCGATAAAAAACATTGGAAGTAAGAAGTAAAACGTTGTTGAGAAGTTAAATGAAATGAGTGGAATGAGATGTAAAAATTCAAGAAAAAATAGGTAAATTTGGATGTGAGAAGTGAAATGAAAATTAAGAAAAGTATGAGAAGTAAAAAGTTTATAAAACAAATGGCAAGTGACAACAAAACGCTTAAAAAATAAAATTGAACAAAAGTTTGCACTTTGCAACCTCCACATAACTAATATAAAAGGAAAAAAACCATCAACTTGCCACTCCAAAATTGCTTTTTACACTTCTTAACTTCCTGAATTGACGCACCCTCCCAGCATGACCCTAACTCTGGCGTGCTGGATGCAGCTGCAAGTGTACCCGATGGACTCGCAAGCGTGCAACGTGGTCTTCGCCACCTACGCCTACACCACCAACGATATCGTGTACGAGTGGCACGACCAGGTGCCAGTCCTGGACCCTGTGAAGTGACATGTGAAATGTAAAATGTCATGTAAAGTGTCAAGTGAAATGTCAAATGTCATGTTAAGTGTCAAGTGAAATGTCAAATGTCATGTAAAGTGTCAAAGGTCATGTAAAATGCTCTGGGAAATGACATGCAAAGTGTCAGAGCTCCTGTTTGCCGTTTTGCAGAGATTTTGACACCTTCTTTTTTGGCATTTTACATTACTTCTATCACTTTTCATGACATTTGACACTTTACAAGGCATTTTACATTACTTCTGACACTTTGCATGACATTTGACACTTCACAGGGATTTTTACATTACTTCTGACACTTTGCATGACATTCGATACTTTACAGGGCATTTTACATCACTTCTGACACTTTGCATAACATTTGACACTTTACAGGGCATTTTACATTTTTTTCTGACACTTTGCATGACATTTGACAGTTTACAGGGCATTTTACATTACTTCTGACACTTTGCATGACATTCGATACTTTACAGGGCATTTTACATCACTTCTGACACTTTGCATGACATTTGACACTTCACATGACATTTTGCAGGGTCTGTGAGTGGCACCAGCCAATCCACACGGAGCAGAACGCCGGCAGCTCGCTGCCCAACTTCATTGTGACAGATATGCAGAATAAAACGTGCACTAGTCATACCACTACTGGTGGGCGGATTTTATGGGTTGAACCCAATGGGCAATAAATAAATACTATTTATCAAACCCCAAATCCACACAGGAACCTACAGCTGCCTTCGCGTACAACTTTCCCTGCAGCGTACAATATCCTACTTCATACTACAGGGGCCAATTCTAAAACCTTTCAAGTGCACACTCAAGTGACAAATTTCACACAGCTTACAAAAAATAAGTTACCTACCTAGATATGTGTCTATAGGGCACCAGGGAAATCAACTCTGCATCACTTGAAACTTTCTCTCAAAATTTGTCACTTGTTTTGCCACTTTGAATGGCTTTGAGATTGGTGCCAGGTGTACATCCCCACGGGCATGTTGGTGTGTGTTTCTTGGGTTAGCTATTGGATAGATTGGAGAGCTTCCGCTGGCAGAGTGCCAATGAGCATTCTGATGGTATTGACAATGATCAAGGCTAATGATAGTGGGTTCTTTTTGGGGGTGTGGTTAAAATGTTTGAAACTTTATACAGTTATGCACATATTTTGGACTGAATTCACATATTTTAAGTACACAAGCTTTTCTTCACTAAGCGAAAGTCTCATTCCTATTGTTGTCAAGTGACAAGTAAAGTTATACAATGTACCTGTCATTTTTTGAGCGGCACCCACTTTCCATGGTACTTGTCATTGGCGCCAATGACATTAAAAGCCCTTTTGTGGCCCTTTTAATCACTAATATACTAATATACGCATAATCGCAGATATTCAGACAAATTTACCGCCAGTTTCATACACGAGGGCAATTGACGTGTGGACAAATGGTTGTATAGTATTTTTGTTCGCGTGTCTACTTGAGTACGCGCTCGTCAACTACGTGGGCATCACGGAGACAAGAAGGTAAATATATTTAGATCTTTTACAATTTAAGTGTAAAGAATAGTTTATATGAATGTAAATTTATATATAGGCCATGTGCCCGTCCCACACCCAGTAAGTTTTAAATTCTTACAGTTTTACAGTCTCCATAAAATTTGACAAGTTTGCACGACATTTTACATTTTACAGGGCGCGATTTGACACTTCACTTTTCTCACCTTTCTGAATTGGCTAAAAACCAAAAAAACACGCAGGAAAAATCAGCTAGAAAGCCTCAAAGCCGGTGAAACCACTCAAAAGCCAGCCGACGCAATTCAAACAAAAGAAAAGGCTAAAAATGGGCAAAATCAAAATCACTTTGACAACGAATCCCTTCAAACTGTGGTGACTTATGACAAGGAAGCCCAGTGTACATGTCCTACGAGCGCGGCGCTGTACCAGGTGTCTAGCAGGAGGGTGGGAAGTATGCCTAATTATGAGAATTGGGAAATTAGGAATGTTGATGCTTTTTTTATTTTTTTGACCGTTTAGGACACAAAAAAATGAATTGTAACGGGTTTTTCACAAAATGGTATTTACATACTGAAAAAATTGCACAGGGGCCACTCCCAGACCTTGCAAAATGCCCTGTAATTTGTCAAATTTTATGCAGTGTCGAAATGAAAAATGCCAGTAAAATGTCAAATGATCAGTGAAAATAAAGTATGACATTACACAGGACATTTTACATGACTTTGACGCTGCATGACCATTAACAGGGTCTGGGAGGCATAATATTGACAAAACAAAAAGCATAATGGCGCCACGCGCAAAAACCCAGCCACCCTTCACATGACTACACAAACAAAAACCAAAATCGGGCTACCCGACAAAAAACTGTCGGGCACTCAAATCCAACCCCCCCCCCCCCCCCCACTCACAGACAAAAGACAGCGACGTTGAAGAGAACGGGGGCAACCCGCCGGCGGAGATAATGTGCAATTACAGCATCGATTGGCACAGTGCCAGCAGCCATCGCAGCATGCGCGTTTCCAGAAGGGCCATGTTGTTGAGGAATATGGGCGTGCAAAAGTGTCCGAAGTGCAGTGGAGTGGGCAACAGGTGAGCGATTTTGATGGGGTGTGGGTTTTTCAAGTATATAGATCCATTCTGCACGCGCAGTCACCAATTTATGTCTCACATTGGAAGCATGCCAATGATAATTAAAGCATGCAATTTTTTGAAAGACAAATTTATCTTCGTTAATACGTTAACGTTTCAACAGCAACGAATTTTCCAGTCTATTGCTGAAAATCGCTAGAGTTTAATATCGTTGGTATGCTTCCAACAATTGCCACCCCCCCCCCCCCCGCTCAAATACCCCCCCAAAAAAAAACCTCCCGCAGCCTCCAAAACACGTGGCTAATCCGTCGCGTGCAACGCCTCATCCACAATCACATAATCGAGGAGTGGCAAAACACGGCGGGGGGCACGGCGCACCGGATCGACGTGGTGGCCAGGTTCGGCATGCCGGGCGCCTTCGTCCTGTTCAACGTGGTCTATTGGAGCGTGTTGGTCAAGTTGAGCAACGAGCAGGCGAACGATTTGGGCGCCGCTTGGTGATGGGGGATGATTGAAAAATTCAGAAAACGGCATTATAAAAATGTGCCTAAACACACTAGTTTTTACCGTGACTTCGTGTGAAAACTGCAAAGTTGTTAAAAGGTACGTACGTTTACTTGAAAAATACGCGTGCGAGAGTACGCGGTAAATGCATTTACATATACTTTTTAAAAAATACTGTACGCACTTGTACGCGTACATTTTCAAAGCATACGCGTACGGAAAATGTATTTTATAAATATGTCCCAGATTGAATTTTCTGAAGTGATTACACTGCTATGTATTTACATAAGTGGTTCCGTTGAATATTTAAGATACGCGAGGGTAGTGCCTTTAAAAATTAAGAAAATCGCAACCAAATCGAAATGGTTGTGGGGACAATAGAAGTGGAAACTAGTCGGGAGGGCGACGATTTTTATCACCTAGAATAAAGAGACCTTGAAAACTATTTTATCCCTTATTTGCTTATAGAAAAACATACGTTGTGCTGTACACGTATGAAAAAGAGCCCTTTTTACATAATCTATGAAGAAAAGTAGTCATTTCTACACTCACAAGGAAAGTACCCACATTTACGCGTAAGTACGAGTAAAAAAAGGTATTTTACGTTTTCTATACTTTGTGGAGAGTAAAATAAAAATACTTTACGTTTACATATACTTTTAAAAAAGTTCAGTAATTATAACAACTCTGGAAAACTGAAATTTTTCAAATGCAAATTAATGAACACGGTTGGAAAATTTTATTTAATTTTAATTTAAATTTAAATTAATGAAAGTTAAAATTTAAAATTTTCAAAACTAAAACACATACAGCATAAAAAAGAGTAGGCTGGATGCCATTTCGCCATTTCAGTTTTCACATCGGCCAGTGAAACCTAGTGTGTGTAGGGCCAATACAAAGAAATACAATAAAAATAATTTAATCGCTCTTCGTTCATTTTACTCGACTATTTCTCATGAAAAATTCTGGAATGAAATAAGTGCATACTGCTCATATTTAGCTGGAAAGAATCGCGAAAAGACTTTTCAAATATAATTTTAAAATTAATTATTTACAAAACGAATCCACGGAAAAAAAATTTTTGCATACACATGTATTCGCAATTCACTCTTTTCCTTTCAATTTTTTTTGAACAATGGCAATGTATCCGATAACTTTAACGAAGCCCACCGCTGCTAATTATTAAAATTATTTATTCGCCTCTCTATATCTCGGAAAAGAAGGCATCAAACTCCGGTCGATGGGCAGCGGTCTGAAAAAGGGAATCAAATTAACGAAATCAACATTTCCCAAAATCATTCATAAACAAAATATGTCGAAAAAAAGCACGTACGTCGCTTCAAAATACGGACTATTCAAACATTCATCCGCAGTGGCTCTCTTCTCTGGGTCGTACATAAATAACTGGGGCTAATTCCACAAGTGGACAAGTGACACGAAAAGTGGCAAGTGGTAAACAAATGTATTTTACCGATCACATGTTTTACAAAGAATTTTACCATATTCAGAAATTCACAATGTTAACAATGTTATGTAGGTAATTAGAAAAAACCCGAGTTTCTGCTCGTTATTCAGATAGAATATGGTAGATTTCACTGAAAAAGTGGGCAGTTAGCGGAGTCAAGTCAAGTGGCAAGAAGTGATGGAATGGAACCTATGCGCTGGCGCCATTTGAGGGGGCCAATTGGCGTCGCGCCTTGGTGCCAGCGACGCTTTGGCGCCCTTTTTTCTGGCGCTTTTCCGTCGCTAGTGGCAAGTAAACAAATAAATATTATCAGTAACCACTTTATTGGTCACTTACAAGTGACTTCTCACTTGCCCCTTGCACTTATCACTTTTTACTTCACTTACCACTTAACACTTTGATGTCACTTATCAACATGCAGAAATGGCACCTGGTTGAGTAAATCGATACCCTGCTGATTCACCCAGCTGAACACTTCTTTCAATCGGTTGAATGGCTGCGGCTGAAAAGCGAGCTCTTGTAAAAGTGGCAGCTCCGTTAGACCGGGCCAGATTTGCTCCGTGGGAGCACCTGGAATAGATTTTTTTTACTTTACAGTTTACAAAACTCAACTGCTTGAAGACAAGTGTTGAATGTCATGTAAAATTGTCAATTTAAAATACCACGTCAATTGAAACGACATGTCAATTGAAATTGATTTTGAGAGAAAATTGAAGATTTGATTACTGAACATTTGACATTTTGCATGACAATTGACTATGAAATTTTACACTTATAGATCCAATCTCCAAAAGCAATAAACCCACCCAACAAATCAACGATCAAATTAATCTGCTGTATTTCAGTTTTTCCCGGTAGCAGCGGCCGGTGCACCAACAATTCGCCCAAAATGCACCCAGACGCCCACATGTCGATCGCTGTGCTTTGTTTCTTGGAGCCTGCTGGTATGAATCTATCAAATGTGAAATGTAAAACTGGCGCCAGCCACGCACCCCGTAAAATACAATTGAAAATGTGAAAGTGTCAAATGAGAATGTGAAGCGGCGTGTGAAATGTAAAGGGCTCTGTATTTTTTACAGTAATTTGCATGGCATTTGACAAACTTTGTGACATTTTACAGGGTAAGGTAGGGTTTTCAACTAGTGTGCGTAGCGACATTAACCAGAAGAAGAATGTCAGCATTCAATTTTGTAAGATTTTGGCAAACAAAAACTTAACAAACTAAATACCATCACTAAAAAATCGCTTTCTACTCTAACAACTGCCGCACCAGCCAATTTCAAATCCCCCGTCAAAAAAAATTAGCGCAACTTTAAAGTTGCAAAATCCCAATTGAACCAAGTAGCAACTCGGGCGCCCTGTACCACAAAGTGACAACTTTCGGCGTCATGGGTTCAGCCGGCTCGCCATACCTTCGCGCCAGACCGAAATCGCCCAATTTCACGCGTCCGCTATCTGTCATCAACAAGTTGGACACCTGAAAAACAGAAAATGTGAGAGGGTTAAAGTATTTGTCCTGTAGACACTAGCTTTCTACCGAAATCTTGTACAAAATTTGAAAACTTATCAATCAGCTTTGAGCCCATTTGAATTGCCAGAATGAGGTAACGACTAGTACTATTTACTGTTTATGGTGATTAAAACTAAAACTTAACGAATACTAATGCTGACTAGTTTTCACATTTTTCAAAATTTCAACTGGAAACGGGAAAGTCAGGTGTCAAATGTCATGTAAAATGTCACAAAAATTTGTCAATTGTCATGCAAGGTGTCAAAAGTGTCATGCAAGGTGTCAAAAGTTCAGTAAAATAATCTTTTTTATTTTGATTGTCATTTTACATTACATTTGACACATGTAAATACTCATACTTTACAGGGTGCGGGACTGGCCCCGGCAGGTCCCAAACACTCCCAACCTTAATATCCCTGTGCACAATAAACCTCTGATGCAGATAACTGAGCCCGGCGAACAACTGCAGCACGATGCACTTGACCTGGGGCTCGGTGAAGGGCGCCTGCATGTTGTCCAGCACGCTCGCCAGGTCCTGCTCGCAGTACTCCATCACGATGAAGATCGAATCTAGGGAACGACCTACTGCGACCTAGGGGGGGGGGGGGTGAGTGGGTAAGGGTTTGCACAGGCTACCTAGTTGACAGGGGAAATTTCTGTCTACTGAGTGTCAAGTAAATTACACAAAATCAGTGAGTGACAAGTGACTTTGGTAGTAAATCGAGTGACAAGTAAACTGTGAGTGTGTGACACGGGCAAATATTGGAATGAAAGTTTCTGTAACTTATAAGTACATTAGTTTACTTGTCACTTGACTTGACATACCACTTGTCACTTAATTTATCACTTTTTGTCACAGTTCCACTTGTACAACAGTATCCCCCAGCTAACCTCATGTACATTGACAATATTCTGATGATTTAGCGCCGACAACAAGCTGACCTCCCTGAACGTGGACACGGAAATTCCATCGGACGCCTTATCGACGCGCATCTTTTTCAACGCCACAATACGACCGTTTCTGGATTTTGGATGATGGAAGTTACGGAAAATTGAGTTTGTTTAGTGATGGGACTATGTTTACGTGGTTCACGGAAAAGGTTCAATACCGTATTTTGATGAATAAAGTCACCATTAGGGTGTCAAAAAAATTTTTCTACGGAAAACGGAAAACGGAAAGGTAAAATTTTTTCACTTTACGGAAAACGGAAAGGTAAAAAAAAAAATTCTGCCAGAAAACGGAAAACGGAAAGGTAAAAAAATTTCACTCAGCGGAAAACGGAAAACGGAAAGGTAAAAAAAAATTGTCGGTCGGAAAACGGAAAACGGAAAAATGAAATGCCGGAAAACGGAAAACGGAAAGCAAAATTTTCACGGAAACGGACAAAAAATAAAGTGAAATTAGCACGGTAATAGACAAATTTGCAGAAGGAAAACCTGCATGCAGGTTTGCCTGTTTGGCTTTGATTGTGGTAGCTGTACATTCTGCAACTATGTATCATGCCTGTAACTTCACTTGTAGTTCAAGCTTAACTGAACCAACAAAAAATCATCAAAAAGTAGCCATAGTGGCCATAGGAAAGGAAACACTACAACAATTTCACAGTCTAGAAGCAGTGGGAATCACTGATGACCCCTATGCAATTGATGACAACATTGCAGAGGAGATGATAATAAATAGCATAAAATTCAATGACAACAACAAATGATACTATATTGACTGGCTGTATAAAGAGAGTATCAGTGACCTGCCCACGGGAAAAGCAGAAGCCTTGGTGCAGTTAAAATCACTGATAAGAAGATTCAACAAAGATCCAAACTTATTTGAACAATACCGGAAAGTTTTGGACAACCAACTAGAAAAGGGAATAATTGAGATCTGTGATGACAAAACAGACAACAAGGGAATTCATTACCTGCCACACCAGCCAGTAATCATGCCGGGCAAATCGACATCATGCAGAATCGTGTACAATGGGTCGCAGGTAAGCCCAGTTTCAACAAGTGCCTTTTTAGAGGACCAATTACAACACCATTAGCACTGGGCCTACTCCTGATGTTCAGGGCAGGCAATCTAGCATTAATTGCCGATATTGAAAAAGCATTTTTGCAAATAGGATTGCATGACCAAGCTAGAGACTACACACAATTTTTCTGGCTGAAAGATGCCTCAAAACCAGTAACTGAAAATAACTTAATAGTACTTCATTTTACTTCATAATTCACTGTTTGGACTTGTCTGCAGCCCAGCAATTTTGGGAGCAGTCATAAAATACCATTTAAATGTAACAATAAACAACATGAATGAATATGAAGAAAATGAAGGGGAATGAAACCAGTTGGCGATGATAATAAACAACATTTACATCAATAACTTCATCATGAGTGTCATGAATGAAGTTGAAGCTTTAGAACTATATCACAAAGTCAAAGCTTTATTTAACCAATGTTCTATGAACATGAGGGAATGGCTGTCAAACTCCAGATCAGTCATGAATGAAATAGCAGAAAATGACAGGAGTCCAAAGGTGAATAAAATTGTTGCAGTAATGGGCATGAAATAAAATCACTGAACAGGCATGCTGGCAATATCAACACCAAAATTGCAAATTGACAGCATCACAACACCAACCAGACAAAACTTGAATAAATTATTGGTGTCAGCATATGACCCAATTGGGTTCACAGCACCTGTTTCACTGACCCTGAAATCCCAGTTGTCAATGCTGCTCCAAGAGACAAAAACAACACAATGGGATGAGCCAATTGAAGATAAATACAGATTGGAAAAACAATGGAAAAATGCCAGAAAACTGAAAATCGAGCCAGAAAATGGAAAAATGGCCTGGTAAAACGGAAACGGAAAGGTAAAAATTTTTCAGCCGGAAAACGGAAAAATGGGCCGGAAAAACGGAAACGGAAAGGTAAAAAATTTTCAGCTGCCGGAAAACGGAAAACGGAAAGGTAAAAATTTTTTGGCTGCCGGAAAACGGAAAACGGAAAGGTAAAAATTTTTCGGCTGCCGGAAAACGGAAAACGGAAAGGTAAAAAATTTTCCCGCGGAAAGGCGGAAACGGAAAACGGAAACGGAAATTTGACATCCTAGTCACCATGCACCCTGTAAAACATGAAATGTTATACGAGATGTAATATCTCTAGAGATATTTTCTTCGATATAACCCGGGCTTACACGGAATTTTACGGGGTGCGTGACTGGACCCCGCACCGATTTCGAAGTGTATTAGTTGATTGAACAAGGTACACATCATAAAAAGAAACTCAGAAGTGAAACGCGATATCAAAATACGTTCAACGTCGTTATTTTTCAGCTGGGGGCACTACCGCACCCTGCAAAGTAAAATTGAAAAATATATTTTACTGAACTTTTTACGTTGACCGCCGGCGGGATTACGGTAGATTACAGCGTGCAGCCAGTCACCAAAATATAAAAATATAACCAACTTGGTGTCCCTGGCCTGGTACACGATGCCGTAGGTGCCCTCGCCGATCCGGTTCAACTTCTCGAACTCGGTCACCGGACGGCAGCCGCCGTACACTAGTGGCTGGAAGAAATTTTTTTTTGTATTAAATGTGACTTAAATACCGTAAATTGGTTTCGGTTAGGAATGAGATTTTTTAAAGTTTCGAAACAGCGTCAGAAATTTTCGGTACATATTTTAATTTGCAATGTCACAACATACTTCCAGAGCGTGAAACACTACTATCAGTATCAAGCTTCCAGTAACTTTTTATACAAATATAATTTAATGATTGGACCTCGGTAACACGAACAACTGCGAAAGAAAAAAAGGCAATAACTTGAAAAACTTTTACAAAAATTACCCCACAAACATCTGGCAGCGTGAATGGCTTTGAGCCGCTGGCAATGGGCGTGAACAGCACAGATTTTCCGTCTGAAGACATTTCTGTTCTGTTGGTCGCCTCGTCTGACTGTGTCGCGTTGGAAAAGTGCCAAAAGTATTTGGAAGAAAGTTTTTGAATACCCTGGGATTTGCCAGATATATTTTTTGTAGATAAATGTATCATACAAAAATAAATTACATAATTATACATTTTTTATCAACATTTCAATATTAAAAAAATTCCACAACATTAGACTTCATTCACGAGACTAGGCACATCACATGGACTGTTTTTTTTAAATATGAGGAAAAAAATCAAAGACAAAAACCGACAGGCGATAAAGTGCTCAACGAGCTTACCCAAATACCAGTATCTCGCATTTTCAAATCCAACTGACAGAAATACAATGAAAAGCATGAAAAACGAGAGAAAAAAAATTGGCTCTGCACACGCTAGCTTTTTTTTTAAAAAATGTCGAAAAGTGGAAAACTCATGCCTTGGAAACACTTGAGTTGAGGGAAAGTGATGTCTGTCAACTACTGTCGATGGAGATAAAAATGACACATTCTGGTAAACTCAAATGGATTCAAAGATGATATATGCTAGGTCTCACAATTTTCTGAAATTTCGGTAGGAAATTAGTGTGTGTAGGCACAATTAGAACAATATTTTTTAAGTCGGTGTTATTTATGTAAAGAAAAAGGCACTTTTTAATCATGGATACAAATCTAAAAAATATCTTACAAGGTAACAATAACCCTAAGAAGCAAAACCACTAAATTATATAATAAACAAATATTTACATAAATTTAAACGGTATACAGAAACGCTTCTGGATATTTTAGAAATAACAAAAACTTGAGAATATGCCGAATTTAGCCAGTTCCGAAGTTGTGAGAAACAGTAAAATTAGAAGACATCACATGCAAAACTCTGAACAGACTGGAAAAATCGTTTATAAAAAATAAATAAAAACAAATCCCACATTTTCAACTCATTACACCAATTTTCAAATGGGCGGCATTTCATCCATATCCACCTGCACTTTGATGAACATTATGTCATCCCTGATGTAGTCCAATTTCTCCAACATTGTCAACTCGCAGAATTTTTGTGCCCCAAAACTTGCATTGCGCTCGGAAACGGGCCGACCTGAGGGGGGAAAATGTGGACGCAAAATTAAATATGACATTGAACGAAGATACATGAATACAATAAAATGTACAGTACAGTACAGTAAAATGTGATTGGAGAAAAGACTTTTTACAATCTAATGTGTGCCATGCACACAGAAAACAGTGTGATTTACTCATAAGAAAATGTATGAATCAATTTGTAATTACCGTATTACCTCGAAATACCCCCATGGGGGTTTATTATTTCGCCAGCAAAATTTGAGGGGGGTTAATTCGAAGGGGGGGGTTAATTCGAGGGGGAGGTTAATTCGAGGGGGTTTTTATTATTTCGTCAGAAATTTTCGTGAGGATCGTAGTAAATAGTAGGCCTTTTCATACCCAAAACAGGTAATAAATGTGTCTAAACTAGGGTTCAAACGGGATTGACTTTTCGGGATCGGGATCGGGATTGGTTTTTTGAGATTTCGGGATCGGGATCGGGATTGGCCGGGATTGGGGTCACGGGATCGGGATCGGGATCGGGATTGGCATTTTTTCGGGATCGGGATTGGGGTCTTGGGATAGAGATTTTAGCCGATGTTTTGGCATCCACAGTTGTTCATAGAGGTCTAAAAACACGGTTGGATGCCAGAAACGTGGCATAAAATGAACGCTGGGGGTTTGCGTTCACATTTTTGTATGCAAAAACGTCGTTTTTTCACTTTTGATAATTTCCACTAAGGAAAGCATAAAATAGCGTCATGTACAAAAAATAACTGCACAGTGCACACTAGGGTTCAAACGGGATTGACTTTTCGGGATCGGGATTGGTTTTTTGAGATTTCGGGATCGGGATCGGGATTGGCCGGGATTGGGGTCACGGGATCGGGATCGGGATTGGCATTTTTTCGGGATCAGGATTGGGGCCTTGGGATAGAGATTTTGTATCGCATTGCTTAATCAGTAAATATCAACACTGAAAAAGTGCCATTATTAGTGAACTTCATACCACTACAGTATTTGCTACAGTCTGAAATGTTTCATAAGAGGCAGTGAAATGTGAAATGATGTATAAAAATGACAAATATATTGATCTAAAGGTGAAAACAGTGGTGTATTCTAATGCTCAACAGTGAGAGCTCTTTCAAAAAAAATTTTTTACACTTACACTTTTTTTTACACTTTCCTAGGTATTTTTAAAATACCTTACACTTTTGGTATCCATACTCAAAATTTGGAAAGTGTATTTACACTTACACTTTCCAAAAATACCGGTATTTTAACAACTCTGTAATATACATGAAAAATTGTCATTTTCTGAAATACTTTTGAATCGATCAATATCGACAATTTTGACACTGAAAAAATCGTGTTTTCAAATGTACAAAACAGCATCCATTCGAAAAAAATATTCACGGCGCCCACGCTTCCCACAGAACTGAAACTCATCACAACATTCAACCAAAAAACAGACCCAAAAACGCCCTATTCTCTTTGACAGCGTTAGGTTTCACCGTGTACGTGACATTTTTCCTGGCGGCCGGGTCTTGGCACTGGTCCAAAAGGGTGAAAGTGACCCGATGGCAGAAAGGCCACGTGAGCAGGGGGTCGTATTCGCCGCGAAGAATGCCCACGAACAGCGACATGAACTTGCCGCGCACTGAAAAGATAAAATAAAATAATTTAAATTAAAAATACTTAAATAACTAAAAATAATTCCATTTGTTTTTTTTTATTCAAATTTTTTGATAACCTTACAGTGACATTTTACAGGGAGCGGGGCCCTGCTCACAGCCCCATTGAATAGATAGAATTCAGCAAAAAAATTCAGAAAAACGCCAACCCCCAAAAAAAATTTCATTTGGTCTCAGGTCCCAAAATCTACCTTTCCCATCTCCAAACAGACAAGCGCTCAGTGCCATTTTGTAGCCATGGCGTCCAGTAAGAAACGGGGGACTAAAAACTGTTGTTTTGGACCCGGCTTTGGCTTCGTTGAATTTTTGCTGGTAATTGTCGATTTTCCATAGGAGCTGGGCGCCGTACAGTTTTTCCAGGGTATCCGTTTTCTGGCCCAGTTCATCGATTTGCCTGTGTATGGATTGAAATAGATTTTTTTGTTTGATTTTGGGCTAAAACACCATTTATCGTGGAATATACCGAAACTCAAAATACCAGCAGGTCTTCATGAACTGTAGACCCCCCCCCCCCCCGAAATACGCCCTTTGAAATAGGCAGTATGGTACATGAACCAGTTCTGGTTAAAAAGGGCAAAAAGTTGTGAAAGTTGGCAAATTAGAGGGAAAATTGTGACAAAATTTGTCAAACATCGCTCCAGATAATTAGATAGCTGGAACGTTAGGTGGCTCCCCTCCCCGATCTACCCTACAAGACCCGGCGAGCATACCCATAAAAACTGCCATATATCCGTACCTGCGTTTGACCATCTACTTCAACCCCACGGGCTCAACTTGTTCAATACCCCAGTCACTTACCACTTACCATGCCACTTATCAACCCCAAAAATACCCACCCCCCACCTGCTCATGCGCTCAACATTCAACTGCATGGACAACAGAATGCGCCTCAATTCGAGCACCCCGTCACAGAGCAGCGACAAATGTTTGGTGGGCTCGTCGTGGATGTGCTTCTGCAGGGTGGTCCGCTCGCCCTTGTAGCCGCAGCCGAACTCGGAGAAGGGGCACGCGCTGCCCGCTTTCGGACATTTGGTCAGGTGGTTTTTCAGCTGGGGGGTTGAGGGGGGTTATTTTGTGGCGTTGGAATGAGAGCGTGGTTTTCGGTCTCGGTGTGGGAAAAAAATTCGCTCTCGGTCTCGTTCGGTCCATAGGTATCGTAAGACTAATCATTGACCAGTTCGTGATTTGTCATTTTGTCAAATGTCAGACCATTTTGTCAAATGTGAGATGAAATTTGTGAAATATTTGTCACGTAAAATGCAGCGTAATTAATTATTTTTTGTCACGCAGTTTTTTACAGGCTAATATTACGATTTTTTGTCACGCAGCTTTTTACGGGCTAAAATTTCCAATTTTTGACACGCAGTTACATAAGGCTAAAATTGCAATTTTTTTTGTCACGGAGCTATTTACAGGACATGAAAAAATTGGTTACATTTTCAAAAAATTTCAATGTAACTGGATCGAACTTTTCAAATGAGCGAATGCACATTAAATAAAACTGCCAATAAAATAAAATAAAAAATACTTAAAAATATACCTCATCCCTAGCGAATTTAGCCTTGCCGCAGCCGTTGGGGCAACTCAGCGGGAACCTTAAAATGGAGTGTATTCGGTTGGTATTTATAATCCAAAATCTAAAAATAGACTCAACAACTCTAAACAACGTGAAACCCGGAAAAAAGCGCGAAAAAAATTTTAAAATTATTTTCATGTTTTATTTCAATTTTCACTTTTTTCTAATGTTTATTCCAGAAGAATCACTTGAAGAAAAACAGAATGCAGAATCCAACCCAATCTAAAAATGCCAAAACTAAAAGTCAAAAATTCGACAGAAAAACTATTATTGATAGAAATGGCCACCGAAACCCACCTAGGACAAGCCCTATAATGCTCAGACAGCTGCTCAAAGCGGACCTCCTTCTCGCAGTAGTCGCAGGCGACCAGCCGCTTGGCGCAGTCCTCGGTGTTGTGCGTTTCCGTGTGCCGGCGCTCGAACGTCTCGCCGCATTTCCGCGCGCATTCTACTATGGCGAATTCGCATTCCTGTGGGGGGGGGGGCGATTTTGTAGGGGGTGATTTGCTGTGTACTAAAAGGGGGGTTATTTTGCAGGGGGGGGGGTATTTGCTGTGTACTGAAAGGGGGTGATTTTGTAGGGGGGTTATTTGCTGTGTACTGAAAGGGGGTGATTTTGTAGGGGGGTTATTTGCTGTGTACTGAAAGGGGGGTGATTTTGTAGGGGGTGATTTGCTGTGCACTGAAAGGGGGTGATTTTGTAGGGAGGTTATTTGCTGTGTACTGAAAGGGGGTGATTTTGTAGGGGGGTTATTTGCTGTGCACTGAAAGGGGGTGATTTTGTAGGGGGGTTATTTGCTGTGTACTGAAAGGGGGGTGATTTTGTAGGGGGTGATTTGCTGTGCACTGAAAGGGGGTGATTTTGTAGGGAGGTTATTTGCTGTGTACTGAAAGGGGGTGATTTTGTAGGGGGGTTATTTGCTGTGCACTGAAAGGGGGTGATTTTGTAGGGGGGTTATTTGCTGTGTACTGAAAGGGGGTGATTTTGTAGAGAGGTTTTTTGCTGTGTACTGAAAGGGGGTGATTTCGTAGGGGGGTTATTTGCTGTGTACTGAAAGGGGGGTGATTTTGTAAGGGGGTCATTGCTGTGTAATGAAAGGGGTGTAGTTTACAGTGGGGATAACCCCCTCCCCTCCATGAACGCTACTGGCATGTGTATCTCAGATGCCGTATAGCTATTCAGGAGAGTCGAAAAAGTATAAACGCTGGAGCTATCTGCCTACCAATGTGAAGCTAATTTTGGCCAATTTTTACTCCATATATTGAACCCAACAATTTTTCAGCTACACAGCTCTCCCGACAATTGATTTACATCCATCATTATCATCACTATCTATCAACTTTGTCGGTGACAAGCAAATTTGCGACCCGACCTTATACTTTTCTTTCTTCAAACCACTTTTCTATAGACTTTTCACTTGCGAAATTGGCACCAGCCCAAGAATAATCAATGTAAATGGCAACTCAGACACTCAAATTACCTGAATATGTCCAGGCAACTCCCTCAACCTTCCTTCCCAGCTACAGCCATTCTCCGTAAAACTACATTTCACTCGCAAATCTTGTATTTTCTTCTGCAGCGGCTTGTCAACGAACGCCTTGTCGCGGTCAATTGGCTTGGCGTCCACGGGACATTTCGAATTGGCTCTTGATTGTTTTTAAAAGGTTTTTAAACATGTCATGTTTAACAAAGTGGCAATAAGCAAAACAGTCGGCCGCGGGCGTCAACTGGTTTCGATGTCAATTCGACTTTTAGTTGACAACTTGACGGGTCGGAGAGCGATATCTCAAAAATACACATTTCACAATTTTTGAAGAAATTTTTTTGAGGCATTTGAACAATTTATGAACCAGCTAAAACCAGTTGACACCCGGTAGAGTGCGTAGCACAAATCCAAAAAATTTATTTTTTTACCGTCAACTCACTTGAGTAGCTCGGGCAGACACGTGGAACAGCAGTGGTGCTCGCACGCGTCGAACAACACTGGGTACCTGTGCATGACGGATACTGATATCACAAATTATGTAATTCGTAATTTACACTATGATACTTGATTTTCAAATCATTGATTAACAATTTACATTCATGTAAACTGTCAATGTCATGTCAAATGTCGTACAAATTTGTCAAATGCCAGAAGTTAAGCAATGATATCCTTTTGAAATTTTATTTGATATATTAATTGACATTTGACACTCACATCTGACATCTGACTTTACACTTTACAGGGTGCGGAACTGCCCTTGCTACTAAAGAACTTAAAACTGACAAATACAGATCGCGGACACAACACCTACAACGCCATCACTTACTCGCCAGTAGAGCGCCCTACTCGCGCCCTACCTCCCAATTGAATCCAGCCCCAGACATATGTACACACCCACCTGAGAACCTGCGAGCACACCGGACACTCATAATCCTTGGGCACCTCGTCCAGAAAGACCAAGTCGATGTCGCCCACCGGCCTCGGCTTGCCCTCGCCCGACGACTTGCCACGCGGGCTACCCGACGGCATCTTGTCGGGTTATTGTCGGTTGGGAGGTGCGCCTGCGAGTTGGGTGTGGATTGGGTTGGAGTGTAGGGCGCGAGTAGGGGCAAGGTAAATAATGTGAAGAGCGAATTTAATTTTGGAAATTCGGTTGTGGAAATGTGATTAGTAGGAGATGTACTGAAAATGTCGCATGTGGCTGTTTGAAGGAGTGTGGAAATGTGTTAAAAAGAGTACATTAGTGGTGATAAAAACGCCAAAAGTTTGGTGAAGAGTAAAACAAAACTGGCGCCATGGTGCTTTGTGGCGCCGGATACCATCCATTTACCGTTTACTACACTTAATTTACCGGCACTTGGAGGGTTTTTTGAAAATGGCTAAAGCGCCAAACAAAACTGGCCCCATGGATATCACCAGTGGCGCCATTTTTTGTGCGCCGCGCCATTCCACCAACACGCTAAAAAATGATTATCACAAAATGGCCACTCAAAACATGCGGAACCACGCGAATGCGACAGTCTCCACAAACTCGACCAATCAAAAACCCAATCCAAAAGCTCCAAAACATCAAAAACACAAGCCAAAACCGAACCATGAAAGCACAAATACCCGGCCAGTCACGCCGCAGCGCCGCAGGTATCCAAGCAACAGCCGCTGCACATCAAAATCGCATGATCAATGCACATGCGCCCTGGTTTCCATGCGTCCATGACTACTGATACGATATTGATAGCGCTTGGTGTCTAGTTGATATTGCTTTGAGGCTCTGTGAAAGTGTGTCATGGAGTAATGTGGGCTGGTTGTTTGGCGGTTTTGCGGTTGGTAGGTGGATGTTTGTAAGGCTGGAGACAGTTCTTAGAGATGTCAAGTGGTGGGTGTGTTGAAAATTGTGAAGTTTGTAAATATTTCAATAATTATTTCATAAATACAGGAAATACGGGCGCATTAACCGTAGGTTCCAGATTACCTGGACAAGTAGGTAGCGATAAGTAAACTATTAAGTGGCACATCAAGTAAAGTAAGGTAAAGAAAGTAAAGTTGAGGCTGACAAGTATCTTAATTTGCCAATTGACTTGTCACCTATGTCCACTTATCAGTTAATTTGTCGACTTGCGGAATTGGGCCTTAAGATTTACAGTTGAAGCTTAAGGCCCCTTTCACACTGCACTTGTGTGACGACAGTAGATCTCATTCGTCACAGACCGTTTTGTGATGACAAATCTATTTTTAACAGATCTTCATGAGTGTGACGACTGGTCGGCCTCGTTATTGGCGACAAGTAGGGACTAATGATGGAAAAGCGCCAGAAAAAATGGCGCCAGGCGCCAAGGGCGCCATGGCGCCATTCGGAAAGTGGGCGCCAAGCGCCAAGGGCGCCACAGAAAAAGGGCGCCAGGCGCCAAGGGCGCCATGGCGCCATTCGGAAAGTGGGCGCCAGGCGCCAGGGGCGCCACGGAAAGAGGGCGCCAAGCGCCAAGGGCGCCATGGCGCCTTTTGGAAAATAGGGCGCCATGCGCCAAGGGCGCCAGGATAAAAAAGAGAGTATAGCGATCGGTAACCTTCCCGATCGGTAAGCTCTCGATTGGTAAGCAAAAGTATGTCGATGGGTAAGCCAAAGTGTGTCGATGCGTAAGCCACACAAAGTCTAACAAAGTATCTCGATTGGTAACCCATGGTATATCAATTGTAAAGCCAATGTCTCGATCGGTAAGCCGCAATACAAACATACCACACACATACATTTTACATTTTACAGGGCTTTTTACATGACTTTTGACACTTTGCAGGACATTTTACAGGTATAAATTTATCATTTTTACACTACATCTACATATTTATAAACTTTTTTTAGTATATTTGCGCACGCATGATTATTAAAAATGCTTATGTACACATTGGCGCCGCATATTTTTACTTCTTTCTTCGCAGTTTGTACATTTGATGAAAGGCGCCCAGTCATAATGGCCTCATGTATTGTTTGTACATATGTATTTACCTCAGTAATTATTCCATGTATTACACGTATGTACGTGCTTACCCATCGACATACTTTGGCTTACCGATCGCCATACTTTGGCTTACCGATCGAGAGCTTACCGATCGGGAAGGTTACCGATCGGGATTCCCTCGATAAAAAAATGCCTACAACACCATGCGTGTGCTAAAAATGTTTATTCAGCACCATTGTATGCGCATTCACTTCTTAATTCGCGTTCTCCAGGATGTAATGAACAAAAACAAGGCAAGCAACAAAAATTTTTTGAATAAAATCCACATGACGAATTCAAACGCAATGGACATTGTCATTTGACAACAATCCATTCATTACAAATAGACCTTTCCAAACAATGTTTCCTAATTGCAACGATTTAAATCCGTTGATTTATGATTTTGCAAGTTAGACGGTCCGTCATTCTTGTCTTCTGATCCGTCAGACAGATCTGATGAACCGTTGGACGAAAGATTTCCACCCACTCACACCACTCCGTCCATTTTTCTGGCGAATTTAGATCATCCACGGATGCGTTTTCATTTTTTTTCGTTTACACAGCACTCACCGTGAAACCCTGCTGGCGCCTTTTTGGCGCCCTTCTAAAGCAGGGCGCCACAGAAAAAGGGCGCCAAGCGCCAAGGGCGCCATGGCGCCTTTCAGAATGTGGGCGCCAGGCGCCAAGGGCGCCACAGAAAAAGGGCGCCAAGCGCCAATGGCGCCATGGCGCGGCGCCCTTTGGCGCCCTCAAATGGCGCCAGCGCCATGGCGCCATTCCATCACTAGTAGGGACCATTTTTTAACCATGCTCATTGTGACGACTTGATCAAATATTTTACTTGTCACACTCGCGCAATGTGACGATCACTTTTTTTAAATTGTCGGCACACCTGTCGGGCTCCGACAGTGGCAAAATTTTTTTATAAACATGTATAACTCATGTATAAACATGCATATACACCTAGGTGGTATGCATACCAGAGTTGCGAAAGTGTATTTACACTTACCCGAAATACCCGGGTAAATGGGTATTTATATTTACACTTACACTTACACTTTCATAAAATACCCATACACTTTTTTTACACTTTCCTGGGCAAAATACCCGGGTACAGAAAGTGTATTTTTTTCTTTCAGATGGCCCTGTTTTATGCTTTTGAGAAAGCATAAAATAGGGTCATGTACAAAAAATGCATTGAATGTAGAAAATATGGCAAATGTACAAACTAGCATTTGATCTACAACCTTTGATCAGTACTCATGGTATTCTACGCTTTCATCATACTTTTGTAACAAGGACAAGATCAATGGAAATTCACCAGCTGGACACAAAGTCAACTTTTGCATTGACATTTGCTGCATGTCCATTTGTGCATTTAAACAGTGTGTATCGCATTGCTTAATCAGGATAATATCAACACTGAAAAAGTGCCATTATTAGGGAACTTCATACCACTACAGTATTTGTTAAAGTCTGAAATGTTTCATAAAAGGCTGTAAAATGTGAAATAATGCATGAAAATGATAAATAAATTGATCTATAGGTGAGAACAGCGGTGTTTTCAAATGCTCAACAGTGAGAGCTCTTTCTAAAAATTTTTTACACTTACACTTTTTTTACACTTTCCTAGGTATTTTTAAAATACCTTACACTTTTGGTATCCATACTCAAATTTTGGAAAGTGTATTTACACTTACACTTACACTTTAAAAAAATACCGGTATTTTAACAACTCTGATGTATACTTTACCACATTCACTCATGAATATGGAACTTTTCACTCGACTTATGGAACTTTTTCAAGTGTTGTCGGAGTCGTCACAAAATGCAGTGTGAACGCTGTCTAAAAGATTTTTGACATTTCTTTTTATATCACTTGACAAAATTTGGAATCGAACCTAGACTAAAGGGTGGGTAGTTTGAGCACGCTGATAATACAAGGAAGTTCTAATGGTGGCTGGCACGGGGGTCAAAAATATTTTTGTAACTTCAGATGACAGGACGTACAATTAGTGCCGAATGCGAACTGATGCATTTCTGTCAACTAAAACGTGTTGGTAAAATCGTATTTCAGTCAACCGGCGGTAAGTGAAAGGGTGGACAAACAACCTGATGATGGTCAATTTGATAATAATTATTCCAGAGACAAGGTCTGATTTAATCCGATATTCATTATCGCAATATGAGCATCTAATCGCGAACTAATTTTACAAACGAGATACTAATGAAACGACCGTCCGAAATGTTGGCGAGCCCGTCAAATACCGGTGAGAAACGGTAAAGGCCCGGTTAAAATTTCCGGTAAAATGTACAAAAATTCACATTTTCCGGGAATCGCCGGTACAGTATCGTAAATTTTACCGGTCTTTCTAGTGTGACTATCAAAACACTTTTCAAAAAATCGCGAAATGGGATGTGAAAAATACAAACGACCAGGGCTCAAAACTCAACAAAAACGCAAGAAAAACAAAATCACCTAATAACCTACAAATACCTACAATCAGGCGACAAATTTATGCATTTTCTCCAATAATTCGATATATTTGCCGTGTTCATACTGAGTGGCGTAATTAACCAAATCTTCCACAAATTTTGCGTCGATGCCCCGCTCCTCCAAATAAGTAACGAGGTGTTCGTAAATTGTCTGCGTGTGATGAAATGTTTTTGCAAACGGTAATTTCAAACTTGATGTTACTCTACTTCAGGGGTCTCCAGGATTTTGGCCCTCGCGGGGGCTGGATAGATAGCAAATCGCTCCTCCGGAGGGATAGATAGCTGGAAAATTTTTCTGGGGGGGGCTTGGGGGAGGCCGGCGGGGGAACAATATATAGGCTTTTTCAAGGTTCAGAAGGCAGAAAGGGGAAAAAAATCGCTAATAATCAGTTAAAAGTAGCCAAAAGTAGGTATAAAATGGCAAAAATAGGTATATAACCATGTATATAGCCGGAAAGCACGATTTTGAAGGTGAAAAACTATTAAAAGGTGCGAACATTAGTGATTTTGAGCGAAAATTGGGGCAAAATTTCTCAAAAACCACTCCAGATAGATAGATAGCTGAGCGATTTGGGGGGGGGGGGTCTTTTGGGGTAGTAGCCAAAAATTTTGCCTCGGGATAGATAGATAGCTGAGCGGCCTCCGGGATAGATAGATAGCTGGCCGATTTGGGGGGGCAGCCCCCCCCCCCCTAGGAGACCCCTGCTCTACTTATCGGACAGAAAGCTACATAAAAAATACCAAATTGTGCACCGAATGCACCCATGGTGAGAGCAATGTAATGCAAAAAAGCCAGATAAAAATGGGAAAGAATATTTTACGTGTCACTTAGCATTTTACGACGCAATATCTCTAGCACTTAACATGAAATATTATTTACATAATGCGGCAATTGGCCCATGATAATCACATTCAAAAAGCACCAATAAAAACAACGAACCCCGTCGATAATTCCACCAGAAGTGGCATACTCGCTGTCATCAACTTCTTTGCCAGAATACATGTATATTTCCATTATGTCAAACGGGGGGCCTGAGAAAACGTTGATATGTATTTGGGTGAACCACAAAGTTTCAAGTGTACAGGGACGTAACCAGGATTTTTGAGCGGGGGGGGGCTGCTTGTTTACGGAGGCCGGCGAGGGGGGGGGGGCTCAGCCCCCCCCCCTAAAATTTTAGCTACATAGTGGCGGAATGGCGCCATGGCGCTGGCGCCATTAGTAGGTGCCATGCCATGGCGCCATTGGCGTTGGCGTCAGCGCCATGGAACGCTGTATATGTATGTAAATATACATACAAAACAGCAAAAAGCACAACATTCAGTGTATTTATAACGTTTTGCGGCCACATGGAGCAAATTTGATGATAATACCTTATGGCTGGTGAAGAATGCGCGCTTGCGCGCAAAATTTTTTACACTGACATTGAAAAAGTCAAATTTTCCGGTCAATTTCTGGTCTCGCCCCGGGAGGGGGGGGGCTGCAGCCCCCCCCCGCCCCCCCCCCTGGATACGGCCCTGCAAGTGTACTGATCGGACGTATGCGTTTCAGAGAACGCTACCATATTCCTATAAAAAAGTCACGGAATCAAGACGCACTAAATAGTAATATTTACCAATCCAATGAAATGTGAGAAACAAAATGTTCGTTTATTCAGATGTTATATGTTATTCGAGCGGCTTTTCATTCCACCACGCGGAAAATACACTTCCAACCATTTGCCCTATCAATTCAGACTGCCCAATATAAATCCCCCATTCATCAATTTTTTGAAACAATTTGGATTGCATCAAAAAATTTGATCGTTTTTCCGCATTTGTAAATCGGTATTAAAAGGACCACCCAAAAGTAGAAACATATTTTCCAGTGTGTGAGGTCACAAAGTCTAACGAAAAAACAACAACAAACAAACCATCATCCTGTGGTTGTGCAATTTCGCATTCGATGGCCAAAATGTCAGCGCCTTTTTGCACCTCGACAGTGAACGCAGGCTTGGCAGCGGATACACCCTGGAAGGGGGGTCAGTTTTTGGACTACTTACGACGCTAACCGGAATTGACGGTATACAGGATATGTTACCGCATTTTGATGAATAAAGGCACGTGAACATTTGCGCACTAAATAATATCATACGGCATAGTAGCGGAACGTGTCAACAATGTTAATTTAAATCAAACACTTTTACTCGCTAACATCTGAATGAGGAACATTTTTTGTCCTATTTTTCTAATCACATTACATGTCTATCATATCCGAAATTTTTTAATCATATCATACGAAACCAAAATTTTTGAACACGTGGTGGGTAGGGTTCAAACGATATGACTTTTCGATATCGATATTATTTTCTGAAACACGATATTCGATATCGATACTATATGGAACCTCGATATTCGATATTGAAAAATGGTCGATATTCGATATTTCGATATTTTCGATATTCGATATTGCAGTATGCTTTTGGTATAGCAAGGCATATTTCAAGTGGCATATTGTATTTTCATGTGGTTGCACACATGTTTAATCATCTCTTTACTGAAATTTGAATGGTGCTAGTGATTTTAACAAGCTTTACATCACTCAATGGTAGAAAATAGAAGAAAAACATGATGAATCAAAGTGTATCAGACAAATAACAATTGGTAGATATTAAGTTCATCCTAACCTAATTGCTTAAGGGCATGTTGCAAAAAAGTATATCAGCGTTTTCTGGCTTCAGATTTAGCACTCCAACAACAATGACCAGGGCCGTATCCAGGGGGGGCGGGGGGGGGCTGCCGCCCCCCCCCCCTCCCGGGGCGAGACCAGAAAGTGACCAGAAAATGCGACTTTTCAACGTCAGCGTAAAAAATTTTGCGCGCAAGCGCGCATTCAACACCAGATATAAGGTATTATCATCAGATTTGCTCCACGTGGCTGCAAATCATTAAAAATGTTGTGCTTTTTGCTGTTTTGTATGTACCTATATTTACCTACATATACAGCGTTCCATGGCGCTGACGCCAACGCCAATGGCGCCATTCCGCCACTATGTAGCTAAAATTTTAGGGGGGGGGGCTGAGCCCCCCCCCCTCGCCGGGCTCCGTAAACAAGCAGCCCCCCCGCTCAAAAATCCTGGATACGTCCCTGACAATGACATTATAAATACTGTACTTTTACTCATCAAATACAATACTATAAGCACATCAGATCAACCATAAACATCTCAAAATGAAAATGAAAAGCAAATTTGGGGACACAATACAGGTTTGATATATCGAAAAAATGGTCGATATTCGATATTTTTTCAAAATTTTCGATATCGATATTAAAAAATGGTCGATATCCGATATTCGATACGATATATCGTTTGAACCCTAGTGGTGGGTTGTAAATAAAAGTTTGCCAAGGTGAAAGGTTGGGTGCCCAGTCTTTATTTATGTTTTTGCCACGATTTTCCATAGAGATTAAATTATTTTTCTATTTTTGAGAGATTTTCAGATTTTTAAAATATCGGGAATATATAAAAAGTTTATCGTATTTATATTTACTTGTATTTTAAAAGTTTTTTCAAAGAGAATAAATTATATACTTTTTTAATAAAGTATTTATATACTCTTTTAATCATATTTCCTCAAAATCAGCCACTTTCAATCCTAATAACAATTAGGTACAGTACAAAAACCAACGCTCATCTCAGGGGACTCGAATGCCATGGGGTCCTCGGCGCCGGGCTCGGGCTGGATGGCGTGGTTCACGTTGAACGACACCCGCACCCTGCAAAGTGGCGGAAGTGGGGAGAAAGTTTGCATCCACAATTGTAGTTCATGTACAGTGCATCAGGATAAATGTGGGGACTATATACCTATTTTTAGCCAACATGTATTTTTTACACTTTCCACAAATTTTTTTTTAGCTATTTTACAGCTATTTTCTCTCTTTTTTTCTTTCAACACATAAAAACATGTTATAACGACAGCAAACTTCCCAAAGAAATTTTTTCAGCTATCCATCTATTCAAGGACGTATCCAGGGGGGGGCGGGGGGGCTGCAGCCCCCCCCCCCTTCCGGGGGTGAAACCTAAAAAGTCCCGGAAAATGCAACTTTTCATGTATATTTTTCTGTTTCTCAAAAATTTTGCGCGCAAGCGCGCAATGTCTTCCCCGTTCATTGTATTTTCAGCGGATCGGTCCCTGTAAACAAAGATCCTCGTAAATGAGCATATTTTTGCGACTTTCGCTGTATATGTATGCATATTTACATACATATAAAGCGGTTCCTGGCGCTGGCGCCAACGCCAAACACGCCATGGTGTGGCGCCTTTGTATGGCGCTAGCGCCAAAACGCCTTTCCGTCCCAATATAGGGTAAAATTTTAGGGGGGGGGGGCTGAGCCCCCCCCCCGTTCGTCGGGCTCCGTAAACAAGCAGCCCCCCCGCTCAAAAATCCTGGATACGTCCCTGCATCTATTATCTCTATGGACCCCCACAGGGTTCCAAATCTATAAACAAGACACCAGCACTCACTTTTCCCCGCCAAAATCCTTGCTCAGCGTGACTTCAGCCCTGTCAGCGGACGCGGTAAAACCCTTAAAAAGATCCGCAGTACCCGGAGCTTGCTTAGCTTGTTCCTTTTCAGCGACAATTTCGTCTGCCAAAATCGAGTGCAGTTGTGTGGCTGATGCTGAGTGAGGCAATCGGTGTGTACATTTCGACAGGATTAATTATGGAACCAGGGGGTCTCCAATGAGGCCACGGGGGTGGTAACACCCAAACGCTGTGTGGATGAATTTTAGAGTAATTTTGCCCCAATTTTTACACCAAACCTCTATTTTTTGTACCTAATTCTAGGGTTCAAACGGGACGGACTTTTCGGGACCCAGATCGGCTTTTTGTGTTTTCGAGATCGGGATTGAGGTCTCGGGATCGGGATTCGTTTTTTGAGATTTCGGGATCGGGATTGGTGTTTCGGGATCGGAAGTTACCAATTTTCTCATTTTTTCTTTGTATATACTCGGCGGACAGCACACCTAGTATGAAAACCTACCATAATTTAATGAATAAAATCTTTAAATTGATAAATTTCATAATTAATTATTCCATAATAAAAACGAAAGGCAGGTGCATCGCCAGTCTGGGAGGCGTTTTTTGCTCATGCCAAAAAATATTTGGCTGACAGCGATAACACATGATGCACGCCATGCACTGTCGCAGTCAGCCAAATATTGTTCTGGCACACAAACCCACTCAGCATTGACCGACAACGGTTTGGTCAACGCTGAGCGAATCAAACGACTGAATGGAGGCACATGTAGGGTTCAAACGGGATTGACTTTTCGGGATCGGGATCGGGATTGGTTTTTTGAGATTTCGGGATCAGGATCGGGATTGGCCGGGATTGGGGTCACGGGATCGGGATTGGCATTTTTTTTGGGATCGGGATTGGGGTCTTGGGATAGAGATTTTGGCCAATGTTTTGGCATCCACAGTTGTTCATAAAGGTCTGAAAACACTGTTGGATGCCAGAAACGTGGCATAAAATGAACGCTGGGGGTTTGCGTTCACATTTTTGCATGCAAAAACGTCGTTTTTTCACTGTTGATAATTTCCAGTAACTTTCCGGGATCGGGATCCCGGACTTTGGAGTTTCTCGGGATCGGGATTGGGATTTGAAAAGTTTTGGGATCGGGATCGGGACTGCTAAATCCCGGAATTTCACGGGATCCGGGATCGGGATCGGGATCCCGTTTGAACCCTAGGCACCTGTGCACATCCCATTTATAATTCGCCCCGCACGACATGTGCGCGGGTGCAGTGCACACGACAATTACTTATAAAAGTGCATGCGCACAGTGCTAATCACGTGGCTGAGTGCATGCACATGCATCCCTGATTATGGTAATAATGTAATATCAATGACATCATGGTTCTCAGCGACCTATGGCAATCGTCGATATGCCGGAACAACTCCCCATTCACCCACTTCTTTAAATATCAACAACAAAAAAAAATCTGGCGAGGTAAAGAAAAAGAACTGCGCCAATCGCCCCCCAGAATTGACAGGTCTGGTAGTACTACCGCCAAAACGAAATATAATGATGAAAAAACTGTATAATTTTTGGTGCTTTATTCAGATGGGTTACGGTAGGTTTTCCTACTAAGTGTGCTGTCTGCCGCGTATACCTAAAGTGGAAATGCGTGGGAGTGTGGGAAGAACCAAAGATTGAAAAAAACCAAACTCACAGCAATATCTCCTAGATGCGACTGCAACAATATTTTTTGGCATGTGTCCAGCCCCGACGGCCATTCTTGGCGCCTTGCCAACGATACACGCGGAGGAAGAAAACTTGCCGCATTGACGGAATAAATCAAGGGAAGCGCGACGCAAACGTGAAGACAACATTTTTATGTTGCTGCCGACCACAACCACGAGAGGAATGACGAAAGGAATTTCGAATTTTGCAATCGAAGACGCACTTGTACTGATAAGAAGGCTATTGACAAAAAGTGATAGATAACCTTCAATATTGTTATTAAATGCGATGTGTTGTGCGCATGGATTTGTCATAAGAACCATAACAAATCTGATCAGTTTCTAATTTCTGAAAATATGGACTGAGTTGCCATTTCTGATTCTGAGACAAAAATTGGATTGCGAGAAAGGATCTGATGACACCATCAAGTTTCTTCAGTGGTCACTATTTTATTGCACAACTTACTGATGGAAACATAACTCTCAGAATTATGTTCATCTCAGCCACAAAAACTGTCAGATCTCACGACTTACCGCACAATAGAATAAAAATAGCACCACCAAACAACAACACATTTTACGTGAACCCAAACAATAAAAAAAGGACAATAAAAGTAATCCATTTGCAAATTTGGTTCATTCATACTAAATGACGATTATAATTCGAACACTGCATTTAACGCCCAAATATCTCGAAAAAGAAAAATACGATCAAATCTATTTGTGGGCGATAAGATGGCATCGTCAGCGGACGACGTCGCTGCAAAAATGGTAAAGGAAGATTTTTATGAACTTCTTGGCGTCAAAAAAGGTGCGAGCGAGGCTGAAATCAAAAGTTCTTACCGAAAATTGGCTCTTAAATATCACCCGGATAGAAATCCTGGAGACCATGAAGGTTCGTTACTTTGGAACCCCGAATCCTTTTTATTACTTTGTGAGGTATTTATTTTGGATTTTGTGACATACTGGCGCTCAGTATTCTGTCAAATCAAGCGTCTCGTTTCAGAAACACGAGTGCCAAATCTATGAAAATGCAAATCCGTTCAGATCAATCGTAATTTCAGAGCGTCTGTTTTTCATCATGTCTGCCGCGACGTATAAAAACCAGAGATTGAATCTGAACCCTGAAATTTAGACAAAAATATACCACTACAATTTAAAACCAAATTGTCAACTCAAATGTCAACTCAACCGCGCAGCGCAAGAGAAATTCAAGAAAATCTCGATCGCCTACGCGGTGCTATCAGACCCGAATAAACGGCGGCAGTATGATGTTTCTGGCCCATCGAGCACAATGCTAGATTTTGAAGGCATTGATGTCGATCAAATGGGCAGCGTGGGCAGGGTATGTTAAGGGGTTGTTGATTGTTGAGGGGTGGGGTTTCGAGGAGAGTGGCCAAAAAGTTGCCTAGGTATAGCTATTTATGTAGCTAGAGCGTTTGTGGTGGTAGCCCCAACTTCAAGTAGACCCCTTGTTATAGTAAAGTTATATGGTTTTTACGTTTTGCCGCAGGGGGTCTCCAAAGGGAAGCCCACACCCAACTTGAAACAACCAGTGGCTCTTCGCCAATGATTTTGACCCTCGCTATTGTAAAAGCCAGGGACGTATCCAGGATTTTTCAGCGGGGGGGGGCTGCTTGTTTACGGAGCCCGGCGAGGGGGGGCTCAGCCCCCCCCCCTAAAATGTTAGCTACATAGTGGCGGAATGGCGCCATGGCGCTGGCGCCATTAGTAGGCGCCACGCCATGGCGCCATTGGCGTTGGCGTCAGCGCCATGGAACGCTGTATATGTATGTAAATATACATACAAAACAGCAAAAAGCACAACATTTTCAATGATTTGCGGCCACATGGAGCAAATCTGATGATAATACCTCATATCTGGTGAAGAATGCGCGTTTGCGCGCAAAATTTTTTACGCTGACGTTGAAAAAGTCGCATTTTCTGGTCACTTTCTGGTCTCGCCCCGGGAGGGGGGGGGCTGCAGCCCCCCCCCGCCCCCCCCCTGGATACGGCCCTGGTAAAAGCACTTACCATCCCTAGTTACATATTTAAATAATCCCCTACCCAATCACACCCCAGGTATTTGGCGCCCTATTCTCCTCACTGGGGGTGCCAATCCCCACGACAATATCCCCTAAGGCGCTGGGTCAGGCGCGAGATTTGTGCCTCGATAGAACTTGTGCGGCCACGGCTAGAGTGGTCCAGTTTGGCGAGATTGTCAATGGGAAGGTTATTAAACAGGTTTGTGCAGGGTAATGTTTTGCTGTAAAAGATTCGGTACGGCAAAATTTAATTGCGGTTAACAGGACGGTAAAATTACAATTTTGCGGTGGTAAACGGTAGCGTTAGTTTTCGATTTTGCGCTGACCGGTGCGATAAATTTCAATTTTACGGTAAACGATGCGGTACGGCAAACATTTCACGTAGTTCAGTACGGTATTTTAATCCCCCCAACGTACCACACTTCAGGAAACAGACTTCTACAAGGTGAAGTTGTCGCGCGACGATGAAGAAAGGGGCGTGCTCATTTTGTGCCGATCTCCAGCCATGTCCAAATTCAAACTCGTTTTATTCGACAAAGAGGGCGGAGTCAGAATGATTATGGTTAGTGTGCTAATTGGTCGTTTTTATGTTAGGTTGATACCGCGTCTTTTGTGACAAGTGCCACCAGGTGCCAATCCCATACCTTGTGAAATGCCCTGTAAAATGTCTTATTTCATGCAAAGTTTCAAAAATCATGTAAAATGCCCTGCAAAATGGCAACTCATCAACATTTCACAGGGCATTTGCAGGCTCTGGGACTGCCCCCAGAAGTCAAGACAAGTAAGGTAAAGTCTATTTGTCGTCTGTGACCGCTCTCACTATTGCGCACTGTAAAATTTCAAGTATGTATTACACGAATTTGTCAAGCGTTTTATGAAGCGTTATGAGAATGTTAAAATTCGATTTGCATGCCGCACGTAGAGAACGTTTATTACTCATCTTGAAATTTTAATCTGAATATCAAACTTGTCACTGTACTTTGTAACTTGAAAATTCAAAGCATTCGTCACAGAAAAAATATATTTGCGTAAATTTTGCCACTCGCAAAACCACCCTATTTTCAGGAATCGAAAAAGTGCAAAAACTACACGGCCGCCGAGATGTTTTTTGTGCCCTTCGACAGGGCAAATCAGTCTGAATTGTTCCCGTTGAAATTTTTTCAGGACGACCCTGAATGTCCCTTGCAATTTCACCTTTTAGCGAGTTTGGAACCTGCGAGCGATAGGCCCCTGGAAGCCAGGGAACATTTGCTCTGCGTCTATGGAGATAACTGGTTTAATGATGTCAAATACACTTTGCAGGTGCGTTTTTCGGTTGGAATGGTTCTAGGGGTTGCCAGGGGGTTTCCGTTTTTTGGTGGGTAATGTTGGGGTGCTAGATATTGGTTATAATTGTTAGGTGCGGGTGGGGATTCGTTGGGATTTCGATGTATGTATAGGTTTTTTTCAAGGTGTGTCAAAAATAACAAAAATCGCTACACCGGATGATGTATGTCAGGGGTCTCGAATGGGGGGGGGGTTGGGGGGGGTTACCCCCCCCCCCCCCCCCAAACCGCCCAGCTATCTATCTATCCCGGAGGCCGCTCAGCTATCTATCTATCCCGGAGGCAAAATTTTGGGCTACTACCCCCTAAACCCCCCCCCCAAATCGCCCAGCTATCTACCTATCTGGAGCGATTTTTCAGAAACGATACCCAAATTTTTGCTCAAAATCACTATTTTTCATACCGATATATAGATTTTCACCTCCAAAATCACTGGTTCATGCGTCTAATTGCCTATTTTCAGCTATTTTAAGTACTATATGCTCTTGTATACCCATTTTGAGCTATTTTACACCTACTTTTAGCGATTTTTCTCCGTTTTCTTCCTTCTATGCCCCGAAAAAGCCTATATATCGAACCACCACAACCCCCCCCCCCCAACCCCCCAGTAAATTTTTCAGCTATCTATCCCTCCGGAGGAGCGATTTGCTATCTATCCAACCACTCGGAGGGTCAAAATTCAAGATACCCCTGATGTATGTTTTACACCAACATTTTACATTCAACAATTTTACATTTCACAATGCATTTTACATGACTTTGGCAATTTGCATTACATTTTACAGAGTCTGTCAGTTGAACCTAGCCCGTGGCATCCAATTCACAATTTTTTATTAATTTTTTCCAATTTTTTAGGTGCTCCCTTCGCTGGACGTGACGCGGGAGCCCACCTCGGCGCTGGTCGCCTGCGACAAGCAGCTTTTGGAGAAGAAAAAACAAATGGACGAGTTTAAAAAGGAGTTTATGGATGCCAAAAAGAAGTGAGTGTGATTTTTAATGGGTTAAGTTTGGGGGCGGGGCTAGAGCTGAAATCGGTCTGGAAAAAATTCATTTGTGTGTTAAATATGTAAGCTGCTTCAAGGTGAAGATCGCAAAAACTATGAAAAATCGCTAAAACAAGGTTTTTTAAACAACAGAAACTAGTTCAAAATATATACAGCCAAAAATGGGCGAAATTTGGCAAAAGGTTAAATTTTAAAGGTGAAAAAGCACAAAGATACAAAACATTGCGCTTGTGAGTGAAAATTGAGGCAAAACACTAAATAGATATATGGTCGGCTATTTCGAGAAGGAGTTTTCGGGGGTCAAAATTGTAGCCCTTAGGATACAAAGTTATTACCCAGTAATCCTTTATCCCACAACGCTGTTTAGCAGAAAAGACGATTTCGTTTTTCTTTTTTCCAAAATCCTACCCGCTTTTTAAAATAGATACGAATCGTGCTGCGAGCGGCTGAAAACGGAAACTAAAGAAGTACAAGACATGCTCCGAGCCAGAGAAATGGTCTATACGAATTTCGTGGAATCTGCCGCCAAGCCGTATGCGCATTTGGCGCCGCAAAACTCCAGCCCTGAAAAAGGAAGTAGCGGCTTTTTGATGGGTCTTTTTAAGTGAGTGTGGTCTCGGGAATTGGTGCTACGCAAACTAGTTGACGGGCGATGTTTTTGAAGTTAGGAAATTTTAATTAAACGCATTTGAGTTTACCGGATTCAAGCATTTTTGATCTCCGTAAACAGTAGTTGACGGACTCTTCATTCCGGTGTACTCAAAACTGTCATATTATCTTTGGAAATTATGCTGTCAATTGGTTTGCGTAGCACCTTCATGTGTTTTTCGGGAAGCCGAAATTTTTGTTCATTGTCGCTGCCGTATAAATTTTTGGCAGCGTTTACATCTATGTGATACAAATAGCGGGCTTCCCGAAACAGTTTCAATTCCGGCAGCGGATTAGTGACATGAAAATGAGAGAAAGTGAAGTCAACTTAAAGTGACAAGTAAATTTGTAAGTGAAAGTGATCACCACTTTTAAGTTTAATTGTCACTTGACGTAACACTTTCAACTTTTCACGTAGCTCGTCACTTTTCCGTTTTCGGAATTGGCCCCAGTTATTCTACAAATCAAATTTTGTTCACACTTAGCTGGTTGTGTGTGGCGCTATGGTAGTGATGAAAAAGTGCAATAAAGTGAACATTTTTGACACCAATTGAAGATGGCGTAGCGCCATAAAAAAAGCGCAACGAATGGCGTAATCGCCATGGCGCCATAAACTCACTGTCGTTTGGCCATTTGTACACGTCACTTCTCAAGTGTTGCGTTGCTTGCTCGGTATGCAATCATTTGAATATAGGTTTCATTTAGCACTCATTTGAGCACTCATGAATAAAGCACTCATTGTATGAAAACACTTTGAATTTATACGACCCTTTATTTGCCGATTGGGAAACCCCCCAAATTTTTCTGAATACATCCTAGACATACTTCAATACATTGTGCAATTATAATTAAATGGATTGAAGTTTATAAATATTTATATATCATTTATTTATCTAATTTTTTGGCCCTGAAATAATTCCAAACATCTTTCGAGATCAGGGACGTATCCAGGATTTTTGAGCGGGGGGGGCTGCTTGTTTACGGAGGCCGGCGAGGGGGGGGCTCAGCCCCCCCCCCCCCCCCTAAAATTTTAGCTACATAGTGGCGGAAAGGCGCCATGGCGCTGGCGCCATTAGTAGGCGCCACGCCATGGCGCCATTGGCGTTGGTGTCAGCGCCAGGGAGCGCTGTATGAGTATGTAAATATACATACAAAACAGCAAAAAGTACAACATTGAGTGTATTTATGACGATTTGCGGCCACATAGAGCAAATCTGATGATAATACACCTTATGTCTGGGGAAGAATGCGCGCTTGCGCGCAAAAATTTTTTCGCTGACGTTGAGAAGTCGCATTTTCCGGTCACTTTCTGGTCTCGCCCCGGGAGGGGGGGGGCTGCAGCCCCCCCCGCCCCCCCCCCCCTGGATACGGCCCTGTTCGAGATTCTGTGTTTCAATTACATGTATAGTGCCAGGTAATTTTAAATAAATTCATTTTTCACAAGTTCACTGTGGATATTCTGGGACACTTGTGGCTGGTAAAATTCACTCATTTTAAATCTTACTACTGACCCAGAAATCGTTGGCCAATTCAGCTAGTGGACAAGTGGCAAGAAAATTGATAAATAAGTTAAGCTGATGAATTTATATGTGCTAGGTAAAGTGACAGGAAAGGTTACAAGTATTTTTGATACAGATTTCCACGTCACCTATAGGTTTGCTTTTCACTTGACACAGCGTTTATAACTTTTCTTATCACTTGTCAATGTCGTCTCGAGTCCACCTATGGAATTGGCACCGGGTGTCCCAGAATTTCCGTTTTAGGCAGGTGCAGTTCTTGTCAAATGAAGCAGAGATCAACGGACGGTCTCGCACTCTGTAAAATGTCGTAAAGTGTACACTTACTTGACATTTTACAGGGTGCGGGACTGTCCCTTGATCGGTTTGCGTTAAGTTATGCCTCAATGCCACTTCTAGTCGCTTGATATTTATCAGTGTGTTTTGTTCCACGTTTGATTCACTCCGATTATCTGTGATTGCTGTCGTATGTTCAAAAAGTCTTGATTCTTTTTCCAGATTATTTTGCACAATTTTCGCTTTGTGAATTATTTTATACGTCATAGTACCGTATATTCTTGAAAAAAATACCCAGTCAGTTATTTTCATCATAGAATTTTTATGAGGGGGTGGTGTTTCATCAAGGAAGGAATTTTCGTTTAGCTATGTTTTCAATAAATAGTTGCACACATTTACAAAGTTAGAAGACCATAAGCAAATGGTGAATATTTACCTGTAGACGGATAACGGATTGAATTGACCCACACGCACTAGTTCACGGCTGTAATTTCGGCAAACTGAAATCAATTCTGGATACATTGGAGTTCACCGGAATGTGGAGTTCGTCAACTATTCGAATTAGGATCTTCAAGTTATCCTTTTGTTTTGTAATCAATTATTCGATTGGACTAATTCAAGAATGTGCGCTAGTTTTATTCCATTTTTGCATATTTCCCTCCATTAAACGCCATCTATTTATTTTACCGTATTTCCTCGAAATACCCCCCGGGGGTCTATTTTTTCCCCGGAGTGAGATTTTTGAGGGGGGGGGGTAGGGTGTCAAAAAAATTTTTTACGGAAAACGAAAACGGAAAGGTAAAAAAATTTCACTTTACGGAAAACGGAAAACGGAAAAGTAAAAAAAAGTACTGCCGGAAAACGGAAAGGTAAAAAAATTTCACTCAACGGAAAACGGAAAGGTAAAAAAAATTTATTGGCCGGAAAACGGAAAAATGAAATGCCGGAAAACGGAAAGCAAAATTTTCATGGAAACGGCTAAAATAAAGTGAAATTTGCACAGAAATGGACAAATTTGCATGCAGGTTTGCCTGTTTGGCTTTGATTGTGGTAGATGTACATTCTGCAATTATGGATCATGCCAGTAACTTCACTTGTAGTTCAAGCTTAACTGAACCAACAAAAAATCATCAAAGGTAGCAAAAATACAGTACAACAACAATAAAGTTGGAGTAGATGTGGGTCAACACAGGGGCCCACAACCCCAAGACACAGTTGGGAGAGCAAGTTTATTGCACAGTGCTGAACTGAACATGCATCACAAAAGGTCACAGGTGGTGTTCACTTGAAACATAACAATTGCGGGTTTGGTAATAACCCCATCTACACTACTACTCAACTCCTCGGGGGGTAACTGGATTATATGACCTCGGATAATCAAAAAAAAGGTAAGAGATACAACAGAGTTTACAAGTTGCACATATCTGAAGTTACAAAAACCAATTGAACAATGTTTGCATGGGAAAACAGAAAAGCTTATACACAAAAGAGTTTCCTCAATCAAATGAACAAATTTCACGTCTTGCATTGACAGCAGGTCTTTTATCCAACATCCATCGACTTGGACTTCTGCTGCACTTTCCTTGATGTGTTGCATGAGTGCTTGACCATTCAGCAACATTTGCAGAATCAGCAGTCTTCCCAAATCGATAGGCGGGTGGTCGTAACTTGATGTTGCAGGTTGACAAATCAGCCAAATCAGTTTGTGTGGTGATGTTGCGCAGACTGGCCAGGTAGTTGGGATTTCCAAGCAGAATCTAGCCATCGGCAGCAAACATCTTGACTCCGAGTTTTGTGAGCATGTCTCTCTCTTCAGTCTTTGTGAGCACGTCTGATACAGATTTGGATACAGATAAAAATTATGAATGACACAAGAACCTGGTAAAAAACACCCATAGTGGAAAACGATAAATACAGATTGGAAAAATAATGGAAAAATGCCAGAAAACTGAAAATCGAGCCAGAAAATGGAAAAATGGAAACGGACAGGTAAAAATTTTTCAGCCGGAAAACGGAAAAATGGGCTGGAAAAACGGAAATGGAAAGGTAAAAAAATTTTCAGCTGCCGGAAAATGGAAAACGGAAAGGTAAAAAATTTTCAGCTGCCGGAAAACGGAAAGGTAAAAAAATTTCAGCTGCCGGAAAATGGAAAGGTAAAAAAATTTCCTTCAGAAACGGAAATTTGACACCCTAGGGGGGGGGGGGGTTAACGAGGGGGTTTATTTCGATGAAATACGGTGTATGGTTTTGAATACGCGCGACACCAAACACATTTTCTTCTGCATTGATAAAAATTTGTCAAATTAATATTTTTCTTTTTTCCCACCCGTGTGTTTCCGCATTCGATTCTTATCGTCGTTTGAAAGTGACCTGTTAATTTTCATTATTTTGTTGTAGACGCATACTTGGCTTGTGGCAGACATCAATAAATAGACCAATATGACGTCATTTTGGGAACGATAGAAAAACATTCTATTTATGTTTGAAGTAAGTCTATTTCTATAGTTTTCTGGCGTTAACAACTGACTTTTTTTTCATAGTTTCCAACGTCCTTAAAAGCCGTTCTATTTGTGTATAAGGCGCTGCGCATAATTCTGCGCCCTAAGCGCCTTGCTTGCGCCCTATTCAAAAAAGAAATGTTGTTGTTTGCGCTTGGCGCTATACATCTTAATGACAATGTTTCTTTTCTGACGATTTTCCATTACTTCTGATAAAGCGCCAGTGACCCTACAAACTAGTTTTCACCGTGACTTGGGTGAAAACTGAAATGGCGATTTGGGGGCAGTTCCAGACCCTTAAAATGCCCTGTAAAGTGTCAAGTGTCATGCAAAGTGTTAACAATCATGGAAAATGCCCTGCAAAATGGCAACGCGGTTGCCACTTTGCAGGGCATTTAACATGATGTTTGAAACTTTCCATGACGTTTGACACTTTACAGGGTTTTTTACAGAGTCTGGGAGTGCCCCATGGGAGGTGCCTGGCGCGAAAGTGGAAAGCGCCATGACACCGGCGCAAAAACAAATGCTATGAAGATTTGATAGGTGCAATTCATTCACAAATTTATTTGTCTGCCACAGCCCATTTTTGGGATCGATGTGACTACAATAAATCCTCGAATTAGTCCTCAGGTGTATTATTCTTTCAGCAAACTTTTCAACTGGGAGTTATTCGAATGGAGCGTTTATTTCATTGAATTTGTTTATTTGAATTGTCAGCAGATTAATTTATTTCCTGAATATCGTTCCATTCATCGTAATATGAGCAAATGTATAGGGATTTGATTTACGAGCAACGCAACCAATATTGGCAACCTACACACTAGTTGACACATGTTTGTCAACTGGTCTGTGTCAACTCATATTTTGGCTTCACGTGTCGCAGAGCGATCTCCAAATGCACATGCAGCACTGTTGAAAAATAAATGTTACGCCAAGTGCATTGGAAGATCGCCCTGCGACTTGTGAAGCCGTAATCTGAGTTGACACACGTCTGTCAACTAGTGTGTGGGCCGCCATTAAGTGTAAATTAACTGCAGAAGGAAAAAACTGATTTCAACAAATTTTGTTATGGAGTCTTGTTCTTTTCCATTTGACAGCAGCAAAGTTTTTCAAAGGGGGCTTATTCAAGGATTTACGGTATGTATTTACATCATGAGAGTGTAATCTAATAGTGATTCTACTTTGGTTAGATTCAGTCAACTATAAATTGTTAATTTAGACAAACAGGTGTTTATCCGATTATTCCACTCAAATTCACGCCATTCCAATAATTGTGACGATTTCATCATGAATTCATTGAGCACTGAGGCGGGCGGATGGAAATTTTCATTTTCTTTTTTGACTTTGAAAAAGACAAAAGTTCAAATCTTTTGTTCTTTTCAAAACACCTGTCGAATGTTTTGGCGCGTTTTCACTATAGTCAGGTACATGATACTCTGCCCTCGCACTGATTTATGTCTCGTGTTGGAAGCGTGCCAATGATTATTAAATCATGCGACTTCTGTAAAAAGATGAAAAAACTCATCGATGTTAATGAATAACATTATAACAACAATCAATTTTATCATCTTTTTATGAAACTTGCACGGGTTAACCACCGTTGGCACACTTCCAGCGGGAACCACGCGTGCAAGGTGTAAAGTAACCGGAGTATACGTGTTTTGCACAAAAAAAAACATTGTGCATAAGTTTGTAATTTCACAATGACATTAAAACTCAATAATATCGCTTTAATAAATGATGAAAGTGCAGACAGCCTTAAGCTTGTGTAATCCGCATATTTATAAGTCTGTATTAATCATCACCATTAAACTTCATTTATCTGACTTGCTAGTCCGATTACACCACTTTTCTAGTGTTATTTACAATAATTTTAATATTAATCTGCTTCACTTTCACAAATACGTATTCAGTAAAAGGTGATGCACTCTTCATCATGTCATGAATTTTCACCGGCTACTTTTTACTCAACCAATTTCCACTTATGGCAAACTGCCAAGTTTTACCGATCTCACACCTACTCGTTGGATGAGCGACAAAGTAAGGCAACGGAAAAGCGACTACCGATTGAATTCGCAACGCACAATGGTGAATTCACCGAAGTGAATATCACAGGTGTACGCTACGTCAATTAAGTTAGCTTTTTAGCGAATGGCGTTTTTATCAACGCACCAGCAATTAGTTGAATGTCTAATTTACACCAAGGGGTCCGAAGTTTTTAGAAGAGATTTTATTTTAGGCAATTTTCTAGACTCAGAATTCACACATTTAGATAGGACACAGGGAACACACTGAGAGCGAGTTTCTAACCAGCGGCACAAAACCTTCGAAAAAACTCCAAGAAAATGAAACCGAAGCAATTTCGACTGAATCGACCCCTACTCTAAATTACGGTACGCTTTTATACGCAACAACATAAGCCAAGTCCAGACAACACTTCCACATACCACGAGAAGCATGCTTACAAACGATTTTACAGACACACGGAATTTTAAAACGGGCATACCTAAAATTATTCACGGCGTCAGTTTACAGGATACGTCGATCAACTACACAAAAACACAAAGAATTCACGCGCCAAAAATCGGGTTGGGAACAAGAGCGAGGATAAAAATAGAAAAATAAGAAAATGAACGAATGCGACAAGAATAAAAAGAACAGGAAAAACACACGAGATACTGTAAAAACTTGTTTTAGCACGAAAAAAATGGCGGGCGATTCAAATTTTACTCAGCGAACTCTACCGAAATCCCAAAACCACCTCCACGAACGGGGAAACACACAGCAATTAGCGAAACAAATAAACACGCGAACAGTAATCCCATCAGCAAAAAGAGCGTATAATAAACGAAAATGACGTTGATATCCAAAGCGTAAGAAGCACACGTATTATTAATGCACAACGAAAAAATGTCGTAAGTGGGATAATCCATGATAAGATTAGGATACCGGTAAGGCGAACGAAATTAACTTTCACACTGACTGTCAAGGAAAAAATGAATTACGGTACCGTTTTAAAGACTCTTAGCGGAAATTCCATCAGAGTGATTAAATAAATACGCACTCAAATCAGATCACCTTTACACTTATCAAAATATTCGGGGAAAAAAGAGGAAAAACAAGCGGCTTATTATTTCATCTCTTTGTATAATAAAGATCAACCACGAAATTTGCATAAATTCCTAAATATCCAAATGTCAAGTTATCAGTTTTCTAGGGGAAAGGGAAATACAAAAAAAATCAATCTAGGATTAGGTAGATAAAAACATAGCGAAGTTGCAAACGTAAAATCAAATAAAAATTAACATACTCGAGTTTTACCTATTCCCTACCAAACCTAAAGTTAAAATGAATATGAAGTCGGTATAACGCTTAACAGAAATACGAACGCAAATGATGGGCAACTTGAAAGTTTATAAATTTCAATCTTTGTAGCTTAAATGCATGTTTAGATTGCATGACTTTTTGAAGTTTAAAACTAAAAAAAAACAAACTCAAGTGAATCCACTGCCACATGCCGAAACGCAACAGCCATTAACTACCGAAGGCACTTATCACGAAAATGACCACTCTCGCTGCTACACCACTCATTCTGCTACCAGAATGTTAATTTTTCAGCCACGGCTTTCTGATCCCATACGCACTGTGCAAAAACCACACCCCAAAAATACCGAACTGCTCAACTCACTCAAAAATAGGTACACTTGTCACTGTATGGGTGCTTGTTTCGATGAGATCGGCGGACTGGGCTGTTCTCACAACAAGCCAAGGGAGTAGGCATTTAGACATGCGATCATGCCTGTCGAGTTAGACTCGATTCTTTTAATTACCTCTCATTTTCAACACCAATCATCATCGCACCTCTATAATCAGTGTACCTTTGTAAAATCGCATGTAAATTAACTTTTGTTTCCCAATCCGGAAATGCAGGAATGCACAGTACATACTAGATCAATAGCCACGACCCTCACGTAAAAAAAATGCAACGAAAGTTAGTCAAAATTCAACCTATGTGCCCTCAGTTATCACTGACCATTCACGCACTACGACACGTAACTGCAGCGTCACTTTTTTTTACTTAGAGAAAATAACTGAAACTTTGTTATGCAATCCAAACCGCTAGTAAAAAATTACTTTTAAATTAAACTGTCACAATTAAAATTGTTGCCAATTCACTTGTCTCACTTTCTTAAAAAAAACTACCTAATTAAAAAAATCTTAAACAAATAAAAACAACTATTTACATCACAGCGTCAACTTTGTGTCAGATCCTCAATACCTCCAATCCTTTCCTTGGCCAGAAAAAACACACATAACACAATGGGGCACCGGAAAAACAGAAATGCACGTTGCCACGTTGCCAACGTAGCGCAGCGACGTAGCCGAAAACGTCAACGCCACGTTCGCCCACCGAATCGCCCAAAACCATCGTCGAAGTAGAACTGAAATGTTTAAATTGTTGTAAGCTCGGAAGTGTAAACAACCCTCTACATAAATTCATTAAGTGAACTATATATACATTTACACTTAAAATTTTTGAAATTTTACAATTTTTGGACACCCACTTTTGCTCACAAACTCCACCAGCCATACATTTTACCTCCCGGCTAAAATCGAAGCACAGCAAAACTATTAAAGAAACGAATTGAACTAAATTCCCGTTTTTTGAGAACTATTTTAAACCAATTTCAAATTTGTTGACAACCATTACGCATTTTTCCACACCTTGTTGAGAACACAAAAAAAAAAAAACTTTTGAACCGGTAAAACTCAATGAGAATTCAATTTTCAATTCAACAAAAGCTCAATTCTACTGGTAAAACGTTCGCTCTAACAAAAACGACTAAATACAAAAACAACCAAAACAAAAAAAAAATTCCTGTACACCTAAATTACCATTACTCCGCTTCCATCTCCTCCTCTGGCTCCAAACCTGCTAAAGTTGGAGTCACTGGCGGGGGCGGACTCTGTTCCTCTTGCGGTGGCGGTGACGCGCCAACTACAACAACCTGAACAGGTTGCTGCAGCTGCTGTGCGGCCACTTCCTCAGGCTGCTCCTGCTCATCTTCCTGCATGGGCTCAGCAGATTCATTGGCCTCCTCCTGGATGGCGTCCATTTGTCTTAGCATCTGCCGGTCTGGGCTCATGGACTGTTGCTGTCGCTCAGCGTCCAACTCGGTGTTCAACTCGCCCGCCATTTGAATTAACTCATCCAATTTTTCTCCAATAATTGCATTATTGGCCTCTTCAGTATCTGGCTCTGGTTCTTGCTCTTGCCGTTGACCTTCCATTGCCGGTTCCTGCTGTTGAGCACCTTGTTCACTTTGCTCCTGTTCCACCTCCATCACTTCCTCCTCCTGGTGCGTTTTCTGTTTGTGTGCCGGTACGGGCGGCGCGTGTTCAGACTCCGAGGCCGAATCGGTCTCACTCGATCCCGATTTTGACGAACCCGACGAAGAACTAGAGGAAGAGGAAGAACTCGACGAGGGAGAGCGACGACGACCGCGATACCGACGCCGAGACCGAGAACAACTCGCTTTTTCATCCGCGCGCGGCTGAACTTTCTCTGACTCCTCCTCCTGCTCTTCGGGCGGCAACATTTGCACGTCTGGGGAATCGGGAGCGGGAACGACGTCGGCGTCTGGCTGAGGGGACGCTCGCTGTTCGCTCACATCCACCTCCTGAACTTCTTCCGGCGACGGCGGAACCTCATTTTCTTCTTCTTGCACGGGCGGAGCGGGTTCTTGCAGATCGACCGGCGCACTTCTCCAGTGGCCCAGAAACCTAGCCAACGGGTCACTCTCCCACAAATGTCGCTCGTGGTACGCAAAAACGCGTCCCTTTCCTAATTCCACCGCCACAAAACGCCAGAAAAATTCAGAATGCAGCACGGTAGCGGCGTTCATGATCACGACTCTGGCCGTTTTGGCGCGAGACGTGGCCACGTTGCACCGCTCCGGCATCGCCAAAAAGCCAATTCTGTCCATCACATCGCGCTCGCGCTGCGACGGGTGTCCAGTAGCGTCCACGCGCGGCGCGCTACCCCTCACACATGACACAATCACCACGTGCGCTTCACGAGCTTGCGCTCGATCAGCAGTGATGACTTTTTTCCGCCAAAACGCTGGGGTCACCAAATAATCGGGGAACCCCTCACCCCCTAACAACTGCGCCCAGCTCAATCGCACCAATTCGTCAATCACTCTTCTCTCCTGCGCTGAATAGAAACACACAATCAGCAGCGAATCGGCGCTTTCTAAATCACTCCACGGAACGACATTCTCGCCCTCGCTGTTCAGCGCCAAAATGACAAATTGCTGCACAACGCGCACCACAATGTCTACCTCCGTCAAATTTTTAACAGACACGCCCTCGCTCGTTTCAAAACCCATGTGCACGATCACAGAAGACAAAGGCACCTGATCGGCACCGCAAGCCATAAGCGGCAAAGTATCTCGCCACTGACTGTATTCGTGGAACGCGCGCAATTGGCCATCGTACGCAGCGACTGAATTCGCTTGAATCAGCGCGTCGTGGCCGCGGAAGACAGTCTCGAGCTTCAGAATTGGGCACAACACACCTTCCACCAACCTGTTGATCAGCGATGGATCAGGTTTCAGGATCGGAGCGATCCATGAATGCGGCCTGACCATTCGGGTCAACTGCTTGCTATCGCCAAACAAAAGCACCAAGCCATTGTGGGGGAGTCGAGCGTTTGAAACAGCGCCAAAAATCGCAGTTTCATCCGCCAAAGACGCCTCGTCCACAAATACCGCGGCATATTTCAAAACTTGCAGTCGCTTATCGCGCGATGAATCCAAGGTCACATGGACTTGGCCTGGCTGCAGCACATTCAACACCACCTTATGCAACCTAGTAGCCACCCTAACGAGGCGTCGCATTTCGCGCTTGTAAATTTTGCCCCACACCTGGTTGTCATCGACAAAGCCAGCCGCGGCCCCCCACGCCTGCACGCCCTCCTCTTGACCATCGTCCAGTGGCACCAATTCATCCTCGTCGTCTTCGTCGATGGACAAACGAACCAAAGGCAACTGCGACCGAATGGCTTCGAAAATGTCGGCGGGGTGCTGATTGTTCGCGATGATCTCGTTCAAAGTGTCACAAATATGGCGTTGAGCGGTAAAGCGTTCATAAGCAGTTAGCCAGTGGTCATTCAATCGGATCACATGCATGGGCATATTTTGCGCGATCAAATTCAGCAGCGGCAATTGCTGGAGCGTCATATCGACGTAGCGATCGTCAACTTCCAACAATGGACTCAGCACGCGAATCGCGAAAGCGGCGCGCACCTGACAAAAACGCGCATAGCCAGGTGTTTGAAAATTTGGCTTATCATCCATCGCAGTCCACCTCTCCCTACTGCGCAGCAAAACTTCCACAACCGTTTCCAAATTAGGCAGACCAATGTTTGCCAAACTTTGCAACGATCGTCTGGCAGACTCATCAGCGGCCGAATTCACACTGCAAGTAATCATTGTGGAGTGGTAAAGCGCATTTTTGTTTGCATCAGAGGGCAATTCCCTCTTCAGCGGGTTCGGCGGGTCATTTTTCTCAGTAAATTTGAACGCAACCGCGTACGCACACTGACTTTGCACAGTCGTTTTACCGGAACCGAACGGTGAATCACACATCAACAATAGCGGCGCAGTTTTTCGCACAGACTTGATAACTGACGCAATCACACGCCCCTGCCCCTCCTGCGGCCGGAAATCACCCTGCTGCGCTTGCAATAAATCTTCGCATGTGCCTCTGCGCACCTCGGCATACAACCCGTCAGACTCAATTTTTTCGAGCGTGCGCTGCCAATCAGTCTCAACTTGGTTCAACTGCTTGTGCAGCACTACCGCCATTTTGACCTGGTCTTCCACAGCGAGCATTCCGGTGTTGCTCTCGGTTGGCCGGTAACCACTAGGCCCCATTATGCACAACCGCTCCAAAATTTCCATGCGGCCATTGTAACTAGGCGACAAAGCGGAACCGCGCACCATGTAATCGCAATTAGGCAGCAAATGCGGCGACAGCGCCTGCGGCACCAACACATCCGGTTTGGCGACCAGCTGCACCGCCTCGGCAGTGATGTCGGCGCTGACCGTACGTAAATTTATTTGCGGGCGGCCAGTCAGAGCGCGCTCTTCCCCCCGGGGATCAGCTTCGACGATTTGTAGCGACGACATGGGCGAAGTAAAATTCAACATGTAGCCCTGCGCCTTATTCCTGTGCCACTCGGCCGTGTCGCGCATCGCAGCAGCTGGATTCAAATGCACGCGCTCCCACCTAATTATCGCAATTAATCCCCGCGGCCCATTTTGCCAAGTCACCTGCGCGCGCACCGCTTTCGCCCTAGTCGCAGTGTATCGCAAATGCGCTTCGTGACACACGTTAGCAGCGGCCAAAAAGATGGAACGAAGCTGCAGCTGAGAGGTGAGGTAATTTCTATTCATTTCGCCCTTCCACTCCATACCAGCCTCAATTTGCCGCGCCGAAAAAATACGCACGCCATACGCATGACCCCAATAAAAGTTGTTGACTTTGCCGGCGTCATCAAAAGCGTGATATTCTACATGCGCCACACCTAATTGTCCAGCGTGCGGGTGTATGTCACTTTCCATGACATTTTCGCTGTGCGCAAAAATTAACTTTTCAGGGCCCGGATCCCGCTCGTCGGCGCCTTTGAAGGGGGGTGCACTAATGTACCGCGAAGGGGTGAACGCTGCCCTCAAACGCAAGTATCTCCACTTGGCCGGATAAGGATGATATCCTTCGCGATTTTCCTGTCCTCTCTGTGAAATTTCCGACGCCGGCTCATCGACGGAGAGATCAACCTGTCCTTGCGAAACAATGACAACAGGGCGGCCCAAAAACAATGGCATTTGAGCGTCATTTTTCATAATTGTGACGCCTCGCAATTCCCAATATTTCGGATTGGCGCTAACCCTACTGATACCAGTCGCGACAAAATGCATGCCGTGGCGGACAAGCGGCAAAAACATGTCGTAAGCTTCGTTAGCCTCGCGATATTCCTTCAAAATTTTCTGCACCGACCGCTCACGAGCGCGCTCCGCTTTGTTGACCGAATAGGTGAAAAAGGGATAAGCCGTTTCCGCTTCCGACCACTCCGGATAACTTTCCATAAGCGCCTGCGCATCGCCGTCGAAACGAATGTGGCATTGATAACTGGTAGGATGCTGCTCGTTACCGACGTGAACTCGATCCACTATTCCCGACAACTTCTGGTTGATGACAAATTCAGGACAAGTCGATCGGGCGTTTCGAGGAGGATTGTAGGGCAGCGGCGGAATAGTGTCACCGCCCTGTTTTCCATGAGAAGTCCACGACTTGAGCGGCGCTTTGGCTATGCGCCCGCCACGATACGAACTGGAACTCGCTCCATACCCACCCATGGGTACACCACCCGAACTAGTCATATTTCACACTTCAAAGTAGAGCACCGGAAAACACAACTTATTGCTACTTAAAATGCGCCACCCAGAATGTCGGCACCGAAATGCACGAAGGTCTGAGCGACACCCTAATCGAAAAGTTGCGAATTATTTTCAACGCACTACGTTGAACGTATTGCGCCAAAAATAATTTTTATTTTGTTGCGAAACGGGCGAAAATGAGAATGAAATTAAAGAACAAATTTAGAACGAAATAAATGCGATGGTATGAACAACTAACGAATTAAACTTGCGGCGATAATTAGAAACGAACAATTAATAACACCGATAAAATTTTCGCGCTTTACCTTTTACATAAAAAATAACTTTTTACCTCAAAATTACCTTGCGCACAATCAAAAATACCAAATTTGCAACCCCGAACTCACCACGAATTGACGGTCAGAATTAAACGCGAATAATCCAAAAATAAATTTTAATTGAATTTTCGAACGGAATAATTAACTTGAAGCACTTTAGGTTGAAGAGCGGAAAATCTCGGGGGTTTTTTTAACCGAAAATCTGCGAATAAGTGGGAGTAACTGGCTCATTTGTCAATTTAACGCGATCAGCATGAACGGTATAAGTTTTCTTAGACAACCTATTAAACACGGTCACAATGGGATGCACATAATCTAAACATTCATACGGGCCAATATAATGATGCGTGAATTTCTTAACGCGACCTAACTTTCGAAGAATTCGGGGCGAATAAACACGAACTGATTGACCGGGCTTCAAATTCAAGCGGCGCGCACTGCGATTTGCATAAAAACACTCTTTTTCTTGCGCGCGCTGTAAAGCCGAATGCGCGGCCGTGCGGACGTCCGAAAGTCGCGCGTCTAAATTTGACACAAAAGGACTGTACGCCGTCGGCTTATCGGTCTTATCGGTGCCATTTCCCGTCGGCTCGATCATACGCTCCCAAAGTGACGGAGAATTTGATCCAAATAGCAACGCATATGGTGTCACTTTCATAGAGGGGTGCATAGACATATTATACGCATAGACAGCGGCGCCTAAGTGTTTGTCCCAATCCGAATGCGAGCCATTCACATAATGTGAAATTATTTCCATTAAGACTCCATTCCTACGCTCAACCAAACCATTTCCCTTTGGCGTATAATTGAAACACTTATGCTGCGCTGTATTTAGATAACGTAGCAATTCCGCAAAAATGCCGCCAATGAAGCTTGGTGCATTGTCGGATAAGATTACAGCGGGCACACCAAAAATCGGTAACACATGTTGCAAAAACGCAATAGCCACAGTATCTTGCTTCAAATTAGGAACAGGCACTGCTAAACCAAAACGCGTACATTGATCCACAAATACCAATACATGCACATTCCTTTTTTCGGTAATTGGCAATGGCCCTACTGCATCAATCGCAATAAAATCACCAGGAAACTTAGCGATTTTCCGGCTCTGAATTTGAGTTTTCATTGAGCGGCGCAATCCTTTCTTCGCGTTGCACGAAGGGCAAGTAGAAACCCATCTAGCGCATTCTGGACGCATATTTGTAAACCAAGCAAATTCGCGCAATCTTTCAAACGTTTTCATCACACCTAAATGTCCAGCAGTGGGATGATTATGAGCCAATTCTAACACGGTGACAACTAGTGACTGGGGAATGCACGCAGGGTCGTATTTCCTTTCACCCACTAATATTGACGGGTCTGCATCACGCCTGACAACATCAAATTGATCAATGAAAAACGGTGGGGCCCTACGCAAAGTAGATTCCTCGCACATACGACGAATTGTAATTATATACGGTTCTTCTTTTTGCAAACGCGACAACTCTTCAATTGGAGTAATGGGAGGAGGTAAAGCATCGAGTTTTTCCGGTTTCTTAATTAATTGAACAGAACGGCGGCCACCAGCCATTAATTTAGGCGCATCGTCACCTTTGGGCGGCGATTTCAAAGCATTTTCAGAATTGGACTCCACCTTCTTTTTACTTCGCACACGCATTGTCATTGGATGCGGCGCCCGCACAGTAGCAACGCTTGCCACTGGCAGTTCAGTAGCTACCGTAACTGATGGTTCCAAAGACTTCATTTTCGCATGTTTCAGCCAATTTTGAGCAGCAGCCAATCGTGCCATGGCCTTAGCTACCGCTTGACAAGCCAAATGTTCCTCAGATGTTAACAACGCCATTTCCTCAGTCAAAATTCTCGCCAATTCATCAACAGGTATATCAAATGCATATTCTTCAAACGCTTCGTCCAAATTAACACGCTCATCAAATTCAACGGGTGCATCACGCCGGCGCGACAAAGCATCAGCCAATTCGTTACTTTTCCCACGCAAATGCTTAAAAGTAACTTGATATGATTGAATAGCAAGCGCAAATCGGTGCAAACCCGTATGGGGATGGGTTTCCAAATTTGGATTTTTCACCCATGAAATACTTTTCGCATCAGTCCAAACTTCAAACGGCCGGCCCGCTAAATAACAATGCCAATTGCGTATGCTCTCAAAAATAGCACATGCTTCTTGCGTAATTGCAGGCCATCGGGATTGCGCTTCGGAAAGTTTTTGACTATAAAATGAACACGCATGCAAAGCGGCGGCAGGTTCAGCGCGTTGTACTAAAATGCCAGCTAATGCAACTTTAGAAGCATCGGTAATAATTATGAACGGTTTACTGGGATCAGGATACTGTATACAGGGACTTTCAGCCACCATCACTTTCAACTTATTAAAAGCTTCCAAAGCGGCGGGGTTCGCATTTAAATCTACGGGTGTACTTCCGCTATACTTTTCAGTTCCTAATTCAGTTTTTGTTCGAGTTAAATTAGACAAAGGAGCGGCATATTCAGCACATTTATGAATTAATCTCCGGAAAAACCCAACGGCACCCAAAAACGCTTTAACTTCACGCACACACACAGGTAGCGGCCAGTCACTCAAATACTTTCGCTTATCATCCGGTATACAAATCCCTTCACGCCCTACCATATAACCCAGGAATTTAACAGCAGTTGTGCGCGCGAAAAAACACTTTTTTGGGTGTATTTTAAAACTGCTACTTATCAAACGCGACAAAACCTGACTTATATCACTCAAATGATCTTCCCATGACCTACTGTAAATGAGCAAATCATCTATATATACCAACACATTTCGATGCAATAATCCAGCCATTGTAACTTCAAAACAGCGCTGCGCTAAAGCCGGGGAACACTTTAATCCCATCGGCAAGCGTTTCATCTGAAATTGACCAAAACAATTACGAAACGACGTAATATGTCTATCATCCGGATGCAGCGCAATGTTGTAAAACGCTTGATTGATATCGACACTGCTAAAAATATTTGCAACTGTGCAATGACTCTATTGTATCGTCTAATCTGGGCAGCGGAAATTGGGGAGCGTGAACTACTGCATTTAATCGTCGATAATCTATCACCATGCGCTTGGCACCATCCGGCTTAGTAACAACTAATGTCGGCGCGCAGTACGGACTCGTACTGTGTTCAATGACGTCATGCTCAAGCAGGCAACTTAAATGCTTTTCTAAGTACTGCTGGTCATCCAAACTCAACCTATACATTCGACACGCGACCGGAATTTTACTAGTCAACTGAAGTCGATAATCAACCAATTCACTGTATCCCAAATCATACTTATCCCTGGCGAAAGCATCCTGATGAGTCAAAATTAACTCTTTTAATTGCTGGCGCTTAATTTCGTCCAATTCAACCGGTACTTCAAAATCCATTTCTCTCCCATCGGCACAAACCACTTTCATAGTCGTATTCGCCGCTTTTGAAGGTACAGTGCCCTTCGTTGGTACTTTTTCCTCACTAGCTTCAAGTATAGTATCGGTAAAACTCATATCACGCTCGCGGCACTCTCGCACCCACTCAGCAGGCGGATCACCTCGACGCACTTGTAAAACACACTCCACTGGCTCTACGATGGCAATTTTCTGGCCCACCTGCAACTTTACTGGCACCTCAGTCACATTAACACACCTCACCGGAAATAATTCACTCGCGCTTTCATAAACAGCATTAGCTGCAAACACACCCGTTTTCACATGAAATTCGTTCAAAGGCTCAATCGCAAACGTCAATTCATCAATTGGCTCAGATAATTTCGCACTAATTATCGTTTCATGCCGCGGCTTAATTTCAGTCGGTTCAGTCACAACTGCATAAATATGCCGTTCTTGCACTACAGGCGACGGGTTGTCAAAAGGCACAGTCAACTTTTTACGCGCATCGCCACTCTCAATTCGCAACTCACGCGCAGGCATATCAATAACCATATGCCTCAATACATCAGCGCCTAATAAAATGTCGTCCGACAAACCGCTAATCACCTGAAATACAATAGAAAACGCTTTCCCGGTAATCATCACTTGAAGTTCCAACTGACCCTCAATTTGCAATTTGCATTGAGACGCGCTTTGCAATCCCCCCACAGGCGTGACCTCATCAAACGCTATGCAATTATTTCGATGCCTAGCCAACACCAGCGGGCTGCACAATGACCTCATAGCACCTGTGTCCAACAGACACCTTTTGTATTCATTCCCCTCAATTTCTACCGTAATCGACGGACTATAGTAAATTGGCACGAGTTCTTTACGCTTAGCCGTAATACTTTTGATGTTCGCAATTTCTTCACTGGTCAGCGTGACTACATTCACCTTTTCCATGACGGCAGAACCTTTAGGAACGCGCAGCGGCGGCAAACGCTTAAATCTACTCACTGGCGTTTCTTCAATATCGGCACCATACCCTGAACTGTCAGCGCTAACTGGATTTAACCTTTGCGGCGGTGTCACGGGGGTCGCACCCCTTGCAGGATTGCGCCTATTTTCTATCGCTAACATGCGATTTAATTGAACCCGCAACACTCTCATTTTTATCCAATCACACACTGTGAACACTAAATACAACACCAGTTCACACAAAGCGGGCAGAATATATCTCAAAAACACAGAAGTGCACATTCCAGCGATAAATCCCTCAAGAAAATTTCGCACGGTCAAAATCCACTCATCTGACACTCCTTTTTTCTTAACAACGCCACCACTTGGAACACCCAGGGCGTCAACACTTGCAAAAAACATAAATAGACAGCACAGGAAAAACACACGGTTCAACACACTGGGCAACATACTCGGTTCCGACCACGTTCGGTACAAAGTTGGCACGCTCGCTTCACAATAATCGGACAACACATACAATTCAGAGTCAGATGACGTTCGCGACAAACTAATGTCCGGCGGTTCACACATAAATGTATGCATGGTCAATTCTAGCAGCGCTTCTAACTTAACGTACGTCAACGTGTCCTCAGGGTCATCATGCGGATGCTCATCAGCATGCTCACAAAACCCGCTTATATTCAACCCCTGCAAACCCATGTGTTGCAATTGAGCCCACCACTTTGTTCGAAAAATCATGCTATCTAACGAACGCGCATAAACCCAAGGCATAATCCAAGCCTCTCTTTCGAGCATGAATTGATGTTCTTGCGGCGTTATTTCAGGCGGATTGCATGGATCCTCTGCTTCCTCATCTGAACTTTCAAGACCCGGTACAACCCTAATCATGCGCACATATTCCTTACTTTCTTGCACGCTGCGTGCATGATTCACTAAGTTCGCAGACACGCGCGTCGGATTTAACGCAGTCAATTCAGTTGACGGAGGGGCCGCAATGGCCATTTGCGATGATTGAACTTGTTGCACTGGAGACCAACTAGTAGTTGACACTTGCGCGGGAGGGGGATAATACAGGTAAGGCGGCGCTTGCATGGAATATACAGGTTGCTGTGCAGAGCGCATCATATTCGCTGGACCTCTGAAGTTATTCATCGGTCGCTGCGGCGGCCCGCGCCGAAAATTTCTAAAGCGCGCTTTTTCCTCTTCTGTCAATTTAGGACAATCAGAGCGAAAGTGATCATCTGCCCCACATTCATAACAGCCCTCATCAAATTTACGCGGCCTAAATTTGGAAACTGGTTTCGCAGCATTGTTACCTATCAATTGCTTTTCCAAGTCAACTAAACGCTTATCCTTATCCTCTAACTGCCTAGAAAGTTCTTCCAATTTCACTCGCTGTTCCTCAAACTTTGGATTTTCCGCCGCCGCCGGAACGGGCGGGGAATTTCCGAAAGCTCCCGCACCCCCTAAAGCAAAAATTCGCTCGATTACCGAATTGGTGGCTTCTGAAACTAATTCAGCGTTGGATTTTGACTTTTTCTTACCACCCACTTTGTCCTTATCAATTTCCAGAAAACTTTCTTGCGTGCGCGCATTATTGACTACGTCTTGAAACTTAGCCCCAGCAGTAATAGATACATTCCTATGGATGTCAGGATACAATCCACTGACAAATTTCGCCACTGCCATCTTTTCGCGTTCAATTTTTGAAAGTTTCGGAAAAGCGCGTTTTATAATCTTCTCCAGCCGCACTGACCAATTTAACACATCTTCATCTTCGCCCTGCTCACTACTAATCACTTCCCTTTGCGCATGATGCTCCGAAATGGGGTTAGTATAATAACGTTCCAAAGCGTCCATAAACTCCTCATAATCCAAATTAATCAATTCACTCTTATGCGACATGTAAATCGAACGCGCGCTGTCACGCAAATAAACCGGAAGCAGCGATTTTCGCTCATCCGTCGGAATTTGCAACGCCTCACAAACTGCGTCCCAATTTTTACGCCAATCAGCAAATTTATCATCAGCGCGCCCCTTAAAAGGTATCACCTGTCCAGTAAGCGCGGTCATGGCAGCAGCATAACCCTCCCTACTAGTAGCAATCATACTCACAGCAGGTATAGGTGGTGTGGTAGCGGTAGAGCACCCTCCCGAATTAGAAACAGCGCTAATTATAGAATTAATCGCTTGCATGTCAGGCTTTTCTAAATGAATATACTCAGCAAATGCATTAATCGCGTCCGCAATTTGACTCACATCATTTCGCAAATTATAGCAGTCAACACCTAACTTTACTAATGACACTAATTTTTCGTCATTATCACTCATGTTCCCATTTTCCAAAGAACTCATGGGTCGCTGATTATACAAATAAGCGGCAATACTCACCGTTTGAGTCACAACCTGACTAAGGTTCCATTCTGACCCCTGAACCGAATTCCCCACTATCGACGAATTAATTTGATTCAAAGTCAAATTTTTCGCTTGAATCAACAATTGCACCACATCGGGACCCGTGTTCACACCACTACCGCTCGCATGCGCCATACTCAAGGTAGAATACCGGAAAAACACACACTCACTCGACGACTGGGTACTCGCGCTTCGGTACCCGACACTCGCGCTTCGGTGCCCTAACTTACTTTGCCCTACGGTCGGGAATGGCACCTCCGCACCCGCACTTGGCTTGCCTTGCTCACAGGTCGGGAATGACTCCTCCGCACCTCTTTCAGGGACCGGTCCTTCTGCGTCCACCCAGCAGTTGACGTCAAAGTCGTTAGGTTCGTCACTCAACTCAGCGGTTCCCGGTTCAGAACAGTGCGCGTCCGTACTGAACTGAACCGATTTCGATTTTTTCTTACTTTTCCGCTTTTCCCTTTTTTGCCCACTAATAATTTCGTCAGTTTCGCGTCCCAAAACAAAAATATCCATGCTTATCGGTTGCGTCGATCGGGTAGCCTTCCGTTCCTCCAGCCGGGCGGTGGTTCGTTTGTTCTCACCAGCGATTGTCAAACGGTGATCAGTCGCCTGAACTCACTGGGAATATTAAACAAACCACTCGCTGCTACCAGTTGTCATGAATTTTCACCGGCTACTTTTTACTCAACCAATTTCCACTTATGGCAAACTGCCAAGTTTTACCGATCTCACACCTACTCGTTGGATGAGCGACAAAGTAAGGCAACGGAAAAGCGACTACCGATTGAATTCGCAACGCACAATGGTGAATTCACCGAAGTGAATATCACAGGTGTACGCTACGTCAATTAAGTTAGCTTTTTAGCGAATGGCGTTTTTATCAACGCACCAGCAATTAGTTGAATGTCTAATTTACACCAAGGGGTCCGAAGTTTTTAGAAGAGATTTTATTTTAGGCAATTTTCTAGACTCAGAATTCACACATTTAGATAGGACACAGGGAACACACTGAGAGCGAGTTTCTAACCAGCGGCACAAAACCTTCGAAAAAACTCCAAGAAAATGAAACCGAAGCAATTTCGACTGAATCGACCCCTACTCTAAATTACGGTACGCTTTTATACGCAACAACATAAGCCAAGTCCAGACAACACTTCCACATACCACGAGAAGCATGCTTACAAACGATTTTACAGACACACGGAATTTTAAAACGGGCATACCTAAAATTATTCACGGCGTCAGTTTACAGGATACGTCGATCAACTACACAAAAACACAAAGAATTCACGCGCCAAAAATCGGGTTGGGAACAAGAGCGAGGATAAAAATAGAAAAATAAGAAAATGAACGAATGCGACAAGAATAAAAAGAACAGGAAAAACACACGAGATACTGTAAAAACTTGTTTTAGCACGAAAAAAATGGCGGGCGATTCAAATTTTACTCAGCGAACTCTACCGAAATCCCAAAACCACCTCCACGAACGGGGAAACACACAGCAATTAGCGAAACAAATAAACACGCGAACAGTAATCCCATCAGCAAAAAGAGCGTATAATAAACGAAAATGACGTTGATATCCAAAGCGTAAGAAGCACACGTATTATTAATGCACAACGAAAAAATGTCGTAAGTGGGATAATCCATGATAAGATTAGGATACCGGTAAGGCGAACGAAATTAACTTTCACACTGACTGTCAAGGAAAAAATGAATTACGGTACCGTTTTAAAGACTCTTAGCGGAAATTCCATCAGAGTGATTAAATAAATACGCACTCAAATCAGATCACCTTTACACTTATCAAAATATTCGGGGAAAAAACAGGAAAAACAAGCGGCTTATTATTTCATCTCTTTGTATAATAAAGATCAACCACGAAATTTGCATAAATTCCTAAATATCCAAATGTCAAGTTATCAGTTTTCTAGGGGAAAGGGAAATACAAAAAAAATCAATCTAGGATTAGGTAGATAAAAACATAGCGAAGTTGCAAACGTAAAATCAAATAAAAATTAACATACTCGAGTTTTACCTATTCCCTACCAAACCTAAAGTTAAAATGAATATGAAGTCGGTATAACGCTTAACAGAAATACGAACGCAAATGATGGGCAACTTGAAAGTTTATAAATTTCAATCTTTGTAGCTTAAATGCATGTTTAGATTGCATGACTTTTTGAAGTTTAAAACTAAAAAAAAACAAACTCAAGTGAATCCACTGCCACATGCCGAAACGCAACAGCCATTAACTACCGAAGGCACTTATCACGAAAATGACCACTCTCGCTGCTACACCACTCATTCTGCTACCAGAATGTTAATTTTTCAGCCACGGCTTTCTGATCCCATACGCACTGTGCAAAAACCACACCCCAAAAATACCGAACTGCTCAACTCACTCAAAAATAGGTACACTTGTCACTGTATGGGTGCTTGTTTCGATGAGATCGGCGGACTGGGCTGTTCTCACAACAAGCCAAGGGAGTAGGCATTTAGACATGCGATCATGCCTGTCGAGTTAGACTCGATTCTTTTAATTACCTCTCATTTTCAACACCAATCATCATCGCACCTCTATAATCAGTGTACCTTTGTAAAATCGCATGTAAATTAACTTTTGTTTCCCAATCCGGAAATGCAGGAATGCACAGTACATACTAGATCAATAGCCACGACCCTCACGTAAAAAAAATGCAACGAAAGTTAGTCAAAATTCAACCTATGTGCCCTCAGTTATCACTGACCATTCACGCACTACGACACGTAACTGCAGCGTCACTTTTTTTTACTTAGAGAAAATAACTGAAACTTTGTTATGCAATCCAAACCGCTAGTAAAAAATTACTTTTAAATTAAACTGTCACAATTAAAATTGTTGCCAATTCACTTGTCTCACTTTCTTAAAAAAAACTACCTAATTAAAAAAATCTTAAACAAATAAAAACAACTATTTACATCACAGCGTCAACTTTGTGTCAGATCCTCAATACCTCCAATCCTTTCCTTGGCCAGAAAAAACACACATAACACAATGGGGCACCGGAAAAACAGAAATGCACGTTGCCACGTTGCCAACGTAGCGCAGCGACGTAGCCGAAAACGTCAACGCCACGTTCGCCCACCGAATCGCCCAAAACCATCGTCGAAGTAGAACTGAAATGTTTAAATTGTTGTAAGCTCGGAAGTGTAAACAACCCTCTACATAAATTCATTAAGTGAACTATATATACATTTACACTTAAAATTTTTGAAATTTTACAATTTTTGGACACCCACTTTTGCTCACAATCACCCGCCCTTTTATTGGAAACGCCCTTCTATTTTTTGCCATTTGTTTCAGCCAAGTTCAGCTAAGGTTTTTCAAAGTGTTACATCACCGACGATTCGTGGAATGAAAATTCATAATAGTTCATTCAAAATTTAATCTTAAAATAGCGCCAAATCAATGGACCAAAGCAACTAAATAAAGCCGCCGTCAATTTCTATGCATTTGGCACAATTCCAGAAGTTTCTAACCATTCTGTTGGACACCCTTTCTACTATTAGAATAAATACGGTATCGAAATAAAAAAATTTTGTCATTTCAAGCAGATAAGATCTTTGAAAAAATAATGAAGAAAAAGTTACCTAAATACTAATGCTAAGCCTATATTGACGCAGATTGGTTTCATTTAATTAGAAGCTAATAATTGTTTCCATAGAGACGAGGCAATCTTTATCTTGTATTTATTTGTACGATTGCTATTTTATTTCATTTTTATGTTGTTATGACGCCTTCGAGTAGTCTATTATATTTGTTATTATTTGTGACCTATGATTTTCAAACAGCTGCTCTAGCATTGTGACAGGAAAATGCTATCCTGTTTATCTTGGAAAAGTTATGATTGTGGTGGCCAGCGGTGGAAAGAAAGTTCGGGAAATTTTTCATTTGTTTCAAAATTAAAAATATACCTTGTATCCTTGAATAAAACCCAGGGGAGTTATTTTTTTCGTCAGAAGTTTTGGAGGGGAGTTATTCGAGGGGAGGGGTTATTCTTGCCTCGGAACTTTCACTTTATTCATTGTATGAATGCATTTCATCAACTCGAGTAATACATAGATATCTAACAGTTAAACACCAACCAAAACAAGGTGTTCATGCTAAAATTTGAGTTCATCAGCATCTAAGTCATAAACATTGTGGATACACATATTTTACCAAATACTCTGAGGAGGGAGTTATTCAAGGGGAGGAGTTATTTTTTCATCACCTTGCAAACAAGGGGGGGGGGTTGTTCAAGGATATACAGTAGTTCCACGTGGCGGTCGTGGAACCATTATCATGAAAAATAAATTATCAAAGATCGAAGAAAAAAATTCAAAGTGATTGTTTCACAAAAAAAATAAAATCAAAAAATTTTCAAATCAACTTGAAAGAAAAAATTAACTACCAAAACCCCCCTGAAAAACCGAGAAAAAAAACTATCTGAAAAAATATCCGCAAAGTTCCCATCATTCTTGGAAAGCTTGGACCATATTTGTGTGTGATTTCTGCTTACCGGAAGTGACAGGGCGCATGGCGCTGTCCATTTTCATGCTGCCCAGAACTATACGGATTTTTAAGTTAAGCCTTCGGTGTTCTGGAGCCAATTTCTCGGTTTGTCAAGTGACATGAAAAAAGACAAGTGAAAATAATTGTTAAGGTGGAACTTTGTAGTTGGCTGAGACTAATTTTAAGTGATAATATTTTTATTTTTTCTCAGTTTACAAGGCATGGATGTCTCCATAGGTGGCAGTCCCGCACTCTCTAAAATCTCAAACAAATTTGTCAAGTACCATATTTCATTAAATGTGACCAGTCAACATAACTTCACTGTTTTACGTATTAAATATTTATCCAGTTATACTCGGCGTACGTGATACTCTGCCCTCGCACTGATTTATGTCCCGTGTTGGAAGCGTGCCAATGATTATTAAATCATGCGATTTCCGTAAAAATATGAAAAAAATTCATCGATGTGAATACGTTAATAAAGTCGGCGGACATTTCACCCTACAAAATCGGAGAGTTAGAATTCGCTCGCGAATAGAGGGAACAACGAAACTTGTGTCCCACGCGGACGCTAGAAATTGAAAAAGAAAATCATATTAAAAGAAAAATGGACGTTTCGCTGCGTCCGCGCGTGCCACGCCCTAGTTATCTACATTTTCAACGTTGCTCGTAAAGAATTTGACCGTTTGAGCTACCGTTTTACCGTTGAAACTACCGTTTTTGTTTTTATTTTATTTTTCATTCGTTGGCTCCGTTCCAACAAAAGAGAACTTGGCAGCCGGCCAAAATTTCGAAATCCGCTATTAATACGAATAAAATAGGCTCACAATAGCTATATAACCATGTATATAAACAAAAAAAGCGATTATGAAGGTGGAAATTGGCAAAGCGAAGCAAATTTTAACGATTTTTAGCTAACTTTCAGTTTTCACTCTCATTTGTATAATACGCAACTGGTAACTGGGATAAGGGCCAAGTTTTCATACGTGACCCGATCTATTCCAATCGTCAAAATATTGCGTCACAACTCACAATACCTAATGCCGTCATGCACTCTCCACTGGAGAGACTGACGCAAATGTTTGTAGGGCGATACGTCTGCCAACTTTAAATAACATTATAACAACAATCAATTTTGTCATCTTTTTATGAAACTCGGACGCGTTAACCATCGTTGGCACACTTCCAGCGGGAACCACGCGTGCAGGGTGTAAAGTAACCGGAGTATAGCTCCATATTATTTACCACGCATTCTACATGAAATTTGACAAATTGCAACTGACATTTGCAGCATGTGGAACTGCCCCTGAACTGTGCAGAATTCTGCTGATCACAGGTGTGAGACTGATAAATACCCGTTAATATTTAGTAAAATACATAGAAAACTCAAACTACCATCCATTGCATGAGAAACTGCTCAAACAAACAACGTAAAATGATGTACAGAAATATCTGTACACAACAGTAAATCACGCTTTTTGGTGCCACGAGAACAGTTGCATTTACCCGAAAAATCGGGCACCCCATTATTCGAGGCACCCGCCCCATTATCTCCTACGTGCACTGGCGACTTTCTACATGAGCTAGTGTTGGGTTGGCGCGGGCGCCCTTTTTTGAAATGGTCTTGCCAATTGGGAGCACTCCCAGACCTTGTAAAATACCCTGTAAGAGTCAATAGTCATGTAAAAAACCCTGTAAAGTGTCAAATGTCATGCAAGGTGTAAAAGACCCTGTAAGATTTCGTGTGTCATGTAAAAGACCCTGTAAAGTGTCACAAATCTTACCTTTGGACATAAGATTTGGATACAAAAACATAAGATTTGGATATGATATAATGAAGTTTGGATACACATGACACGTACTTCACGTAAATTTGTAACTGACCCATTATTTCATAAAGAATGGGTTTTTTTACATGTTTATCTTTGGACTTTAGCAGTTCACTTCTCATGTGTCTTAACAAAATTTTTGATGAGTTCCCACTTGTACATAATCACCAAAGAAAGTGACTATTAAAAATGGGTTAAGTATATTTTTCACATGACTTTTACCACTTAACTTTGTGTATGTTATCACTTACTTGCCAGAATGTCAAAAGTTCTGTAATAAAATATTTTCACTTTTATTTTTATTGACACTTTGCATGTAATTTAACAAATTTGCTTGATACAGCATGAAATTTGACAATTGACATGACACTTTACAGGGTGCGCCACTGTCACCAGCACTTGTGGTGTCACTAAATTCACCCATAACTAAAAGACACCCAACGCCATTTTTTGGCGTGACACCATGGCGCGAATGCGCCTTTCACCACTATTTCAACCCTCAACGAGTGTCGAAATCGCTAGGCGCCCGGTCCGGTTTCAGCAGCTAAGCACCGTTGCGTACTTCGTGTTTTTATTATTATTGATCTGGTCACGTATTCGCGTATGAATACAAATATGTATGTGCGCATTAGCGGCGCTCTTTTTTATTTACATGACTCTATCTGCGAAGTCTGAAGCTTTGGCTGCATGTTTTTATTTAGTGCTCAACTTTGGCATGCAAAGTGTAGTATTGAGCTTTTTGAGCTGTCGCTAGGGCGAGGGCTTTTGCGGTGTCGTATTTTTCCGCTATATTCTATTTCTATTTTTTAATTGTGTCTGACCGGTCTTAGCTCGATACAAACACAAACAATACGTGCTTGTTCAGAAAGGCAAAAGAGACAAAAGTTACCAGACTAAAATATGAATAAATGGGCACTGTCCATATCAATATGAATTTTCATGGGATGAAAACCGGTTTTTGAAAAAAAAATTCTGTAAACTTACTGTTTTTTCAAGCTTAGTGTAGCAAATAGTTGATACAAACTTATTTTGTGAATAGTAAATTCAATCAACTGCTACACTAGTAATATGCACTTTAATATGAAGTTGCATTTTTGCAAATACTCTGGTCACAAATGCGCCTGGTTAATTGGATTCAGCCCCTGACTGGAAAAAGCGCCAGGACTTTGGCGCCAGCGCCAAAAGCGGCATGGTGCTTTACCTGGGGTAGGCGCCAAGCGGTATTTGCGCCAGAAAAAAAGTAGCGCCAAAAGCGCCATGGCGCTTTTTCCTTTGGCGCTTTTTCCATCACTACCTGATTTAAGATTAAATAAGGAAAACGGTAAAAGCTCGTTAAATTGAGATTTATTAGATGTATAATATCAAGTGTAACGTTTGCATAATCAGCCCCATTTTAGATTACCGTATTACCTCGAAATACCTTCAGGGGGTTTATTATTTCGCCAGCAAAATTTGAGGGGGGATAATTCGAGGGGGGTTTATTCGAGGGGGGGTCTATTATTTCGCCAGAAATTATCGGAAATTCCCCATACGCAGACGTAGAAAAATCGAACAATCACTAGTGATGTAAAGGCACCGGGGCACCGGTGCCCCGGTGCTGGGCACCGAAGGGCACCAGCACCGGTGCTGGTGCGGTGCCCTTTCGATTTTGAGAGGTGCCCTGCCGGTGCCGGTGCCATTTTTTTCAGAATAGCACCGGTGCTGGTGCGGTGCGGTGCCAATTTTCAGCCGGTGCCCATGGTGCTGGCACCAGCCGAAAAAACTGGGGCACCGGGAAAGACACCGGCAGGATTTCAGGGGCTTGAAGTGTGTGTTGTTTCCTAGACGTGTGTGTTCATTTAACAAATGACGCAATCAAATGCACGTTGAACAAGTGCTCAGGGCGAGTTTTGAATTGTATTCTTATCACGAACATTAAAAACTAGCAATTTAAAAAAAAGATGGATTCCAAATCAGATAAGAGCAATTTTCACGTGTCAGAATACCTAGATCGTCGTTTCTAAAACCAAGAAAGTGGCCTGGCGCTTACGAAAGCGCATGGTGCTAACAGAACGAGTGCCACGACGCTTTTGGCGTATGGCGCCATTTTGTTTTGGCACTATTGGTGCTCAGCGCGATGCCAATTTAAAGCGCCATTACGGTTGGGGTCATTTCTGCCCTGACGCCATAGGTATTGACCCTTGGGGTCGGAAAAGCACCAGGGCATTTTTGGGGCTTCGCGCCAAAGCACTGGCGCTTTTTATATCACCACACATAATTTGACCCGGTGCGGTGCCTTTCGGTGCTAGCACCGGCACCCCGCCGGTGCCCTTAGGTGCCGTCGCCATTTTTTTCAGAATGGCACCGGTGCCGGTGCGGTGCGGTGCCATATTTAAGCCGGTGCCCCAGCCCCAGGGTGCCAGGTGCCCTTTTCATGCGATGGGAGAGGTGCCGGTGCGGTGCGGTGCCATTTTTCCCGGTGCCTTTAACATCACTAACAATCACATACCGTATTTCCTCGAAATACCCCCCGGGGGGTGATTGTTTCATAGTGGTCCCGAGAGGGGGGGGGGGTTAAACGAGGGGGGGTATTTCGAGGGGGGGTTATTATTTCACAAGAAATTTTTTGAAAACCAAGTACGAAATTGTCGTCTGAAACGTACGCAGACGTCGAAAAATGCAACAAAAACCGCCATTTATAAGGTTCTGTAGACTAATATTAGTATTTTATGTAGATGGTATGTACACTGTTCTCACGTGACACCGACATTGTTTTAACGTGTGTTCTGCAGTACACAGAACACAAACTACAGTTATTATCATGTACGTTCCCTTTACACTCAATTTGGGGGGGGGGGGTGATTGTTTCATAGTGGTTCCGAGAGGGGGGGGGGTCAAACGAGGGGGGAGGGTATTTCGAGGAAATACGGTAGATTTTTGTGTTTATAGGCATATAAATATTACTGTATATATACACAGAAACCCTTCCCTAACGTCACTTAATTATCAGTTTTAACGTGTGTTCTGCATTGTACAGATCACAAACTGCGGTATTTGTCATGTACGTTCACGTTACACTCAATTTTAGGGGGGGGTATTTCGAGGGGGGGAGGGTTTTTTTACTTCCTCAGCCGAAATTTAGGGGGGTATTTCGAGGGGGGGGGGGGTAATTCGAGGTAATACGGTACCTATTTTTTTGCAGCTTGAGAGTCATTCAATCGCGCAACGCATAATTATAAATATTATATAATACAGTTTATCGGGCTGCCCGAAAAAAATATGTCGAGCTAACTGAAAATGTTTTCTGATTAGTGACCAGATTGGACAGCTGCTGTTTTTCTGTCCGCTTAGTACATGGTCGGGCTGAAAAGTCTCCGGGCAGTGCTCGCCATTCGCGCTAGGGGTAAGCTACGGTTATAAAATTTTAACACGTTAATATATCAGGTGTTTTGAGTTTTCACCCAAAATTTCGCCCCTCTAGCTCCACCCACTGCGGAACTGTGGGGGTTACAATTTCGGTCATTTTGTACTGATGTACAAATGGTGCTCTAGCTCAACGCTGCTTTAAGTCGTGATCATGAAACTTTGGCTAGTGTAAGCCACCAGTGTTGGCAATGTGCCAGCACTAACCAAATTAGCTATGATATCATAAGCCTAGTCCATATTGCCATTACTGTCACTACTTTCACTACCAAATTCATCATTCTGCCTCTAAGGTTGGTCAATACAGTTTAATACAGGAGGCGTTTTTCATGCACACTGCTGTTGAACACAGGTAATGTGTCCACTACAGATTAGTAATGAAACACAAATGAAATTTAATTGACATAATAATTGACTGCACATTTCAAAACAATATTAAAATCACTGCAATACAACACGATCTCAGATCATCACCAAAAACATCCATCACAGTTACCACGTTTCTTGCACATCACCCTGATCTGCATATTAATTTTACCTTAATAGCAATGATGTTGATGAAAGTGGTGAATACTATCAGCACATTGCCAACACTGGTGGCTTACACTAGCCAAAGTTTCATGATCACAACTTAAATCAGCGTTGAGCTAGAGCACCATTTGTACATCAGTACTAAATGACCGAAATTGTAACCCCCACAGTTCCGCAGTGGGTGGAGCTAGAGGGGTGAAATTTTGGGTGAAAACTCAAAACACCTGATATATTAACGTGTTAAAATTTTATAACCGTAGCTTACCCCTAGCGTACATGGCGAGCACTGCCCGGGGACTTTTCAGCCCGACCATTTACAAGCGAAAGTGTTTGCTCAATCAGTGTTGTTGTTTTCACTCGGATGAAGTTCTTGCCCATATCGATGCTTTTTTATGTTCAATCAAGACTTTTTGCGATCCGTTTTGTTGTCAGTTTGTTCGGTAATTGTCGTTGTTTTTTGGGCTGAATTTTATAGCAATTTTTATTTTTATTGTAATTTCAGCTACGAACTGTAGATTTTTGTGAATAAGATTATATTCGTTATTTTCCGAACTTGGGTGAGTATTTTATTCCCACCAACGACCAGTAAAATACATATGAAATTTGAAATTTTATTTTTTTACGACAATTAGTTTGGAATTTTTATTTTTCACGAATTCTTTTTTCTATTTACTTCCATTTTTATTTCCATCGCTGCAGCGGCGGCAATGAAGCCATTTATGAAGCTAATGAAGCTTTTGAAATGAAAACGGCAGGTGCATTTGTTCACGGACAGATTCCAACTGTTTTCAAAGTTGTTATAGTCTATTGAATTTTGCCTTGAAATCTGTCATGTACCATCTGAATTATGTGCAAACTTTTTCCTGTCAATACTTTTCATTTTGGGATTATTGAACGAAGTATCTATAACGTGACTTTATTCATCCAAATACGGTAATATTCTGGGCTACAGCATAAGAGAAGTAAAGTCTTAAGCAAGCTCCAATCATTTCTCACAAGTAATATTCACCATTTCTTCTTTTGTGTGACTGTGCATTTGAAAGCTACTCAAATCGGTGCATTTTATAAATAGCAGTGCCATGCATAATCTTTATATTAAATATACTGTATTTCTTCTAATACAACGGCGGGCAATATAAAGCCATATCCAATAGAACGAAACGGCAGGTTTTGGCACAATTTTCTGCCACGAAACGGCCTCCAATAGAACGGCACTCTTCTATTATAAGAAATACGGTAGGCGCTATGCGACAGCCTAAAGGCACCAAACTTCCAATCTCAAACTAGAAACATAAAATGACGTCACAACAAAAGCCGCCTTGAAGCCCCTCCGTAACTGGTGGATATTTGTCTGCTGGGAGGCGGGCGTGCTCAAAAATGCACGATAAAAAGTATTTTACAAAAAAATACGAGCGTGAGCGGTTCTTTCTCACGTTTGCAATGGCGCCAAGGCGCGCGGTTGCATTGTATAAAGTTTAGGGCTGATTAGGGCGCGACAGAATAGGGCGCCTGGGTTGGGAGCTGATTTTATTAGCCTTACATGCACCTTAAGCAGTAATTGAAGTTGGCCCCTTTTAAATGGTCCCGAGCGAAATATTTTAGACAATATAGAGCCGAATTACACATGGTCAGACCTTTGGAGAGAGAACTAATCGTCGATTTACGGTAGGTTTTGTAGTCGACAACAGAACTCTAAAATTTTAAATTTAAATCCCGGAAATTTTTTAGTTTTATCCGAAACACGTGCAGAAACGTGGGAAGGAAGACATCGCGCGGTGGTTGAGCCGAATTGGCCGCGCGTTTGCAATGCATCGAGAATGAGCGTGTGCCCTAGTAGACGTCAGCCATGGCTAGTGTTGGAAACCGCGACCCGGCTTGACCCGGCTCGACTCGACTGACCCTACTCATGGGACACAATTATGATGAAATTTTGGCATGGTGCTGGCACCATTGAGTGCGCTACACAATGGCGCCATTCGCGCTTTGTGGTGCTTTTTTAGCACTTCCTGCTTTTCTATCATCAGTCCCAATCCAACGTAATTAGTTGAATAGCATGTTCAGTTTACTTTATTATGTTTTACCATTTAAAAATGGTCATTTTTAGATACCCATCTGACTCGATACTGTGCACTTGCACTTATTCATTTCTTTGTTAGCTCCATACCAACCAAAAATTTATGCACCCAGCTTTGACAAAAAGAAAAGAAAAGAAGAATAAGAGAAAAATATCTTGCCATCAAGATATTATCATCAAATCGTGTAAAAATGTCCTGTCATGTCAAATGATAAATGTGTTTCAGGAAGAAAATGCATGCAGAAGAAAATGGAAACACACCTTAATTGTGCAGGTTATTATTGTTTTAATTAGACAGCAAAACCTGAACTAGCCATAATTTTCAACACAAAATGTCCTATTTTACAAGTCACTGATTCTCAACTGTTCTCGGTAATTTCGCCTATTTTTCAGGGTAACACAGAAGTTGGAGGACAGCTGACTCTGTTATGCACATTTTAAAGATTTATTTTTATATTGTTACAAATTGAAATGCAGCCAAAGCTTGTAATGGTATACATGTTATACCTGGCATCACTGAACTGTTCTCCAGAAAAATTTTAAAAATCAAGTCCACAAGTATACTCTACATAAATACTATGCAAATAGTAAAATTTCTGACCAAAACGTTCTTTCTCAAATTTGCAAATACAAAATCATAATAAGTCATACAACTTTGTATTTACAATGTCACAGTAGTTCACCAGAGTTGTTAAAGGTACTGAACTTTTTTTTAAAGTATACATAAATGTAAAGTATTTATTTGATACTCACCCCCCTGAGTACAGAAAACATAAAGTAATTTTTTATACTTTAACTCATGAGTAAATGTGAGTAAATGTATGTTTCCCCTGGAAAACGTAAATAGAGAATTTTTGAGAAAAACCACCCTAATTTTAACCCAAAACCACTACTTTTTTTCTAAATTTTTGCCGATTTTAATCACTTTTTGGTCATATATGTGCTATATATCCATTTTCGACGATTTTGCAATATTTTTCACATATTCTCTTCCTTTTTCCCTTCTATGCCTTCAAAAAATCACCATAAAAGACTATCTGAAAAACGTTTTCTGTACTCGAGTACTTTCTGTACTTGAGAAAAAGTAGGTATACGTAAAAGCGAGTACAGGAACTTTTTTTTGAGGAAACGTAAACGTATTTACTCTGTACTCGAGTATACATATTTATCGAGTAAAAGTAAATATGTATTAACAACTATGAAGTTCACTATATGTATTAAATGTAAAATGGAAATGTTCATCTTTCTTACATTATGAGGTTCTGTGACTGCCCACAGATGAGTAAATACACTATTTACTAGTAATTTGATGCCAGACTTCCGGGTCGGGTCGGGTCGGGTCGTGTACAACTTCAAACACTAGTGACCCCGTTGGCCCGCGGGGGGTGGGCTTACATCCGAGTGTAGTAGACTGAATAAATAGTAGCTGAGTAGAGGATGTTTTAGTGTGCGCCGTAGTTAATAAATATGTAGATATTATTTTCAATACATGGTTGAGCGTTTTTAGGCTCAGTTTCAAGTAAATGGATATCATGTAGATAGATAGCTCAGATACGCCTAGCTTTTTCACTGGCCGAAATATTCGCTTTTGGAAAATGTCCAAATGTAATAGCGAGTAAAGGACCATTTGACATTTTCTTCCGCACACCATGATGCTTGTTTTTTTTCTATCAGTCGGTTTGATTTTTAAGTTTTTGGTTGTTTTTGTGACGATTTCATATATTAAATATTATATACTAGATTAGATTTTTTATTTATTATATCCTCATGCTTTTTATTAAATGATTTTGATTTGATTACGATGGTTCCATAATCTGATTGATAAGGTCATATGATAAGTTCTGTCTCTGTGCTAATCTAAATATCTCAATGCAATTATTAAATTCTGCTGAAAAATATGTAAAATTTTCTGTTCATTCAGCTTGTGTGTGGTAGATGTTGATGTTTAGTTTGCAGGTTGTTGACTGAAACATTTGTGCGCATTCATCACTCGATGTTCTGGTGCCAGTTCCGCAAAATGAGAAGTGGGAAGTGAAAAGGCAAAGGCGAAGTAAAACCGCCAAGGCCAAGTGAAATGGCAAGTGAATTGGCAAGTGAAATGGCAAGTGAATTGGCAAGTGAAATGGCGAAAGCGAAGAGAAATTACTTTTTATTTTTTTCTTCGCTTTTGCCAATTCACTTGCCGTTTCAGTTTGCCTCTGCCATTTCACTTCTCATTTTGCGGAACTGGCCCTTGGACTACATTTAGAGTCATAGACGGAATAATCGTATTTAGTATACCTACATGAATAAATACATAACTTTTAAACATCGCTAATGTGAACTATTAGGACATTCGAATTACTTGCCACTTGACGTCATAGAAACTTGATTTTGTCACTTGGCATGGCATTTGACAGTGTGCGGAATAAGTCCCTCACAAAACACCCTCGCTTGTCCAAGTCAAGTGAGAAGAAAACGCCAAAAACCTTTTTGACTTTTGACTTCTAATTTCAGTTCTCACATCTAAATTTACTTCGCTTCAAACTTTGTACTTCTCACGTCTAAAATACCGTATTTACCTTAAATACCCCCCCCCCGGGGGTTTATTATTTCGTAGTTGAAATTTTGAGGGGGGTATTGCGAGGAGGGACGGGGTATTGCGAGGGGCGGGGGTATTTGGAGGAAATACGGTAGTTTTTGCTTCTTCAGTTGCGTAATTGACCCCTGTCGAAGTCATCTGAAGGAAAAATAAATCCCCGGGGGACTTATTCAATCATACACTGTAGTGTAACTCGTGCGCAGTCAATTTCAAACAATAAGCTTGTCCAGTGACGCTCACATGCTTGAAAATATGTATCTTTCATCAATTGTCGTGTCATTTGTGAGCGCTCATTCACGCCTGACAAATGAGGAAACATTGTTGGAAATGAGTACATGTGTTCCAAATTTAGTGCGCATATGAATGCAAATAATTTTTCACATTGGAATTGTGCCAACATAACTTATTTGTGTGATTCAGGTACAACAATTAGAAATTAATGGCTGTTGAAACGTTTTTGATTTACATCATATCATAAGAGCAATGTTTTTATTTTTATTTTACAAGGATCACATGTGTGCTGGTTATCATTTGCATGCTGCCAGCATAAAAAAATCAGTCACTGCACGTGGAGTCATTTAAGCTACCGTAAATCCTCGAATAAGTCCCCAGGGGAGTTATTTTTTCGTCAGAATTTTTTGAGGGGGTACTTATTTGAGGGGGGAGTTATTCGAGGGGGAGTTATTATTTCGTTGGAATATTGAGTCAAATGCATGATTGGGTGGGCGCGCCAGCGCCATCCCTCGCTGCCGAGGGAGGGCGTAAGCGACCCACCCATAATATGGTCAGACACACCAAAATGCGGAAATTGCAAATTTAAAATCGGAATAACTTCGGAACGCAATAGGCTAGTGCAGAAACGACTGCACCATTAAAAAGCCCGTGTCGAAGAGTACCACCATGCAAATTTTCAGATTCAACCGTTGAGTTCAGAAAAAGTTATTACGGATTTCCTTTTTCATGTCGTGTTGTTGTTGTTGTTGTTGTTCTTGTTCTCCCGACAATCTTCAAACTGCAATAACTTCCTTGAAACCCAACCGATTTTCATGGTTGATGGCTCATATGAAAGAGCATATGATGCCATTTCTTATTTTCGAAATTTTTATTCACAGGCTCCGCCGACTTTGGGACGGTAGCTGTTTGAAATTTTCAAACCCCAACAAATTCAAAATTTGAATACAAATGCGGCAATAAAAAAAATTTGTTGATGTGCGCCATGACTAGAGCTTTCAAATGAGCCAATTTTTGGCGATTTTGGTTGAGATTTACAAAAGTTATTCAAGTTTGCTTGTTTTGTGTAAAATGCGCACACATGCCTAAAGTACTGCTTGATGTGATAATGAGCATGTGACCTGGGAGTCAGTGATTACTTTCAGGTCATAAAGCTTTAGTGGTTACTCTCAAGTTAAATGTCAAGTGAAATATCAAGTCAAATGTCAAATTGTATGTCAAGTGATGATGTTCATGTGATAATTGTCAAGTAGTTAAAACCAAATCATCAGTGTCAAGTCAAGTGGTTAATGGTAAGTGATTAATGTCAAGTAGTCTATTTCAAGTCATCAATGTGAAGTGATAATCTACAGGTTGTCAAGTGAAAATCAGGTTGAATGTCAAGTTGTATGTCAGGTGATAATGTTCAGGTGAAAATTATCAAGTGGTTAATGCTAAATCATCAATGTGAAGTGGTTAATGGTAAGTGATGAATGACAAGTGGTATTATAAAGTCTAAATGTCAATTGACAACTATCAGGTGATAAATGTCAAGTGGTTTACGTCTAGTCATGAATGTCAAGTGATAATCTTCAGGTCATAAATGTCAAGTGGTTTATGTCAAGTCATCATTGTCAAGTGATAATGTTCAGGTGATAAATGCCATGTGGTTTATGTCAAGTCATCAATGTCAAGTGATAATGTTCAGGTGATAAATGTCATGTGGTTTATGTCAGATCATAAATGTGAATTTACAACTATCAGGTGATGAATGTCATGTGGTTTATGTCAGGTCAAAAATGTCAAGTGATAATGTCCAGGTGAGAAATGTCATGTGGTTTTTGTCAAGTGATAGATCTCAAGTGATAATGTTCAGGTGATAAATGCCATGTGGCCAATATCAAATCATCAGTGTCAACTGGTCAATGGTAAGTGATAAATGTCAAGTAGTTTATGTCAGTCATAAATGTCAAGTGATAATCTTCAGGTTTTCAAGTGCAATATTAAGTTGAATGTCAAGCTGTCTGTCAAGTGATAATGTTCAGGTGATAATTATCAAGCAGTTAATGCCAAATCATAAATAAGTGGTTATATGAAGTAATTAATTTCAACTGACAACTATCAAGTGATAAATGTCAAGTGGTTGATGTCAAGTCATCAATGTCAAGTGATAATGTTCAGGTGATAAATGTCATGTGGTTTATGTCAAGTCATAAATGTCAAGTGATTATGTTCAGGTGATAAATTGCAAGTGGTTTATGTCAAGTCAGCACTGTCAAGTGATAACTATCAGGTGCTAATTTTCAAGTGGTTTACGTCAAGTCAGACATGTCAAGTTATGTGATTCAGCTCATAAATGTTGAGTGGTTGATGTCAAGTCATATGTCCATTTGTGATAAATGTCTAGTGGTGAATGTCAAGTAAAAGTTCAAGTCAAATGTCAAGTAATATGTCAAGTGATAATTTTCAGGTAATAACTGTCAAGTTGTTTATGTCAAGTCATAAATGTCAAGTGAAAACTATTAGGTGAAAAAATGGCAAGCGGTTCATGTCAAGTCATAAATGCCATTCAGTCATAAATGTCAAGTGATGCCATTCAGTCATAAATGTCAAATGGTTTATGTCAAGCCATTGTCAATTGGGTAATTTCAAGTCATAAATGTCAAGTGATAACTTTCAGGTTCTAAATGTCAAGTTGAAAATCTTTTGAATCTTAGTATTTGGCTTCTTCTTGACCATAGATTGTATTACTCAGTGCCACATGTGGCATTTGCTTGATTTGCAATAACTTATAAACTTTTGGGCCTGTGGCCCTCAAAAAGAAGTATATCTGATAAAAAATGGCTAAAGCCAACAAAAAGTGGACGCTGCGCCTAAACATGTGTATGCTTTTGAATGCACAAAAGTAATATATCATATACCATTCCATTTTCTGATTGAGCTATCAAAAGATGTATATCAAGGGAAATGTACACAAATGCTAATAATATATACTATCAACACAGCAAACTGCATCACAAGAAACAATTTCACCAAACTTTTGCATTGCAGCGTGAGCTTTTTGTATCTTTAATGTTTCCAGCACTTTGACACAGCTCACGCTGCCATGCAAAAGTTTTGTGAAATTGTTTCTTGTGATGCAGTTTGCTGTGTTGATAGTATATATTATTAGCATTTGTGTACATTTCCCTTGATATACATCTTTTGATAGCTCAATCAGAAAATGGAATGGTATATGATATATTACTTTTGTGCATTCAAAAGCATACACATGTTTAGGCGCAGCGTCCACTTTTTGTTGGCTTTAGCCATTTTTTATCAGATCAATGTATCATCGGAATTGGGTTAAATTTGTCACATAAATGTGTAAGCCAATATAGAAATCCTGTAATTCATGTTATAATGTCAATGCTAGTGTGCATCTATTGTAAAATAATGCATAGTTTTTATGAAAGTTTACATACATACGTTTTTATACATGGACGTCTTTCCCACCCATCAAAGAGGGGGGAGTTATTCGAGGGGGGAGTTATTTTTTCCCCAGTCAGCTTACAGGGGGGAGTTATTCTAGGGGGGGGGACTTTTTCGAGGATTCACGGTATGTGCAAGCTATTGAGGCTCATGGGGTCAGTCCCGCCCGCATTGAAATGGTCTTTTATATTTTTACCAGGCATTTCTAATTTTACAGGGTGCAGTACCCCAGGTTGTGTCTGGTAGGGTGGAACTTCTGGAACACACCGAGTAAATACAATTGCTTGGAATAGGCTCAGAGTAGTTATTTCTGTAGTTATTTGAGAGAGTGGTACACATAAACGGAACGACATTCATTTTACACGCTGTGCACTTCACAAGCAGTAATTTTTACGTTTTTAATTTGTGCCTCACTTTCTCACGTTTTACTCTGCAAACATTATGCAATACAACGTTCTACACAATGCTTGTATGAGTGTCGCGTGTGTAAACTTGGCACAACTCCAACTTGGCACGGTTAAAATTATATTAACAAGAGTGAAAGATGCATGATTTCTGTCTGTGTCACCAATGATGACTGCGGAATGCAATCAAACAACCATAAATAACAGATGTGTCAACTAGTGTGTGGGCTGCTGTTAGCGACCATTTGCGGTCACGTCATTTCATTCTGCAGGCATTATTGGTGATGTGACCAAAAATCCTTTGTGTTTCACTTGTTCATATAAAACGAAACTGTAACTTGGACATGGGCAAAGTTCTCCATCATTTCTTTTTGGAGAAATTTGTCAGGGCTGCAGCGATAAGTCTTAATATCTGATTCCATATGTCAATATGTTTGTCAAATCCATATTGTTCTCAGATAAAAATCAGATATAAGAAGTTTGATCTTGAACCGAATGGAATCCATTCATACACATTTGAATTTGATGACATACATTATTGGTAACTAAAGGCAACAACATGGTAGTGTTTCATGTCTGCCGAGTTTGCTATATTACTTCTAATCGAAGGGTGGTCTTCTATTTTTTTGCCAGCCACTTTACCTGCCCGTGTACTGGGGACCCCTTTCTGTTAGAAGCTGCTCTTCTAATTTTTTTACAATTTTTCAGACATTTTAAAGTTCTGTCAACTTTGGAACATAAACGATGATGTCTGCTGGAGTGTGTCCTTTAGAAAAATGCATAAAATGCAGTCCGCTGAGTTTATATATTTTTACCTAGGCTGCTTGATTTGTTATTTTAAATACACCTCCCCCACGTGGTATGTAAATCGAGCAGCATGTACATTGAACTATTCTCATTTTACAAATGTGTGAAGGCGCCCCAGATGGGATGGGGCCAGGCGCTCACCATGGCGACTATTTAGAGATACTTTTTGCACCTGCACATAGGTCAAACGAATGGATGACTTTATGCACTATTTTTAGATGAGGCGTTGATTTTTTCACCATTAATAAACTTAAAATGAATTTTAAAATTCCACTTCAAATCGGTCAAAAGTTTAGATAGGGTTTATAATGGATTTGTCAACTAAAAAATTTCTACTAACGACTAGTGTCAATTTCAGCTAGTATAAATTTGTATGCGATTTATAATGAGGGTCCGCCCGTTTTTCGCATAATGTTACCACAATTCGACGAATAAAATCACGCGAAAAATTCTGCGCTAAATTATTTCACATCAAAATCAATTAAGCTATCATAGTCAACAAATGTTTTTATTTATTTTTTTCAGACCGGATATGGTAGACATGCACGATTCAAGGCTTTTAATCCGTAAAATCCATGGGTAAACATAAATCATTACGTTGTTAAATAGCCGCCTTTGATTAATTATTCAATGCGCTGCTTTTTACATATCATTAACTGTCACCCGAAATGACCGAACGTCCTTAGGCGCTCATCTAAATACTATTTATATTTATAGTAAAAATATTTATAACAGCAGTCACGGTTAGGGTTGTCAAAAATAATCGTACGGAAAACGGAAAGGATAAAAAGTTCCGCCTGTCGGAAAACAGAAAATGGAAGAATGAATTGTCGGAAAATGCAAAAAAGGCGTGGACAAAAATGACAAAAAATTACGTAAATATAAAACCATGTAGTAACTGATAGAACTTACTACAGTAATCGTGCATGCAAGTTTGCCCATTGGGCTGAGAAATTCAGTCTTCAAAGTTATTGACATGGGATGTAGAAATCCATAATAGAAAAAAATGCAGATCAGAACGGTATTGAAAAACAATCGGAAAACAGAATGCCGGAAAAATGGAAAAGGTAAAAAAAAATTTACAGCTGCTGGAAAACGGAAAAGTGCAAAAATTTGCTTCAGCAAACGGAAATGGCCAACGGAAAACAGAAGATTGACACCCTAGTCACTGCGATATTTTTGGAGTATATTTCTCCCCGCTGCCAGTTGACTCTGTGCGATGACACCAATCTGTATTATGTCATTCTACAAAATAGCGTTTTTATACTACACGAAAAAATATTTTTATACTAATATACGCAAAATTCCAAACAGGCTTCATCGAAAACAACCAAATCACCTCGAAATGTCCATCGCAATAAAATCGGCGCCCCTAAAATGCCTCACTCAATCCCTAACCCTAACTACATTCACAACAACGCTGATCCTACCCACACTTTTGTGCAACATGTTGCCCTCCAGCGAGGCCGGCCTCGTCAAGGACTCGGCCAGCGTCAGCGGCACCTGCGGGAATGGATTGGAATGCCCCACGGGGGGCTTTCATACTATCGATTGTTTTCAGACACTGCTTAATGGAAGGTGTACTTATGCGCTGGGCAGTGCTTTGTGAGTTGCTTTTTTAGTCGACCATATTTTTTTACGTAAATTTGTAGATGTGAAAATCGTGAATGTCATGCATTTCGATGAAAAAATTCACGTGATAAACCGTGCACAACATTTACCGTGACAATTTAATGCGACGAGAAGATAGAACGATACTATAAAAATTGTTTGGGCTTTTTATTCCGGGTTTCATTGTAAAGCGTACGGGCAGTGGACTATTTTAGACATTTACATGGTTAATGTCATTTTTACCAATAGGTTGTTTCTGACATTTGATTCAACAAATTTTTTTATTCCTCCAGTGTAAACTTAACTCATCAAACCCCAAAAATACCAAATACCCCTACCAAAAAAACAACGACAACCCCCCCCCCCCCCCGCAGTGTGATCTTCATCGGGAGTCTCGTTGGGCTGGGGGTGCTTCTGCTGCTCTGCATGCTGTACATATACTGCCGTGGCAGATGGGCACCCCCCTTGGCACCCGGGGGTGCGGGGGCACCCCCGCGGGACACCCCCAAGTCGATTTGTCATCGGGTACGAGATTTGATTAGCTTGGATGGTTTTTGGAGGGCGGTCCGGTTTACATGGTGTATGTGAATGTGGTTGTGGGGCAGTCCCAGACCCTGTAGATGTCATATGTGATGAAGTGTTAATTAAACGTCATGTAAAATGCCCTTTAAGATGTGAATTTATGTTTTTACTTCTTTTATTGAAATTTTCCAGGGCGTTTTACGTGACTTTAGACACTTCGCATGACTTTTGACATTTTACTTGGCATTTCACAGGGTTTGGGATAGCCCTCTGCTGTGGGTATTGATGGAAAACAAACACTGGATATTTGGAAACACTCTGTTTGGGGTTCTTGAATTTTTTCCTCCCAAAGTAAAAAAAACCCACTTGATTGGAAAATTTTCCCCTGAAAATTTGGAAAGTTCCATTTTTCTCGAATTTTGACATTAGGCAAAAGTCTTCGAAAACCCACCCACATTGCATCGGGCACATTCAAACATCCTCTAAAATGAATCGGGCTACCCGGCAAACCTGTCGGGCTACTCAAATATCGCGTAAGGTTCGCTGCTGCCTTTCAAAAGGCACAGGGGGACAACGACACGAGCGCCTTTTCGACGAAAATTATGATCAAGAAATCGGACGAAATGTGCCACCCCGCGCGGAAAATGTCTCTGATGTTTTCGGTCAAAATGTTGTGCAGTCATGACATGACTTTATTACATCTATAAATTATGTAAATATTCATGTCGATAGTCTGTTTGAGGTACACGCTGGTATCTGGGGCCAATCCCGAACTATGTCGAAGAAAAAATGTCACTCCACTTTGTAAAGTGGAGTAAAGCACGGTGGGCCTAAAGTTTCAGGCCGCCATGGCGCCTTTAGATCCGTAGTCAACTCGAAACTGTCATTTTAAAATGTAAAATGCTACATAAAATTTCCCACCACGTTTCACCGGATCCGGGTACTTTACATTTTACATAACAAATTTAGCCTGATCTTTTACAGCATGAGGGAATGGCCCCTGGTGAGTATTTACTCAGCCTCAATGGAAAAGCCTCAGGTTTCCATTTTCATTAGCCGATGTACCGTATTCCCTCGAATCCCCTCCCCTCAAAATTTACACTCCGAAAATATAAATCCCCTGGAGGTATTTCGAAGAAATACGGTGTTATCAGTCTATTTGTTAGTTTTTTTGTGCATTATGAGGGCCTGACACTCATTCGGATTTTATTCGGATTGATCTGGATATATTTACCTAATTGTCGTGCATGTGAATAAAATGTGCCTAGACTAGTGATATAAATGCGAAGCGCCATGGCGCTAGCGCAGAGCAAAAAACACCATGGCGCTTGGCGCTATAGTCTGTGGCGCCATGCCTATGAAAAGCGCCATGGCGCGTTTGGCGCTTGGCGCTATTTTCGCCTGGCGCCAGCAACCAAATGCCTGGCGCTGGCGCTTGGCGCTAGCGCCAAAGCAAAAAGCGCCATGGCGCTTCTGGCGCTAGGCGGCCTTTTGCTCTGGCGCCATTGGCGCTTGGCGCTGAGGGTCGGAAAAGCGACACGGCGCTTTTGGCACTTGGCGCCAAAGTCTTGGCGCTTTTTACATCACTAGCCGACACACACTAGTTTTCAACCAAAATTTCGAAACTATCAGCTTTGAATGCATTCGAGTTTACCGAAATAAGTTACCTAACTAAACACCTTCCCGATCAAGTCCGGCCCCCCATTTTTTATTTTACTTCTGATGTCCTATCTCCTGTTCTAGGACGCGCCAGAAGCTGAAACTTGGGGTAGATATTGGCGCAACCCCCCTCTACTTCGCATGAATTGAAGGGGTCGCGGTGACCCCCTACAGGGTGGGTTGCCGAGTGCAAAAAAAATTTGCAGCTTTTTTAGTGTCCCACACAGGTCCGGCCCCCACTGATTTCTTTCACTGCGGGTGCCGTACCTCCACCTGTGGGAGGGGTATAAATATAAAATTTTGGGTACGCGTCGCCAACAACCCTCCCCTACTATACACTGGCCAGGCGGTCTTTGGCAACTCACCACAGTGTTGGGTGCAAAGTTTAAAATTTATTAAAATGTTACTGTCCCACACAAGTACAGCATCCAATTGAATTTCAAAAAATGGACACTTTTGTGTTGTTTTAACACTAATGTGGTTGACAATGTGAAATAAGCATGAAATATCCTCTAAAAAATATCTTATCTGACCTAAAACTGCCCACCACATGAACCCCTCCCCCAAGTGGGTGACAAAAAAATCACTTTTTACAACTTTTTCATCAGACACTTGAACTGCTGGTTTACGATGATTTACAGAGGAGGGTTAAAGGTTTCAAATTGTGTAAAAAACCTTACCTCAAAAACGCCTTCATAAGAAAATTTGCTGGGGGTGAATTTAAAATTGTGAATTTTGCCTATTTTTGTTCCCGCAATGATGTCATTTTTACAATTTGAAATTCACCCCCAGCAAATTTTCTTATGAAGGCATTTTTGAGGTAAGATTTTTTACACAACTTGAGACCTTTAACCCTCCCCTATAAATTATTGTAAACCAGCAGTTCAAGTGTCTAATAAAAAAGTTGTAAAAAGTGATTTTTTTGTCACCCACTTGGGGGAAGGGGTTCATGTGGTGGGCAGTTTTAGGTCGGATAAGATATTTTTTAGAGGATATTTCATGCTTATTTCACATTGTCAACCACATAAGTGTTAAAACAACACAAAAGTGTCCATTTTTTGAAATTCAATTGGATGCTGGACTTGTGTGGGACAGTAACATTTTAATAAATTTTAAACTTTGCACCCCACACTGTGGTGAGTTGCCAAAAACCGCCTGGCCAGTGTATAGTAGGGGAGGGGTGTTGGCGACACATCCCCAAAAATTTTTAGATCTATACCCCTCCCACAGCTGGAGATACGGGACCCGCAGTGTAAGAAATCAACTGGGGGCCGGACCTGTGCGGGACAGTGAAAACGCTGCAAATTTTTTTCACATATATGGCGACCCCCTCTATAGTGAGTCGCCGCTTCCCCATTTATTCATGTGGGGTAGTGGGGGGTTGCGCCTATATACCACCCAAGTTTTAGTTTTCCACCCCTCCCGCAACCGGAGATATGGCCTGCGAAGTGAAAAAAAAAGTAGGCGGCCGGACTTGATCGGGAAGGTGTTTATTTTCAATGACTATGAACAATAGTTGCGCTGACCTCATTCTGGTCAACTCAAACGCATTCAAAGCTGATTTGAGAGTTTTCAAAATTTCGATTGAAAACTAGTGTGTGTAGAGCCACTTACTGTTAAAATAAAATAGTACTTTCATTGCATTTCGGGCTACTTTGCACGTTGTAAGTGCCAAATTTCGTTTAAAAAAATTTCAGATAAATTTGACACTATGGGCGTAATTTTGCAGGGCACTGTATTTGCGACTGTGCACGTTGTACCTATGTCTATTCTACTGAAAATCCTCAAATAAGTTCCCCATTCAAGAGTCCCGAGTCAAACAAATCGGATGAAAAAGTGAATATCCGTAGTAGGTATTTTTAGGGATTATAGTCAAGTGGGTACATATTTACATGTCTGTCTTTTATCGTGTGGGTACGAATATGTCCAAAAGATCATTTCTGATTTCATTTGTGTTTGTATTCCGTCGTCATGTTGTCGATTTAGTTGAGATTTCACACTGTCACAGTACTTTTCACTGCGTGGCCAAATCTATTGCCAGTATAAAATGGTCTGTAAATATACAGAAATGTTGCAAAATTGTAATACGTCACAAACATAAAAAATCACATTTTTCGAAGCAGTACGGTACGAGAACTAACGATTTTTGACCAGTTTGATCAAATAAATACATACGCTTACGTCAAAAATAAAATTTCATCGGACAAGCTCCATTCGTTTCACCGTTAATTTAATGCATTCAGAATTTCTAAAGCAAAAAACTACTTTTAGGTACCTACTCTCTTGGATCCGCGCCAACTTTCAATTACGCGTGAAGTTGGCGTGCACACTTTCTTTAACTGTTTCATTCCAGATACCTAATTGTATAGCAATACGTCAGTCGCTCGAGTTTACGCAAAAACAACAGACGATTTACAGAAAATAAAATTAAAAATGCATGGCGCCCGGCCAGAAATCGAAAATGAAGATATTAATGATGTCATCATTCCCACGTGGAGAATCGGTAAATTACCCTGATAACTTATGGATGAAACTGGGGCTTTGAAAGCCAATAATGCAACATTTTGAATTACTGGGGGACTGTCAAATTGTTTCATTTTGTTGTAAATATTTCAGTTAAATGTTGAGGGAGTATGAACGGATATATCATACAAAAAAGTCAAAACCATGACACCAAACAGCTCAACGAACTATCATCCGGTTTGCTGACCAAATATCTAACACCATCTCTTCCCATTAAATGGCAAAGTGCCCACGTTCATAATCCCCCTGTGCCACTTGGTGTCCAGCACCACCCCGGTGCCTTCACATCACTAGTGAGCGCTACAAATCGCGCGCAATTGACGCAGTCAACCAAGCTCGCTCAACGTGGATATGCGCTTGAGAACGTACTGGCCGAGCTTGCGATTGACATTGGTGTCGGCGATGTGCACCATGTCTTTGTCCACGTAGAAATCCAAGTCGGCCAAGGCCACGGTGCTCTCTCGTCGGTCGGCTCGGAGTCGGCCTGGCTGGAGCCGTCGCCGGGCAACGTGTCGGACAAGTTGCACAGTTTGTGCTGTGAGTTGTGTGTGGGCAGATGTTGTTTGAGAAGTTGGGAAATTGTTGTGCGTAGTATTGTGCAATAATGCAAGAAATATAAAATAAAAAATAAAAAAATTTAAATAATAAAATAAAAACTCATTGAAAAGTGTATAAATGTACCGTTTACAGTAAACCAATGTTAACTCAGGGTACTCAATAGCTATTGTAAAATCTTTGTCAACGCATTTACGTCATCGTTGCAGCGTCCCACTCAGAGGCAAAAGAAAATTACACAGTCGGATAAATCATTTCACCACAATTGTGGTTAAACAAGAATGGCCTGCCGTGTGACTCAGTCGACCAAAATGATGGAAAAATTAAAAAATTACTTTAAATTAAAGCTTTACTGGGGATCTAAGGTATATTTTTGCTATCTACCCAGCCCCCGCGAGGGTCAAAATCCTGGAGCCAGTTCCGCAAGTGTAGAAGTGAGAAGTAAAATGGCAAAAGCTAAGTGCAATGGCAAAAGTGAAATAAAATGGCAAAAGCGAAGTGAATTGAGAATTAAAATGGAAAAAGCGAAGAGAATTGAGAAGTAAAATGGCAAAAGCGAAATTTCTGGCGTAATAATAAATCCCCCTCGAAATACCCCCCTTCGTTTAACCCCCTCACTCTGAAAGTCTGAAAAATGAACCAGCTGTGAACCATATGAACCAAATGAAAAAATGAACCAAAATGATTTCGAGGAAATACGATTCAACTCCTTATGACGATTCAACTCCTTATGACGATTCAACTCCTTATGACGATTCAACTCCTTATGACGATTCAACCAGGTTTTAAATCTTGAAAAAGAATTATTTGTTGACACGTTTAAATACTTAAAAACTACTTTACTTTTACTTAAACTTTACTTAAAAACAGATAGGATTCATTTTAGTTGAAAAACTATTCCAATGTATCGTTTCCAATACAACTTGGAAATGTCCATGTCCTGTTCTTAGTGATGCTTATTTTATCGTTGTTTGTTATGACAATGTCCTCGATAGAGAATTTTTGCTGACAATCATTAATAGTGATGTAAAGGCACCGGGGCACCGGTGCCCCAGTGCTGGGCACCGAAGGGCACCAGCACCGGTGCTGGTGCGGTGCCATTGCAATCTTCAGGGGTGCCATGCCGGTGACGGTGCCATGTTTTTCAGAATAGCACCGGTGCCGGTGCGGTGCGGTGCCATTTTTTTGCCGGTGCCAAAGGTGCTAGCACCAGGGCCAAAGTAAAAGGCACCGGGAAAGGCACCGGCCAAGGCTTCATGTGTTGTGCAATTTTGTCCATAGTAAATATGTGCTTATTCATATTTCAAAAAACAGCGATATATTTACCAAACCGTTTTTGCCTATTTTGTAAACCTCCCATCAAATAAACATACCTACTGTGAAATCCATTATATTTACCTGATACGTGATCTGATGAGCGAATCTAAAATTTTGTTGAATTTTAAATTTTATATTTTATTTTATATTTATCGTACTTGTTTGTTCAAAATTTGTTGTCAGTTTATGACAGAGATATTTAGTCCCATTCTCTGTACAGCAACGACTCCGATCAGTAGACAACAGTGGCTATGGACATTGCAGTGAATTAAATATTTTATCTTTCATTTGTAATCATTGTAATTGCTTCATAAAAGTGATTGCCACATCATTCTGATCATTTTAAGTGCTCAATCATCAAAATCGGTTGAAAATTCATGGAGATATATATGCACTTCCAAAGGTGAGACCACTGAGAAACTGCCCGATATTTACTTCAGAAATTCCAGCCCGGTGCGGTGCCTTTCGGTGCTAGCACCGGCAACCCGCCGGTGCCCTTCGGTGCCGGTGCCATTCTTTCCAAAAGGCACCGGTGCCGGTGCGGTGCGGTGCCATTTTTCCCGGTGCCTTTAACATCACTAATCATTAATTTGCTTTAAAATGAGGACAATTAGTTTAGCAACTCAATTGAACGATTCCCATTGTGAAATTGGTATCGCGCAGAACAATACGGTCGATGTACAAATGTATAGAATGTTTAGAAATGCCAGTCATGCGGACATCCTCTTTTCTAACAATACCCTAACTTTACGTAAACGATCGAGACGTTTAAAAGCGGCCGATCATTGCAAAATTTCACAAACTTTAGATTAGCATTCAGGGAACCAACGACAGTCCAAACATGTCTATCAAAATCGCACTCGCGTTGGGCATCCTGCCCTTGTGCATAGTGAGCGAATTTTTTTATTTGGAATTTATGACTCTGGATAGCTTTTAAAACGTATTGATTTTTCCTTAAAATATACGCATACTTGAGTACTGAGTAAATACATTTATATTTCCTTTGGAAAAAGTAATTGTACTCGTTTTTGCATTTTTTAAAGTACTCGAGCACAGTAAACGTATTTCAGATAGGCTTTTATAAAGGCTTTTTCAAGCCATAGAATACATCTTTATGTTGTCTGTTGTCGGTTGTTTCTTGTTGTCTGTATTTTATTTATTTATGTATGTCTTTATTTTATTTTTAATTTGATTTCTGAGATTTTGTCAACCCCGGTACTGACTAAGGTTGGAAAAAAACGTTTTTTTTAACTCGATGTTTTTTAAAAAACAACGTTTTTTTAAGAAAAAAATGTTGTTGTTCTTTAAATAAAAAAGTTTTTTTTTAAAAGCTCCCAGATATGACCTTGTGTCAAGATATATAGGTATATCAGACAGTGGCAATACTCTGTGTGTTATATATGACCATATAATGGCTGTTGAGCCATGGGATAGCATTATAAGTGGTGATTTGTGTCAAAAATGTCCATTTTTTGTCGATACGTTCGTATATCACCTTATAGTTGAATGTTCATGACTTCAGTAAAGTTTGGCACGGAATAGTGATGAAACAAGGTTATAAAAGGAGGTTGTAACTTTGAGAGTGAAGTTACACACAGTGGAGGTACATGGAAGCACATTACCGCAATATTATATACTAAACCGACATATGAAGGCTTATTAACCCATGGTAGCATATATAAATGGATACTTTGATACTAAAAATGCCACAAAACCAATGAAAACAACCACCAATGTCAATTTGTGTGTGAAATTGCGCGCTTGCGCGCAAAATTTTTGCAAAATACCTAGTGCTTAGTACTAAAAATTTCGGTCGATGTTTAAAAAAAAAAACATTTCGGACGTCATGTTTTTATTAAAAAAACGTGTTTTTTTTAAAAACGTTTAAAAAAACATCGGCCAACCCTAGTCCTGACCTGATACCCCCATCACCTCATCCCGGTACCCCCTGCAGAGTTCGCCGACCGGCCCGGTGGAAGTATTTCCCGAGATACCCAAATACTCTGAGAACACGCATCGGTTGATAGCGAGTTTGTTGGGAACCTGCCCCGCCTCGTTGACTTGCAGTATAGAACTGGAGAGGGAAGGCAATGAGGTGCGCTGGTCAAAATACCTTAAAAATACTCACTTATATTTGTCACTGTACATAAATTAGTGTACCGTATTTCCGCGAAAGACCCCCCCTCGAATTACCCCCAAAGAAAAAAGTTACGGTTTGTGATCCGGGAAAGGCAGAACACACGTCAAAAACAATGACTGTGTTACGTTAGAACAGGGTTTATACCATTTACTGTATATCCTTGTATACCCCGGGTATTGTAACAATGAGAAATGAAGTCAAACAGGGACGTACGTATCCAGGATTTTTGAATGGGGGGATTGTACGTATACGGAGTCTGAGGAACGGAAGGGGGGGGGTTATGGGGATGTTGGGGGTAGCATTTTTGGGGAGGGGGTCCGCCCCCGAGCGCGTGCTTATAACTTGAGAACAGCGCAGCAAAAATTGTTGATAGGTATTTGTATATTGTTTGAGGTCGGGGCTAACATGAAAATCGAGGGCATCCTCGAAATAGTCCCCTAGTCCCGAGATAAGGGGGGTCTATAAAAAGGTGGTCATTTTACATGTCCGATCTGGCATATTGAATTGAAAGCTCAATAACTCAGCCATTTCTGGGCCGATTTGGATCGTTTAACGCTTACAATGATCGGGAAAACCTGCATTTTTGCAGTCGTCTTAGTGATGTCTGAATTCCGTATGCCAATTCGATCCGGTTTTTCAACACGAAAAAGAAGTTTTTCGGAACATGCTATCAGATACTTTAGACCGCGAGGATTCATATAAAACAAAAATGAGTTCAATATCTTTCAATTCAAAACTTTCCAATCAAAAGTTATGGTGCTTCAAACTTTTCCCTCCCATCCACATAAACCACATGAAAAACAATGCATGCAAGTTCAAAACTCCGAAAAGTGGGAGGGAAAAGTTTGGAGCGCTATCACTTTTGAATGGAAAGGGGTATTGAACTCATTTTGTTATTTATGAATCCTCGTTGTCTAAAGTATATGATAGCATGTTCAGAAAAATTTTTTTTTCGTGTTGAAAAACCGGGTCGAATTGGCATACAGAATTTAGACATCACTGATACAAAAATGGAATCTACGGGTTGTCTTGATCATTTTAAGCGTTAAACGATTGAAATCTCCCAGAAATGTCTGAGTTATTGAGCTTTAAATTCAATATGCCAGATCGGACACTAAAATGACCACGTTTTTATAGACCCCTCTTATCTCGGGACTGGGGAATTTTTTGAGGATGCCCTCGATTTTCACGTTAGCCCCGACTTCCAACCATATTATGTTCAAATATCAACAATTTTTGCTGAGCGGTTCTGTAGTTATAAGCGCGCGCTCGCGGGCGGACCCCCTCCCCTCAAATGCTACACCCAAAATCACATGGGGTAGTGTTCCCCCCCCCAAATCCCATAGCGGGGGGGGGTGTCCCCCCCCCCCAAAAAAAAAAAACTTCGTCCCTGTGATAACGGATTGATGAAGTCATGATGCTGGCGCGATTTGTAGGTCAAAATATAATACATTAATTTCTCAAAATCGCAGGTGATGAAAAAATACAGAGGGGGAAGAAAATTGATGCAGGAAGGTGTTGAGAATGAATTCGTAGATGACTTTTGCGAGTGAGTTGTAAGATTTTGAAAATGGGTTTTCCATAATTCGGGATCAGCGTTCCAAAAATAAGTTTTTCAGAAAATAAAATGTTTGATATCTAAAAAATCTCTAAAAATAAAATACAACCTCTCTGAAGAAAACGCAGAGAAAATATAAATTTTTACCTAGGTAAATATTGATTGAAAAATATAAAGGCGAAATTGATTTATATTTTGTTATCATAAAGTAAATACATATATTTAAATCTCTCTGGAAAACCTGGAGAAAATATAAATAAATATAAGATTTTTATATTTTTGTATATAAAGGAATAAATTTCCGGCGATTTTTCGGCGGTTTCTTTTTCTGCATAGACCGGCTGTTGAGTGGGTATGTATGATATATTTATATGCAAATAAATTGGAGGATGTGGGCTTTTTTTGCACCAGTATTTGAGTAAAGTATTTCGCCCATGTCCGGTTGCCTATGGTGCCAGTTCCGCAAAATGAGAATAGGGTGTCAAATTTCCATTTCCGTTTTCCATTTCCGCAGGAAAATTTTTTACCTTTCCGTTTTCCGTTTTCCGGCAGCCGAAAAATTTTTACCTTTCCGTTTTCCGGCAGCCGAAAATTTTTTACCTTTCCGTTTTCAGTTTTCCGGCAGCTGAAATTTTTTTACCTTTCCGTTTCCGTTTTTCCGGCCCATTTTTCCGTTTTCCAGCTGAAAATTTTTTACCTTTCCGTTTACGTTTTACCAGGCAATTTTTCCATTTTCTGGCTCGATTTTCAGTTTTCTGGCATATTTCCATTGTTCTTCCAATCTGTATTTATCTTCAATTGGCTCATCCCATTGTGTTGTTTTTGTCTGTTGGAGCAGCATTGACAACTGGGATTTCAGGGTCAGTGAAACAGGTGCTGTGAACCCAATTGGGTCATATGCTGACACCAATAATTTATTCAAGTTTCGTCTGGTTGGTGTTGTGATGCTGTCAATTTGCAATTTTGGTGTTGATATTGCCAGCATGTCTGTTTGGTGATTTTATTTCATGCCCATTACTGCAACAATTTTATTCACCTTTGGACTCCTGTTGTTTTCTGCTATTTCATTCATGACTGATCTTGAGTTTGACAGCCATTCCCTCATGTTCATAGAACATTGGTTAAATAAAGTTTTGACTTTGTAATATAGTTCTAAAGCTTCAACTTCATTCGTGACACTCATGATGAAGTTATCGATGTAAATGTTGTTTATTATCATCGCCAACTGGTTTCGTTCCCCTTCATTTTCTTCATATTCATTCATGTTGTTTATTGTCACATTTAAATGGTATTTTATGACTGCTCCCAAAATTGCTGGGCTGCAGACAAGTCCAAACAGTACGCGTTCAAAACAAAGTACTATTAAGTTATTTTCAGTTACTGGTTTTGAGGCATCTTTCAGCCAGAAAAATCGTGTGTAGTCTCTAGCTTGGTCATGCAATCCTATTTGCAAAAATGCCTTTTCAATATTGGCAATTTATGCTAGATTGCCTGCCCTGAACCACAGGAGTAGGCCCAGTGCTAATGGTGTTGTAATTGGTCCTCTAAAAAGGCACTCGTTGAAACTGGGCTTACCTGCCGACCCATTGTACACGATTCTGCATGATGTCAATTTGCCCAGCGTGATTACTGGCTGGTGTGGCAGGTAATGAATCCCCTTGTTGTCTGTTTTGTCGTCACAGATCTCAATTATTCCCTTTTCTAGTTGGTCATCCAAAACTTTCTGGTATTGTTCGAATAAGTTTGGATCTTTGTTGAATCTTCTTATCAGTGATTTAAACCGCACCAAGGCTTCTGCTTTTCCTGTGGGCAGGTCACTGATACTCTCTTTATACGGCCAGTCAATATAGTATCGTTTGTTGTTGTCGTTGAATTTTATGCTATTTATATCATCTCCCCTGCAATGTTGTCATCAATTGCATAGGGGTCATCATTGATTCCCACTGCTTCTAGACTGTGAAATTGTCGTAGTGTTTCCTTTCCTATGGCCACTATGGCTACTTTTTGATGATTTTTGTTGGTTCAGTTAAGCTTGAACTACAAGTGAAGTTACAGGCATGATCCATAGTTGCAGAATGTACAGCTACCACAATCAAAGCCAAACAGGCAAACCTGCATGCAGGTTTTCCTTCTGCAAATTTGTCTATTACCATGCTAATTTCACTTTATTTTTTTCCGTTTCCGTGAAAATTTTGCTTTCCGTTTTCCGGCATTTCATTTTTCCATTTTCCGGCCGACAATTTTTTTTACCTTTCCGTTTTCCGCTGAGTGAAATATTTTTACCTTTCAGTTTTCTGGCAGAAATTTTTTTTTTACTTTTCCGTTTTCCGTAAAGTGAAAAAATTGTACCTTTCCGTTTTCCATAAAAAGTTTTTTTTGACACCCTAAATGAGAAGTGAAATGGCAAAGGCGAAGTAAAAGCGCAAAGGCAAAGTGAAACGGCAAGTGAAATTGCAAAAGCGAAGAGAAATTACTTTGTATTTTATTTTTTATTTCGGTTTTGCCAATTCACTTGCCGTTTCACTTCTCATTTTGCGGAACTGGCGCCTGATCAACCAATAACCATCACCAATAAACCCCCCCCCCATGGGCCAGGTGCCGGTTCCGCAAGTGGACAAGTTAAGAGTTAAAGGTTAAGAGTTGAGTAAAATGACAAATGGCGAGTTAAGAGTAAAGTTAAAGTTTAAGAGAAAAGTTTAAGTTTAAGAGAAAAGTTAAAATTTAAGAGTAGAGTTAAAAGTTGAGTTAAATGTTAAGAGTTGAGTTAAAGGTTGAGTTAAATGTTAAGAGTTGAGTTAAAGGTTAAAAGTTGAGTTAAGAGTTGAGTTAAGAGTTGAGTTAAAGGTTAAAAGGTGAGTTAAAAGTTGATTTAAAAGACAAATGGGGGAAAAATGTAATAAAAAAGTTTAAAAAATGAATTCGGATCTTGAGAGCGTTCTATTGATACCAATTTCACATTTTTATTTTTATTTTTTTATCATCATTTTCCACTTGTCTCTTGACTCTCAACTCTTAACTCAACTCTTAACTCTACTCTTAACTCAACTTTTAACCTTTAACTCAACTCTTAACATATAACTCAACCTTTAACTCAACTCTTAACATTTAACTCAACTTTTAACTCAACTATTAAATTTTAACTCAACTCTTAAACTTTAAATTTTCTCTTAAACTTTAACTTTACTCTTAACTCGTCATTTGTCATTTAACTCAACTCTTAACTTGTCCACTTGCGGAACTGGCCCCAGGACATTTTTGAATACTCAATGATTCACAGCAAATACCTAAGGTGCTCATGAAGTGCGCTGAAGTTGTCTGAAGCGCTCCCCTGTGATCACATTTAAATAAAAGCCTAATCATGCCCGCTGGGGGCAGTCCGTAGCCCTGTAAAGTGTAAAGTAAAGTGTCAAATGTAATATTTTCTTTTTTTTTAGTTTTGATTGACACTTCGGCCTTACACACGCCAGTTGACAACGACACCAAATGTCAGCCGGTCCCTATCCCAATTCAGAGCTTGCTGAGTAACACTATGCATTATTGTGTAGAGATATGCTTCATGTCGGTTTTTACATCGCATACAACACAAATTTTTTCAACTGTACAGGTTCATTTGTAACATGATTCATTCAACGCTTCTGCATTTGAACGTCGTTCATCAGCTCGTGCGCAAGCTTTGAGTTGGGATGGGAACCAGTTCACATTTGGTGTCGTTGTCAACCAGTGTGTTGGGCTCTTGCAACATTTGACAATTGACATGACACTTGACAGGGTGCGTGACAGTTGAAAAACTTTAAAATTGCGACCCCCTCCAAAGGAAAACTATGGAACGGCGCGAGTGCATTGATTTATGCCCCAACCCCCCAGCTGAGGGCAGCCTGATCAAATTGGAAAACGAACTTGACCAGTTCATTTGCACTGATAGAAAACAAGGTTACTTTTTTTTGGTCCAAAGCAGTGGATGTTATTTTAAAATATTATTTGATGGTGAATGCAGATGTCAAGGAAGCGATCGGTTGTCTCAAGAAAGTCCTCACCAGCGGGGACGTTATGCAAGAAATGGAGGCGCCTCAGTGCAGGTAAACTGCACCATTTATACTTTTATACTCCATTCACTTTACACCCTGCTCGCGTGGCTCCGGCTGGAAGCGTGCCAACTTTTTGAAGTTAAATAGAAGCCAAACGTTTAAAAAAGTGATCGCTGTTATACAATCGCATACTTTAAAATAATTGGCAAGCTTCCAACGTGAGACATAAATGAGTGCGAGGGCAGAGTATCATGTCCACAGAGTAATTTTATGCGCTATATTTTAGCAACTTTTATACGCAGCCCGTGTAAAGCGCAGTATATGGAAATGTATTACTTGGGGCACCAATATAAAGAGCAGAGCTACTGGGAGAACATATCGCTCAAGGACATCGTCGGCATAGTGAACCGAAATGATGGAGCAATTGGCAAAATGTGCAGGTAAGCGGAAAATTAACACAGCTATGGTCAAATGGCGCCATTGCGATGTCCAGTAAAGTGTCAATGTCAGTAAAATGTCATACAAAATTGTCAATTGTCATGCAGTGTCCTTAGTCATGCAAAGTTCAGCGATAAAATCTTTTCATTTTTCAGTTCTAATTAACATTTTACATGACATTTGACACGTGACTTTACAGTTATACTCGGCAGACATGATACTCTACAAATAGATATGATTTATGTCTGCGACTGGCAGACGGCCAACCGAAAACTTATGAACCGACGCCCCACAAAAAAGAAGATTTGCGCGTACGCTGACTGTTTCGGGTATGACGTCATGATGGAGTGTTTCCTCCAGAAAAATGTACGGCGTAATGTCATCCGAGTATAACATGGCAATTTGACACAACCGCAGCTTAATGAACTGCGCGCTCGGCTGCATGGAGCACGTGTCCGAGTCGCGCTGCGGCGACGCCAAACACGGCAGGTTGATACGCGACATGGTGACCATGGTCAACGAGTTCAGCAACGACATGAATAGCGAGCTGAACTTGGACTGCTTGGTGCCGGACACGTGCAAGAACATGCATCTGGCGTGAGAACGGTGCACTGTCGCTGCGCACACAAGTTTTCACGTGGAATTTCGAAAACTCACAAATCAGCTTAGAACGCATTTGAGTTGTCTGCAATGACGTGGCCGTCAACTACAGTTGACGGAGAATAAAAATTGACTCATTGTGGCAAACTCAAACACGTTTAAAGCTCATTTAGGGTTTTTAGGGCTTTTTCAACGCAAAAATAAATTTAGAATTTCTCACTACTGTTCTATTCACTTTTGGTTTATTATTCTTTTCTGAGCAAGTTATTCATCAACTGCAGTTCATTCACGGCTACCTTACAAGTACACATGCGTTGATGAATGCTTTTGCTCCCAAAATTTGCTTATGAAAACTTGTCGAATTGGCGTTTACAGAGTTTTGAGCGCAAATAAACATTGACCATGTTGAAGGACAATTTAAAAAACTACAAGGCAAGTGGAAATGATGAGAAATGAACAAGTACCGTAAATGCTCTGATAATACGACAGTCGTACTATTTTTTTCAGCACTCTTGCAAACTGCCGAACGACTCTTGTGAACTGCCGCCAGCCGCCGCAATGTCCAAAAGCGCCGAATCCGCGGCTTCCGCAGATTGCCACATTGTTACGGCGCTTTTTCTTTTTATTTCTCAGGTGTCGCACTATTGAAGAGTGTCGCATTATTGGAGAGTGTCGGATTATTTTCACACAACGTGCCCAAACCTGTCGCACTATTGGAGATGTCGTATTATTAGAGCATTTACGGTATACAAGTAAAAAACCCACCTAACATCTCAGCCATTTCTCTCTCAGTCGATAAACAGTTATAATAATCGATGTCCATAACAAATCCATAATAAGACAAAATTGGGACTGAAGGCTAAGTGGCTTTTTCACCAGCATGCTTGCCTCGCTTTGCGGTTCTGTTTAAGCAGTTTTTCGATGAATTTGTAAAGTACTGCAAAACCGGACCTAAGGTCCGGAGAAGAATCCAGCTAGTATACCGTACTACCTGAAATTGTGGGTACAACTACAACTGATTTTCATTTTTTATGCACCTACAATTACATAATAATTATCACTTGAGGGGATGCGCACTATTGTTTTCACCGGAACTTGCAAACATCTCACTAAAAGTGGACAAGAACGGACATAACTTCATTCAACTAGAATGTACCAAAATGGTGAACAAGTCAATTAAAGGTTGACCCAGAGTTGTCTGGGTGCCCTTCGGCACCATTTCCATTGTTGTCAACCATAATGGGTAAGATCTTACGTGTTTCTGGCACGCTGCCAGCCATGCCTAGTATTGCCGATAGTCTTGAAGGAGCGATGTCGATTGAAATATTCATTTCATCACGTACCTGTCAGGATTAGGGTTGGAAAAAAACTTTTTTTTTAACTCCATGTTTAAAAAAAAACGTTTTATTTTTATTAATAACTTTTTTTTTAAACGTTTTTTTAAAAGCCCCCAAATATGGCCCTGGGTCAATATAATTAGGTATATCAGACAAGTGACAATACTCTGTGATGGCATATATGACCATATAATGGCCGTGGAGCCATGGGATAGCATTATAAGTGGTTAGTTGTGTCAAAAATGTCCATGTTTTGTCGACATGTTCGTATATCGCCTTAAAGTCGAATGTTCGTGACTTCAAGTGAAGTTTGGCACTGAATAGTGATCAAACAATGTAATAAAAGGAGGTTGTTACTTTGGGAGTGAAGTTACACACTGTGGAGGTACATGGAAGCACATTACCTGAATATTATATACTACAGCAACATATGACGGCTTATTTGGATAGAAATGGATGCTTTGATACTAAAAATGCCTCAAAACCAATGAAAACAACCACCAATGTCAATTTGTGCGTGAAATTGCGCGCTTGCGCACAAAAATTTTGCAAAATACCTAGTGCTTAGTACTAAAAATTTCGACCGATGTTTAAAAAAAACGTTTCGGACCTCGTGTTTTTTTATAAAACGTTAAAAAACAAACATCGGCCAACCCTAGTCAGGATAACCTGTTATTGGAGGTATGCCTACAATCATAGGTAAATAATACGGTATATGAATGAGTACATGAATTTTATATTTTTGTCTTAAACGATGATAATATAATGGTGCGTGCCCGCAACGGCATTGGCACTTTCTCATCACAAGGTAAAAACTTACCCCTGAACATAAAGCGCATTGAAAGTGCAACGTGCAGGTTGATCGTAAAGTGTATCGAAAGTGTGAAAAAGTGCCGGAAGCAAGTAGGTATGTATTTAATGATGTAAAGCACGAGCTACCGGGTTACAACATAAAATAGACTTTCAATTGAGCATCCAGTATTGTTTGTTCATTTCATTCCAGTGAAATATCAGCCCAAAAAACCGCGCAGAACGTATTGGCGCTATTTGCAAAGTGGATAAAAATCTGACATTAAGGTAGGGGGAAACGTTGTTCGTAAATACGGCACAATTGCTGATGATGCTTTCGGCTGATAATTAATTTCAGGGGTCATGTTCAATCAGGGCGTAAGGCGCATGTGAGGCGCCAAACACGTGAGTAGTGATGTAAAAGCGGTATGCCGCTAGCGCCAAAGCAAAAAGCGTTATGGCGCCTGGCGCTATTTCGCCGTGGCGCTAGGGTCTGGAAAAGCGCCAGGGGTCTCGAATGGGGGGGTTGGGGGGGGGGGGTTAACCCCCCCCCAAACCGCCCAGCTATCTATCTATCCCGGAGGCCGCTCAGCTATCTATCTATCCCGGAGGCAAAATTTTGGGCTACTACCCCCTAAACCCCCCCCCCAAATCGCCCAGCTATCTACCTATCTGGAGCGATTTTTCAGAAACTATACCCCAATTTTCACTCAAAATCGCTATTTTTCATACCTATATATAGATTTTCACCACCAAAATCACTAGTTCATGCGTCTAACTGCCTATTTTCAGCTATTTTAAGTACTTTATGCTCTTGTATACCCATTTTGAGCTATTTTACACCTACTTTTAGCGATTTTTCTCCCTTTTCTTCCTTCTATGCCCCGAAAAAGCCTATATATTGAACCACCACAACCCCCCCCCCAAGAAAATTTTTCAGCTATCTATCCCTCCGGAGGAGCGATTTGCTATCTATCCAACCACTCGGAGGGTCAAAATTCAAGATACCCCTGAAAAGCGCCATGACGCTTTTGGCGCTATAATCCTGGCGTTTACGTAGAATTTACATATATCTTCTTGGTGCCAGCGGCAACGCCAATGGCGCCTATGAACGGCACCAGAGCCATGGTGCCATTGGCGCCACAAACACTGGATGTCAACTGTTTTGGTGTCAACTCGATTTTATTTCAATTTATTAGAGGACAATTTCCAAGGGCACTGCGGCAAAGTCGAAGAGGAATTTATATTGCCATGTGCATTGGAACATGGTTTTGCAACCCATAAACTCAAATATTATGACAACCAGTCAACCATCCGGATGTCAACTGGGCTAACTGTTTTTCTTGAACATCTTAGTTTACAGGTTGCGAAACCATGTTCAAATGTACATGGCAATATTCATTCCTCTTCGACATTGCCGCATGTGCCCTTGAAAATTGTCCTGCGACTTAGTGTCAAAAATCGAGTTGACACCAAAACAGTTGGCATCCAGTGTGTGTGGAACCATTCAGCCATTGTGTAGGTTAAGTCCCCGTTCGCCGGGTTGCTTTTGTTCAATACCCCCGCCCTTCCTTCACATTGTGCTACTGAATTCGAAGCAATGGCCCTGCGCACACTAGTTTTCACACGAAATCTCGAAAACTTATAAATGAGCTTTGAACGTGTGTTTGAATTTTTCACAATCAGTCATATTTATCTCTGTCAACTGTAGTTGACGGCCACCTCATTGTTAAAAACTCAAATGCGTTCTAAGCTGATTTGTGAGTTTTCGAAATTTCGTGTAAAAACTAGTGTGGGCAGGCACAATCCATAAAACTTCATGCTATGTCCTTGTGCTAGCGATCACTAGCTTCAATATCGGCACCTTACAGCGCCTTATGTACCGTCTAATTGAGTTTGAGCCCAGGTGAGGGGTTGCAACCATATTTCGTATCGAGTAACTGCCAAAAATTTAGAATAAGTATCGACTGTTAAAATCGAAAAGTAATATCTTTGCAACCTACCGTATTACCTCGAAATACCCCCATTGGGGTTTATTATTTGGCCAGCAAATTTTGAGGGGGGGGGTTAATTCGAGGGTGGGGTTTATTCGAGGGGGGTCTATTACTTCGCCAGAAATTTTATGAAATTTGCCATACTCAGACATACAACATTGTCAGAGACGTATGAGTGTTTATAGGCATATACAAGTGTATATACACATAAACTTTTCCCTAACGTCACTCAGTCATCAGTTTTAACGTGTGTTCTGCATAATACAGTTCACACATTGTGGTATTTGTTGTGTACATGCTGTTTACACTGTTTTTTTTTTTGGGGGGGGGTATTTCAAGAGGGGGGGGTTATTATTTCCCCAGTCCATTTGGAGGGGGGTTAATTCGAGGTAATACGGTATCTGAAGATTAGATTCAAAAAATAAGTCCCGAGCTTGTGTTTAAATAGACATTATCACATTTAATAAGCATTCAACAGGAAAAAAACTACTGCAACTTGTTAAAAAACTTATCATAATTTTTCCCGTTGTCTCCTTCACAATTAAGCACATAAATACGATACTTACACGCTACAAAAAAAATATAAAAAAACTTCTCGTCTTATTATAAAATTAAAAAAAGCTTGAGTCTTAAGCGGAAAATACAGCCGACAATTTTTTTTTCGTTCGATTGGCGAATCATATCCCGTAATTGGACACTACCATATTTCTTCCGTATGTGTACACACAAAGGCCGAGTAAAAAAATTCAAGAGCATATTTACACACGTAAATATTTACATATGAGTGTATTCAGGGGTCTCCACTGGGGGGGGGGGGGTTTGGGGGTTACCTATATCCAAAATCATCCATCCAGGCATCTAACTAAATACCTGTATCTGGTGCAAATGTTGACAAATTAATTTTTCACTCAAAATCGCTATTTTTGGCTATATATGTCGTTACATATAACGCATTTTTTTAGCGATTATACCATTTTCTGCCTTCTACACCTTGGAAACCCCTATACAAAACCTCCCAACAAAAGATTTCAACTATCTATTCCTCCGGGGGAGCGATTTGCGATCTACCCAACCCCCGGATCTGCCAAAATCCTGGAGACCCCTGTATGCATTTCAGTCACGTACCAGTCCCGCACAATGTAAAAATGTGACATAAATTTGTCAAATGGCATGCAAAACGTAAAATTCCCGGGAATACGCAACGGTAATTTTACCGGGCACCTTATATTTTACACGACTTTTACAAATTTGTTTGACATTTCACAAAGTGCCACTGGAAACATATATACAACCCAAATTTGTGCCTATGAAATCAACCTAAATATGATATTAGATAACAGAAACATGGAAAAAATCGTTAGAAAATTTACACAAAAAGCAGTTCAGTGAGCTCTGCGGCAGTAGCATGAAAGATATATTCGTTTTATCAGTAAGTATTCAGCTAAGGGATCATGTACCCAATTGTTTTTTTGACCAAATCAGATTGTCTATTGAAAAACTACACAATCATTCAGAGTACCCCCAAAGTATTTACATTTGCAGTACACACACCAGTTGACAACTACACCAAATGTCAACTGGTTCCGATCCCAATTCAAAGCTTGCTGGCGAGTAACACTACGCATTTTTGTATACACGTATACTATATGCCAGCTTTGTACATTTCACATACCGCGTCATTTTCTTCGACACTACAGCTTCAATCGCATCATGATTCAATACTTTTTTTTGCATTTGGACGTCGTTCGTCGGCTCGTAATCGAGCTTTGAATTGGGATGAGAACCAGGTGACATTTGGCATCGTTGTCAACTTATGTGTGTAGGGCCCATATTTACTTACCTATGTGGGTATTCATTGCTCGTCTGTCCGGTATAGAGTAAACACTACTCAGTACCTATATATAAAGTCACTGTATTTAGGATACATGTAGTTGTATTTAGCTGTCCTGTCGACATTAGTTCACCAATATATAAATTTACTAAATTCCCGAAAAAATGAAATGAAAACCGGGGGATAGTAAACGAATGCAGGGTGTTACCCTGCACCCTGTAAGTGCCCCGTTAAGTGACAAATGTCGGAAAACTATTCAAATTCCCGGTCAACTGTTTAAAGAGCATCTGAAACTTAACTTGCTACTTGATAGAGCTTCTGGAACTTTTGAAGTGAAACCTACTTCGCTCGAAATTTGCCACTTCACATAGCACAGGGTTCACACCACGAAAACAGCCTTGCACAAAAAACAGCCAAATATGCAAACACAGACATACCGTACAGTCACCTATTCAGCTCAAGTGACTTATTGGGGAATTTTGGGAAACTAGTATATAAAAATTCGAATTTGATCGGACGGCTTTTTTTGTTGATTGATAAAAATTAATCACTCATCTTCAAGCGAAATAAAAAAACGTTAAGATTTTTGGATCAATGCCAACGTTACGTTTCACGGCGCGTCAAGGAAAAAATGCGCCCTTTTCCACGCAGTTTCATCGATAGAATTCCATGGCAATAAGTCCCTCGAAACGAGGTGCATAGGGTTTGAAACTTGGGGACACCCCTATCGGGCACCCCCCGCGCTGGGCGTGACCACCCTGGCGCCGGCGCCAGTGTCATTGGCGCCCGGCGCCATATTCTCCACGGTATGGCGTAGCCGGGCGAAACACGCGGCGCACACGCGCACCGGCTGGTGCAGTTGTTCCCGGGGCACGCGGCAGTAATAGTCGGAGCATGCCGAGCAGAACACCTTGCCGCAGTTGCTGCGAGTTGACGGTGGGCATTTTTGTGGGGGAGTTGACGCGGAAGAGGGTAGTTGACAGCGCCAACTGTAAAACATGTTTTAAATACATTCAGTTGACTGGGACATGAATAGCGTACTTTGTTATCAGTAGTTGACGGAGACAAAAAGTGTACACACATCTGCGGATCAAAACACGTTTAAAACAAGTTTTTCAGTGACTGCCGAGTGCCGACCCCAGTTGACCGGCAGTCAACTAGTGCGTCAACCAATATGGGGGCTTATTCAAGAAAAACCATCCCGTTTTTATTGTCAGATCTCTGTTAAAATCTGTTTCAGCAGTGGACAGTTTGGCTATCACAAAGAACCCCAAAATAACTTCCGAACCATTTGAACAACCACAAAAGCGCCGCCCACACAAAAAAAAACCCAAAAAGGCAACACCCCCCCCCCAACAAACCGGCAATGATGCCTTCTATTATAGCTCCAAAAAGTCGCGTCACACCCCATGCAATGAGTGGCCGCGTGATCGGGCACCCATCTAACGGGCGCCACGTCCAAGCCGGTCACCGGCAACGCGTCCGGCTTGACCGACTCCCAGCTGCCCGACGAGTCGTCGCGGCCCCGCGTGGCTATACCCAGACCTAGTGCGGTTGAACTGGACTGGGGCCAGGGGGCACCCCTCGAGGGGGTCCCATGGTGGTCGCCTCCCTGGTTGGAGGTGCACTGTGAGGGGTGCGGTGTTATATGGTTGTGATGTTTTTTTGGAATTTTGAAAATGTTTACGGTTTTTTCACGCTTGGAACGGTTTGTTTGTTTTTATTGTTGAACAAATTTATAATGAATTTGGAATGGTGTCATGCAATATTTTTGAAAATATTTCAGTATACCCATTACAGAGCCAGATAAAAAATCGATGAAGTGATTTTTCGCCGCACGTTTATGTGGTCGCCAGTCCCTTTCAAATTACAATTTCCTTATAAAACCCAAACCCATTACCTAAACACACTGCAAAAACGTTGTCTAAAAGTGACAAAATAATTTGAATGCATGCGTCGCATGAAAGTGTGCGTTCGCATTGACGAAATGGCACCAGCACAAAATGTATAATAAATACATATATTTACTGACCGAACAGCACACTTACTCAGAATGTTACCGTAATTTGATGAAAAAAGTCACGTGATAAATTCTGCGCTATAAAAACCATCCTAAAATATTCAGGCGGGATATGGTAGATATCCGTGTACTGGTCTGCTATTTATAGGCTGTATATTTCCGCACGGCGACCTGACATTCCCCAAAGCCCGTGAATTTGAATAACGCATTTTTCCGTCTCCATAAATAGGTAGTACGAAAGTAAGCTCAGTAAGTTTACGCGTGAAAAATTCAGTGCGTAGAATAAAAACTCAGCAGATAAAATTTTCGCCGAAAAATTTGTGTCGTCGACTATCTCGTTTTTGCTGAGAAATCTAACGTGATATTTCAACGTCAACACACATTCATTCGAAAATATTTTTTAAGTGGGTAAATGTGTCATGAATTTTTTTCACATTAAAAGTTGAGGTAAAAACTGCGCATAGTATTTTCCTTTTACAGCCAATTTCACCGCGCGGAAATAAAACTTATTCATGCCGAATTTGTGACACTGAAATGTAAAAATAACGCCGGCTGATAAGTGAGCTGTCACTTGAATAAATCGTGTTGGCATATGTTTTTCCGACCGTTTTTATCACAACTATTCAGAAGTCAAAGGCATCTTTCTAACAAATTGCACACAGAGATAAGTTTTTACTGCCTCTAGTAAATAAATAAATTGAAATATTTTGCGGGCACCACGTGATTTGAATGACTGGACGGCACTCAAACAAAGAGTGTTACCGTATTTGTGTGAATAAAGTCACGTGTAAAATTATGCACCATAGATTTAATGTAATGTGCTGAATTTTTTTGGTGCTTTTTCAGATCGTATACGATAGATTCCACAATTCAGTGTGATGCCAACGAAAGAACTTCACAACCTCATTTTCAAAACCAAAAACAAATAGGCAGCTCCTCATCAAACCACTCCAACCAAACACAATAAAACCAAAACCAAAACCCCAAAAAACCTACCGTATCCCCCAGAATATACTCCCCTCTGCCAGCGGAGGCTCCGCCCCCCTCGTGGGCACACCCCTGCGCCTGTGCGCACAGTTGCAATTGCAATTTTTGGGCTTCAAGTCGGGCCGCGCGCTCAGCTCGTTCCAGTGCGACGAAAGTTCGCTGAAGTGGCGATTTGACTGATTAGGGTTAAGGGGTGTTTTATGGGGGTCTCCAATGAATGGGGGTAACCCCCAAACGCTTCAGCCGGGTATCTATTTTTGTGTACTTGATCAGAGTATTGGGAATGGGTTACCCACCTAAACGCTTCAGCGTATTTACCTATCTTTCCCAGGTGCCGCTCAGTTATCTATCCTGAGGCCAATTTGTTGGCTACTATCTGGAGTATTTTTGACGAAATTTTGATCGAATTGTCTATCAAAGTCGATAATTTTCACACCTTTCCTAGGATGAGTGATTCACCACCATCTATCTGTAACCCCCCAAAAGTCCAAATCTAAATACAAGACCCCTGGAAACCCCCAAAGTGGTTTGGTACGGTAGAAACTGAAACACCCCAAAATGTCGCGAACCTCATATTTGATAAGGAGCGCATGCAATCGATCTTGTTGTTGGTCGATAATCCTGGTCAAGCCGTCATCGTCCAGAAACTGGCGCCAGCGCTTAGCACTCGCGTCGTCGCTAGCCGAGCGCCGCCCATCTGAAAAGTTTTTAATTTTGTTTACTGGGTAACTGGGTTTTGGCTAAGCTAATTTTCATAGCGTTTTGCCCATATTCACGTCCAAAATCAATAGTTCATGAGTTTTATTGCCTATTTTTGATTAGATATGTGCCTATATACTTCTTGCACCACTTTTTAGGTACTTTGCACCTTTTTTCGTGGCCGATTTTCCTTCCACACATAAAAAAGCCTATATATTGAACCCCGCGAAACCCTCACCCCGAAATTTTTTCCAACTTAACTATCCCTCCGGGGGAGCGATTTACTATCTACTCTTACAAAACCCCGCAGGGGTCCAAACCTACAAGACCCAAACAATCTCGAACAAGCCCCGCCCACAAACCGCTAGCCGAACCGAAAAGCTGCACCGCGGTCGCATTCGCCTGCGAAGCCTCATCCAACATCAATCTAATCTGACTCTCGCTGATCTCGCTAGTGCTGGTCACCATCTCGGCCGTGCAGCTGCGCCGCGACACCGACACCGCGTCAGCCCGGTGCTCGTGCACGGTGTCGGTAAGGGGGTCGGTTCGGTCCGGCGAGAGTTGTCGACCGTTGGTGATCGACGAGCCTGGCATTGGTGTTTTAATTGCGATTGCGGCTGCGCACACTAGTTAACATCAAAATTAGTGTCAACTGAATTTTGGTTAATCATGTGATTTTTGTTGAATTTATATCGTGACACTTAATTTTCATCGTTTCTTTAAGTACGATGCTTGAACATTTTTTGTTTGTTTGTTTTTAGTTGACATTCAGTTGACATTTAACCGCTATGTCAACTAGTGTGTGTGGGCTCATTGGGCGGAGGATCTAAATCAACGCATCTAAATACAAATTCAACAACAAACCGGCCAAGACAGCTCTCCTAACAAAACTGCCCAATCTACTAGAGTTTCTGCCATTTTCTTTACATTGCGGAGGGGTGTTTCGAAAATATTCCGCGTCACATCCATAGTCGGTCGTGTCGAGACTGGGGTCCCCACTTGAATTCAAGGGTGAACTTGATAGGGGGTGACCATTTTGGGTTGTCATGTTAGATTGGGCAGCCGGGATCTGGGGAGGGGGTGGGAAAACATTGTATGATATGGATGCATTTTTACAGAAAGACATTAGTTGGTCGTTTTCCGGGTCGTCAATCGGGAATGATTTAGCTATCTATCTATTTTAGAGTGTTCACATAACTGGTTTTACATCACAACCGTCCATTTTACCGCTCTATTTATTTTTTTTTCTTCAAAAATTAATATCATATTCCCTATTTTTAAACTGTTTTAATCAAATACGTCAAACATACATTTTTTAGCCTATTTTTTATCCTATTTATTTTTCACCTCCTTTTGCCGATTCCCCCACCTTTTCCGTCTACACCTTAAACGAACGAACAGTAATTGTCAACAAAAAAAGGTTTCTGCCCAACCAAAAAATCCACCAAAAACAAACCTCAATATCATTCCCCAAAGGTCTCATAGCCATAGTCAGACTCAACTCGGTCACAATGCTACTAGCCATGTCTCCCTGCGGCCCGGTTCCATTTACCTCGCCCGCACTTTCCTTTCGTCGCTCCACCAAGGAGCCATTCAAAGACGGTTCAGAGCCGCTCCTGTTTGGCGCCAATATGGCGCCATTGGCACTGGCGCTGGCGCCAGGCACGTTGGAGCTGGAGCCAGAGCCGTTGGTGATTGGCGCGGCGTGCATTGGCGCCGCCCCGATCGATGTCTGGTGTGAATGATGTGCGAGAGGTGAATGTTTGATTAGTTGAGGTTCTGTGGTGGCTATAGGTTGAGTAATAAATTATGGGATTTTTGTTAAAGATGCGAGTGGATTACTGGTGAGTGGTGGCGGTCCCAGAATCTGTAAAGTGTCAAATGTCAATCAAAACTAAAAAGACAAAATTTTATTACTGAACTTTGCATGACAACTGACTCTTTACTTTACATTTGGTATGACGATTGACACTTTGCGTGACATTTGACATGACGTTTGACACTTAAATTAACACTTTACAAGGTCTGGGATTGGCACCTGACCTCAGTTTTCTCAATTGAGTAGAATAGAAATCACTATTTTTCACAAAAATAATGAATCCACATCTGCAATGTTAGACGATTTTGAAAACGAAAACATCCTTTCAAACCGCCCGCCGAACATGCAATCGATCCCAAAACCCACACAAGAAACCGCCGCCAAAAACCACCCCCCGAACCCACCAAGTGACATTCACTCCCGGGGGGACTATGGGCCGGCTGCGCGTGCGGCAACTCGACCACGCTGCTCTGCAAGTTGCCGGGCGCCTTGTCCAAACTGTCCACGCTGTGCGCCCTGGTCACCGAGCGCTCCATGGCGCTTTGTTGTAGCAACTGCGCCCGTTGAATGTCGGTGCACTCGTCGTGATTGGCGCCGGTGCCCAGCTCGTACAATTTGCGCCAGAGGTCTAGTGACTGAGGGGGGTTGGGGATTGTGTGGGAGGATTGTGTAGAAGATAGCCATGGTTAAATGGGAAAAGTGACGCGACAACGGAACTACGATATAAATAATTATAAGGCAATAACAAAATAACTTATAAATATTATAAGGAAATAACGGGCATGTATTGTGGACACGAAAACACTTGATCTATGGTGCTTCATTCAGATGAGATATGGTAGATTTCAGCGTATAGTGCGATAAGAAAACTAAAGCGTCCAGAGGCAAGTCTGTACCTGTAAAATACCTGTACCAGTCTTGTGAAGATTCAGATGAAATTTGTCAAGCGTATAGCCAAAAGTAAAACACTACAAAAACTGCAACAGACAATTTAATCGAGCACTTTACATGACATCACACAAATTTATCACACATCATACAGGGCCCCTAACAACCTTTCCCCAGCAAACACCCACCTGCAATCCACTCTTGGGCCACAAAACGCTATTCACGGGCTCATACAACACATTGACGAACTTGTCGTTGCCAGGGTGTAGATACGTCCACACGGAGAACGTTCTGGTGGACAGTTGCTCCCGGGATGACTCGCAGAGGGAATTGCACAGAAACGTGCCAAATAGTCCGGAGTAGGTGTGCTGGGCTAGTTTTATCTGAGGGAGATGGGGGGAATCTGTTTTTTTTTGTCACTCTGAACGCAACATGTAGGTCGTTTTTTCGTCGTTTCAAGCTATTAAAAAAAACAACTATTTTTAAATTGGATTTATTTTAAATTGCTGTGATCAGGGTTGGTTTTATAAAAATCATTTGTATACAAATTGTATAAATATTGTATAAAAATGTATTTTATTTTAATTTTATTCTTGTTTCATTTTATTTTATTCCAAAATAATAATAAAAAAATAAAATGGACCATTTTAGAAAAAATTTACAAAAATTTTACAGAAATTTTACAAAAAATCAGAATCTTGCATGCAAGGTCAGAAAAATGTTATAATTAGACCTAAACATGAAAAACGTGTGACAAATTTTTCCATTACTTTGCAAAAGTCGCATGCAGTAGGTATTGTTAGCTAGTTACAAGTGTTAAGTTACAATTATCAATAAGAATGGTTTGCATTTTCAGTAGAAGGATTACTGGAGTGTGCTGGGCGCATTTGTAAAACATCATGCAAAGTGTCAATTGTCATGACAAATGTAGTAAAGAGTCAATTGGCATCTCAAATGTCAAGCAAAGTATAATTGTCATGACAAATGTTGTGCAGAGTGTAAATTGTGTATCTAAATCTTATGTTTTGCTATCTAAACCTTATATTTTGGTATCCAAATCTTATGTTTTTGTATCCAAATGTTCACATAAGATTTGGTTACAAAAACAACAAGATTTGAATACAAAAGATAAGATTTGGATACAATTTGCTTTACAGTTTCCACTTTAATTTATATTTGTCATGACAATTGACACTTTACTTAACATTTTCATAATAATTGACACTTTCCATTCCATTTCATATGACATTTTGACACTTTACATGGCTTGGGACTGCCCCAGCTCCGCGAATAAACAGGTTGAACTATAAACAACAGAAAATTTTTTTACAAAAAATATGAATTTTTATACAATTTTTACACAAATACGAATTTGTATACAATTTTACAAAAAATTTACAAAAATTCGAATTTTTATACAATTTTTATTTTTATCTTGAAATTTTCCATTTTATTTTATTTTATTTTATTCTTCAATTTTCCATTTTATTTTTATTTTATTTTTATTCTTTTCTGAGATTTTGCCAACCCTGGCTGTGATGATTTAAAAAATTGAACGAAACGAATTGAATCGCTATGAAACATCTAATAATTTACCGTGCAAAATTATCCGCACCGTACCATTTACCGCAAAATTTGAAGCCATCTACCGACAACCCACACTAATCCCTAAAAAAAACTTCACATCCACCAACCAAAAACAGATCATTAAATTGAAACGCGCCGGGCGCCTGTTTCCGCAGCTGGTGCACCGCATCCAGCCACTGTAAAAACACCGGTGCCCGTTCGTTCGGGTCCCCGTTTACGGCGCCGCACCGGTCGGCAAATTTGTGGCCAAATTCCAGCCATTCTCGGGTGACCAGTGCGGCGAAACCCTTTGAAGTGGATAGTGGGTGGGTTTTTTATTTGGCATGTTGATTTGGATGTAGAATGTACAAAGAGCGTTACCGTATTTTGACGAATAATTTTGATGAAACGTTACGATACGTTTTTGAGATATTTGTTCATAATCACTCTGCGAAACTTAAAAAATCCGATAATCTTTGGGAAGAAATAAAATTTTCAATTTTTCCGATCACTTAATAGACACTTATGATTTTTACGATTAAGTACTGTGAGCAATAGCTCAATTCAGACTATTTTGCAAAGTTTTAGACAAAAAACGTGTCTAACCGCCCCCATCAAAAATTGTTTTACGAAAAAGTGACTGTCAGAGAACAAAGACAAAGCAGTAAAGGACAAAAAGAAAAAATGCTCTTCCCATCCCCATAACCCATAACCCCCAAAGCCAACCCCCCATCTCCATAACCCCCAAAGCCAACCCCATCTCCATAACCCCCAGTGCCAACCCCCCCCCCCACCAACCGCAATACTCCTATAATACGGATCCAACATCAACTTCGCCAGCGCGACCACCTGAGTGGTGCGATCCCACCCATCGCTGCAGTGCACCAGGACGGATCTGCCCTGCGTGAGGGTCTCGGCAACCTTGACGCCGGTGGACAACAGGCTGGACACGTGCTGCAGCCATTGGCTATTGTGCAGGCCCGTTAGGAAGCTGTGGGGGTGTTTGGGGGGTATTTGGGGTGGGGTGGCTGCGTTTTTCACTGTTTGTTTTCTAAACAGATTCGATTATTTATTTATTTTTGAGAAATTTTCTGAGATTGAATTATCTATTTTCTCAAAATCGATTATTTTTAGAAAAGCTGGAATTTATTACGATATTTCGGTATACTTATTCATGAGCTTGAAATTTTTTCCGTCAACTATGTAGTCTGCATAGTACTAATGTGAAATATCACCAAAAAAAAGAAAAAATATGCTGCCCAATAGAATATGTCCGCGATAGGCTATGAAAAATTTCCGAGAGTGACTGTACATTAACGGGTAAACATATCAAAGTTGTGCATAAATTTTCAATGGCCATCTTGGCCATTTCAAACTACAAACCGTTTTAAATCACCAAATAGCAAAAGCAATACACAAACCACCCACCAACCTCTCACTAGAATACGGCGAAATTAACAATCTCAGCTGCTGAAAGCTGCTTCTAATATTGTGTATATTGGCCATGCCCATATACTCGATCTGAGAATCCTGATATGTTTCCGAATTTTCGAACCCGCCCCCTCTGGTGCGATTTACGAGGGCGGCCGCGTACGATCTCGCGTCGACGATTAGAAGGGACGTTTTGTTGTGAGTAGCGGGTTTGCACGGGGTCGTGTCTGCGAAAATGGGTTATTTTGGGAGTGAGGTCATTGGGGATTGAGGGCGTATTCGGGATGGAAAAAACGTTGTTTTTTCAACGACACGTTCTTTTAACAACGGTTTTTAAATAAAATTTTGTTTTTTTTAAAAGCTCCCAAATATGTTTGTGCCGGCCATCCCTAATACTCACATATCATGGCTAGTATACTCGGCGGACGGCAAAGTATGTATGCTTATGCTTCCAAATATATTTATGTTTCACTCTATAATAGGGATAGCCGGCACGTTTTTGAGCAGTCGCTTTTTTTAAAGCGCAAGGTAAAAATATTTCACAATGTGTAATGCCAAATCAGTGGGTAGTTATCGCTGACCAAACTCGCTTTGTGACGCAAACCCGAGAATGAATAAATAAATAAAACATAATAGTGTTCGATAGCGGAGCCGTTTTCGAACAAAAAACCACAATGCAAACAGATCTGCATGTAAATATTGTATCCAAACACTCAGTTTTGACAAATTATATACATTTCTCAAAAAGACCTTTCAAGCTCACTTTAGTACCTACCCAAACGATGAAATGCATTTTTTAAATTCAACTTTCCCCACACCAACCGATCTCATCCTTCCCAACAGACTTTCCGCTATCCGTTTGCACACTCCCATTAACTAGGCACTTTTGACCGTTGCTTCGCCCCGCCCCCCTAGGAGTGGTGCATTGGGCTTTTTTCACGTCGCTTTTTACTGCAGCGATGGCGTATTCGAGGAGCTTTTCGTCGGCATCGCAGCGCCAACCTGAAAGGGGTTTAGGATTGGGAAGGAATATGTTGGGAGACAAATGGTTTTTAAAAAACATTGCTGTTGTTTTTAAATGTGAGGGTAACCGTTTTGGGTTAATTTATTTACTCCGTGATCGGCAGATACTCTGTAATATTTATGTTAATAATTTCATATATTTATAAACACCTTCACGGTCAGGTCCGGCATCCTATTTTTCATTTCAATCAACTCCCAAATACACGGTTAACTGTAGGGCAATCTCAAAAGCCGGAAAACGGTATGGTAAACCGCCAAATTTACGGTAAACGGTAGAACAAATCCGAAAACGCCAGTACCCCACACCACCGGTACGGTAAACCCCCACCCAAACAAAATCCCCCAAACTTACCCAATATGCCCACACTGGGCTGACTAGATCTCAACAGCACTGCCCCGGTGGCCCGGTGGCGCCACACGACAGCGGGCAGGCGAGAGTTGTACCGGAAACCGGCCGAGGCGGCCACTTGGGCGTCGGAGAATGACGCTGGCACGATCCATGATGGGGGGTACGACGGGACTAGGCTGCGGGTGCGGGGGGGGGGGGTGTATAAGATGAGGATCTTTTAGGATGGGGGTAGGGGTAGGGTTGGCCGATGTTTTTTTTAAAACGTTTTTTTTTTTAAAAAAACGTTTTTTTTTTTAAAACATGACATCCGAAATGTTTTTTTTTTTAAAAAACATCGGCCGAAATTTTTAGTACTAAGCACTAGGTATTTTGCAAAATTTTTGCGCGCAAGCGCGCAATTTCACACACAAATTGACATTGGTGGTTGTTTTCATTGGTTTTGTTGCATTTTTAGTATCAAAACATCCATTTCTATGTGCTACCATGGGTGAATAAGCCGACATATGTTGCTGTAATATATAATATTGAGGTAATGTGCTTCCATGTACCTCCACCGTGTGTAACTTCACTCCCAAAGTAACAACCTCCTTTTATAACTTTGTTTGATCACCATTCCGTGCCAAACTTTACCTGAAGTCACAAACATTCGACTATAAGGCGATATACGAACGATATGTCGACAAAAAATGGATATTTTTGACACAAATCACCACATATAATGCTATCCCATGGCTCCACAGCCATTATATGGTCATATTTAACATCACAGAGTATTGCCAGTGTCTGATATACCTATATATGTTGACACTAGGTCATATCTGGGAGCTTTTAAAAAAAACGTCTTTTTTTAAAAAAAACGTTTTTTTTAAAACAACGTTTTTTTTAAAAAAACGTTTTTTTTAAAACAACGTTTTTTTAAAAAAAACATCGAGTTAAAAAAAAACGTTTTTTTCCAACCCTAGGTAGGGGCCACCCTTTTCGGGGAGTGACGCGGCTATATGAATCGGGCAGGGACGTATCCAGGATTTTTGAGCGGGGGGAGGGGGGGGTTGCTTGTTTACGGAGGCTCAGCCCCCCCCCCCTTGACATTTCGCCTACAAAGTGACGGAATGGCGTCATGGCGCTGGCGCCATTCATAGGTGCCACGCCATGGCTCCATTGGCGCTGGCGCCAGTGCCAGAAACCGCTGTATATGTATGTAAATACACGTTCATATACAGCGGCCGGCACACACTTTCATGGATTTGTGTCACCGAGAACCGATACGCTGATAATTAGGTGTTGGGGGGGAGGGACGCGCGCCAGCGCGCGAAATTTTTGCACCTACCACGAAAGATGTATAGAAAAAGTTGCATTTCCCGGGATTTTTTAGGTCTCACCCTGGGAGCGGGGGGGGGGGGGGGGGGGGTGAGACCATTTGTCCCTGGATACGTCCTTGAATCAGGGGTATTCTAAAAATCCTAATTCTAAAAAATTCAAATTGATTTTAAAAACTCAGACAGCTCAAAAACCATTTGTTTGCATACCCACTCTTAAACACCAGATTCGTATGAACAAAATCACAAACCCATCACTAACCCAAATCCCTCATTCGCCCTAGTCAATCGCCAATTATCTCCAAAGCCCAATCTCTCAAACTCCGACTTAGCCAATTCGCTCTCGTCGGGCAAATCGGGCACGTTTGCCCGACAATCCGCCCGAATCGGGACAAACTTTGGCAATTTGTCGGGCGCGTCCCGACACCAGGCGCAAAATGCCAACGCAAAACAGTCGCGAAGGGGGCGGGCGCCCGCGCTGCACGCGGCCAATTGTTTGTACCACGTTAAACACGACTCGCTGTTGTCCGCTGTGATTCTGGAAAATGATTTTTAATTTGCCATTAGGGTTCATTTGGTTAGAAAACGGATTTTGTCGAGTTGAAAAATCTGTTATGAACACACTTGAGTTGACCGGAATGGATCATATTTGATCTCAGTAAATGGTAGTTGACGGAGACCACATTCCAGTAAATATTTTCGCATTCGTAATTATACGCACACAATTTAAAACGCCAACTTAAATCTTAATGGACATCTAAAAAAGTTGACACCAGTTGACACCAGGGACGTATCCAGGATTTTTGAGCGGGGGGGGCTGCTTGTTTACGGAGGCCGGTGAGGGGGGGGGGGCTCAGCCCCCCCCCTAAAATTTTAGCTACATAGTGGCGGAATGGCGCCATGGCGCTGGCGCCATTAGTAGGCGCCACGCCATGGCGCCATTGGTGTTGGCGCCAGCGCCATGGCACGCTGTATATGTATGTAAATATACATACAAAACAGCAAAAAGTACAACATTGGGTGTATTAATAACGATTTGCGGCCACATGGAGCAAACCTGATGATAATACCGCATGTCTGGTGAAGAATGCGCGCTTGCGCGCAAAAATTTTTACGTTGACGTTGAAAAAGTCGCATTTTCCGGTCACTTCCTGGTCTCGCCCCCGGAAGGGGGGGGGGCTGCAGCCCCCCCCCGCCCCCCCCCCCCCTGGATACGGCCCTGCCAGTTGCCACTGTTAACTGAGCGCGCAGAGCCAATTCGCGCATAAAAATACTTCCACGCGCTGAACGACGATTTGCAGCAACTATTTTCACACATTTATCGACCGAACCAGAAAAAAATAATAAAAAAGCCCCAAACTAACTTGAAAATCCTTCCATCCTTAGTATTAATCATCAAAGAAAACAGGTCCCTGGCTTCAACAGTATCCAAACTTAGCACCGGCACATTATGAAGCGGTTTCCCATCAGCTGCAGCTACGAGTAATCTATAGTTTGTCAAATAAATGGCGCCGCCAAAATTTATCGGGCCAAATATTTTCACGCCCTCGCCCTCCAGTAGGGCGAAGGGCAATTGATTGTGCAAATCATTTTCTTTCGCGTTGTCATTGCTCGAAATTGGTCCATTTTCGGCGGTTTTACAATTGGATTTGACTTTTCTATCGGCCGCAATATCGCCATTCGCTGTGGCGCAGTGAATAATCGATCGGTGGCTGGATGTATTGGCATTTGGATCAGTGCCAAAATTTTGCTGCACTGAGCAATCGACCGCATCTCCCCCGATTTCCAGGGCCATGGCGCGGGAGAATTTCGATGATAATTCTTGTACGGCATTTAACGAAGGCGTGCTTGCAATGGAAACCTTGTGCGGTTCCATTTCCCCGTGCGAAGACACTCGATAAGGGCTGCGTGAAATTACGGGATAATGTTTGTGGTTGCGAAAAATGTGATGAACCTGAATTCGTGCCCCCCCCCCATTTTCAACCTCTCAAACTACATGGGTTTTTTTCTGTGACAACTGTTCTCCTAAATTAAAAACCCCTGAGCCCCCATTTCACAAAAACTTAAGAATTTGTAATCTCTGAGGCCAGGGACGTATCCAGGATTTTTGAGCGGGGGGGGCTGCTTGTTTACGGAGGCCGGCGAGGGGGGGGGGCTCAGCCCCCCCCCTAAAATTTTAGCTACATAGTGGCGGAATGGCGCCATGGCGCTGGCGCCATTAGTAGGCGCCACGCCATGGCGCCATTGGCGTTGGTGTCAGCGCCAGGGAACGCTGTATGTGTATGTAAATATACATACAAAACAGCAAAAAGCACAACATTGAGTGTATTTATGACAATTTGCGGCCACATGGAGCAAATCTGATGAAAATACACCTTATGTCTGGGAAAGAATGCGCGCTTGCGCGCAAAATTTTTTACGCTGACGTTAAAAAGTCGCATTTTCCGGTCACTTTCTGGTCTCGCCCCCGGAGGGGGGGGGGCAGACCCCCCGCCCCCCCCCCCTGGATACGGCCCTGTCTGAGGCTGAAAAGTCGATAAAATGGGCATACTGAACTAGGGCATATAAACATATAAATTTTCACCAAGAAAGCCATCACGCAACAAAAAAAAACATAAAATGGAACCCAAAAATCACCTTTTAAGGGGGTAGGCGGCCGCGCTGAGCACATGTTCCAAACTGGACGGGCGAAATTCATCCGTAGATGAACTATGGGGACTCACACCGGCGCAAATCACTCCATTCCCGCTGTTCGATAAAGTCGATGGGCTGAAGGTTTTTTGGAAAACTTGTTGGAAAATGTGTTTATTGGGGGCTTATCGGGGATCCGTGAGTGGATACAAAATATCCTATGGGGGTAAATGGATGGTGATACATTATTTAGGGGTGGGGTGGCGGCGGCCAACCGAAAGATTCGAACTAATTTGAATTCCAACGATGCGGATTTGAAGATCGGTTGGATCTTAACAAGACACTTAACAACTTTTAAACAACACTTTACAATTTACACAACAATCCACAGGTGCACTTCACCAAAAAGACCCAACCTGCACTCCGCAGCGGTCGCAGCCCCGTTATGCAGCGCGGCCAGTTTATTGGGTATAATCTGTGGCTGCGCCGCCCCGCCGCCAGTGTCGCCCGTGTCGGGCAAGTAGGCGGAGTCGGGCCGCGCTGCCGATACCAAAACGGACGGCATGCTGTAGGGGGGGGGGGGGGTGGGATGTTTGTTGAATTAATCGGTGAATGGTAAATAGTGATACCGGGGTTGCTTCCGTGTTTGGACAAGTGATTTAATAAGTTTTATCAGTATTCATCATCAGTATTTACGATCAGTATTTATCTATCATTATCATCATTTAGAAGAGTGATTTTATCAGTTAACGTTATACAGTAAATAAATACTCTGTGATGTTGCATATAAACATACCTATTTAAGTACAGTAAAGTAAGTGCCAAACAGTTTACATTGACCTACCATTCATAAATTCATAATAGCACTTTTCTCGTCACGTGTGCTTGCGAAATTTGGACCGTGAACCTTAGGATTATTCTTACGTAGTGAATACAGTTTGGGAAAAAAGTGATAGAATGTTCCAACGTATACATCTCAAAAAGTGCCGGGATTTCGGCAAGGTATTTCGGGAAGGCAGTACATACCTAGTCCAAATAAAAAATCAACCCTCAAAGACTAAAAATGTAACTGAACAGGGGTATCACCCAGACCTATATTTATTTAGAGGGGGTCCCGCCCCAAACACTTAAACTGGAGACCCCATCAACTTGACAGAAATAAATAAAACAGGGGAAACATACCCGCCTGACCCTAGTCGGGCACAAAAATATCGTCGATCTAATGCAGAAATTTGACAATTTTCGTCACTGAGTCATTTGATAATCCCGCCGCTGCATTTTAGCGCTGGTTTCCTAGTAGAAAACTTCAAGCATATAACCGGAAACCTGCGAAAAATACTGGAATCCGGTCAAAAAACAGCTGACAAGAATTTCCCCGTGTTGAGATACGGTAAAACCATTCCAAAAATAAACTTGGCCTCGAGCCAATTGGCATCGTGACAATTTTTTTCAGCAGAATTCCTGATCACGGTTTTTAGAAATCTACTGTATTTTAATGAATAAAAAACTTATTTTGTAACACTTTGCATTCAATTTTACGTAGAAGAATCCCATTTTGGTGGCATTAACTGGGTAATTTCGTGCAGCGTGCACATTTGTTTGCAGATCCCGATTGAAACTGTCGAAAATCACTTAACGTTAGCGGTATCATCATTGTAAAACGGTCTGAAATATGGTCAATTACGGTAGCTCGTGAACGCTGAAACTCCGCCCTTTTGAGAAATGATCATAAAAAGGATAATGCGAAAAACAGGGCGAGTGTGAACATTCCTGTTCTATTCAAATGATTTGAGTTTTGTCAATATTGACGTTTAATAGCGATACAATACGCTGAAAAACGTAACGTCACTAGTTTGTAACGTAGCAATATGCTTAAACGACAACCCACAACTTACCATAAAGGCGGAGTTTACCCTTGTGTATCGCTCCGTTTTTTCAAAAACGAAAATTCCCGTCGAAATTGCGATTCAATCCCGAAAAAGGAATAAAAACGGGACTTTTTGATGACTTTTCCACCACGAAATTGCAACGTTTCATTGGAGCATTGAATGGTAGAAAATAACAATTTGGGCGAAATGTCCGGAAGCGCGGAAGTGGAGCGATTTTTGAATAAGGCGCACGATGATGAAGCCAAGGCGCTTCGACATTTGGCCACTTTTGGTTTGTTTTGCGGGTTTTGGGAATGTTTTTGGCAACTTGGAGAATTGAAATCAGAATGAGAAAAAGCTGTTTTATAGAATATCTATCCCTCAAATTAATCCTCAACCATTTTTCCAGTGAGCTCTAAAGCGACATCGAAATCAGAAAATGAGGCCGCAATTAAAAAGAAAGAAGAATTAATTATGGGAGTGGGCCGCGAACTAGCCGAGCGTAAATCAATTGACAATTTGCGTTTGATGATCGAAAACACGAGACCTTTTCTGGTGCATTTGGGCAAGGCAAAAGCTGCGAAATTAGTCAGAAATTTGGTGGATTTGTTTTTGACTGTGGATGATCCGACGCACAAGGATGAGCTTAGAGATATCAAGGTTAATTTTTGGGATTCTACGATTAGAATATTTTGGTCGTGGGATATATAAATATATTCGGCTGCCTACCTACTATTCGGTGAGATCTACTATATCCTAGCAGAATAATTGATCGACCTTATCGAATAATTTATCACCACCCTACTTTGCTATCAGGTATTTAGGTGCTTTATTTAGTCCCTATTTGGTGCCCTACTTTATCTCTATTATGTGCCATCAGTGAATTTGGTTCCAAATCCCAGTTCTGACCCCAGTTTCAAAATTCAGCCCATTTCAACCCATTCAAGTTTGTAATACATACAATTTTTGCACAATTCAGGTAAAACTGTGCCACGAGTGCATCCAATGGGCCCGGGAACAGAACAGAGTTTTCTTGCGGCAGACACTTCAAGCCAGACTCGTCAGACTGTACAACGACATCGAGATGTATAATGACGCTCTTACACTCGGTTTGCGGTGAAATTGGTGCTGGAATTTGGGAGAAATGTGTATGAATAACGAAGTGGGCGGAGTTCTACAAATGTGTGAAAAACAGCAAACAATACTCAAATGTTCGCCCTAGGGTTGGCCGATGTTTTTTTTCAAACGGTTTTTATTTAAAAAAAACGTTGTTTTTTTAAAAAAAACGACGTCCGAAATGTTTTTTTTTAAACGGCCGAAATTTTTAGTACTAAGCACTAGGTATTTTGCAAAAATTTCGCGCGAAAGCGCGCAATTTCACACACAAATTGGCATTGGTGGTTGTTTTCATTGGTTTTGGCATTTTTAGTATCAAAGTATCCATTTCTATCTGCTACCAAGGGTTAATAAGCCGTAATATGTTGCTGTAGTATATAATATTGAGGTAATGTGCTTCCATGTACCTCCACAGTGTGTAACATCACTCCCAAAGTAACAACCTCCTTTTATAACCTTGTTTGATCACTATTCCGTGCCAAACTTTACGTGAAGTCACTAACATTCGACTATAAGGCGATATATGAACAATATGTCGACGAAAAATGGATATTTTTGACACAAATCACCACTTATAATGCTATCCCATGGCTCCACAGACATTATATGGTCATATATAACATCACAGTGTATTGCCACTGTCTGATATACAGTGGTCCCCGGGTTACCGGTTCCCCCGCTTATCGGGTTCCCCGTGTTAACGGGTGGATTTGTGCAAAACGGGGACATGTGAGAACAAAATTCCCCGGATTGTAGGTTTCCCCGCATTCCCGGGTTATCGGGTGGAATTTGAGAAAAACGACTGCATTTCTATATAAAAATGGCTCGGTTATAGGGTATTTTTAAGCATTGAATGAAAGCATACCGTATAGAATATCAAATTTGCGAATCACATCAAATAATCGATCATTTTTTGACATATTTAGAATATTATTGTGAAAAATATGAAATATCGACTATTTTTACTATCTGATATCGATAATCTTTGCTGTTGATTATAAAACTTCCAAACATTTCATCCCCCTGTTATCGGGTTCCCCGTATTATCGGGTGAGTTTTCAAGAATTTCACTCCACCCGATAACCCGGGGATGACTGTACCTATATATGTTGACACAAGGTCATATCTGGGAGCTTTTAAAAAAAAACGTTGTTTTTTTTAAAAAAAAACATCGCTTTAAAACCCTAGTTCGCCCTAGCGTTAGGGTTCGAACTGAATTGGCTTTTCGGTATCGGGATGGGTATTGTGAAGGTGAAAATCTATGAAAATGCATGAAAACTAGCTATTTTGAGCAAACATTTCTCAATTTAAAATTCTCAAAAATAGATAGCGATAGACAGCTGAGTGATTTCCCCGCCAAGCCCCCTTCCCCGTTTCCTACCCCCTCCCATTGGAGACCCCTGAAACCCCACTCCACCCACATTTCCCCCAATCAAATCCACCACAACAAAAACCTCACAGCAACCGCCCTGGTGCGCGAATTGAAAAAACTCGACGACAAAGAACTCATCGTAGAGGTCCAATTAGAAGAATCGAAGGCTTGCTACCATCTGCAAAATTTGGCTAAAGCTCGGGCGGCTCTAACTAGCGCCAGGACCACTGCGAATGCGATGTATATACCGCCGAGAATGCAGGCTGCTTTGGATATGCAGAGTGGTTAGTGTTTTGGGGGGTTCCTTTTTTGTTTTGGGGGTTGTGGGCAGGGTTGGCAAAATCTCGGAAAAAAATAAAAATAAAATGGAAAATTTAAGAATAAAATAAAATGGAAAATTTTAGAATAAAGATAAAAATTGTATAAAAATTCGAATTTTTGTAAAATTTTTGTAAAATTGTATAAAAATTTGTATTTTTGTAAAATTGTATAAAATTTCATATATTTTTTGTAAAATTTTATCTCATTGCTTGAGTCTCTACCTGTTTATTCATAAATCTGGGAACAGTCCCAAAGTTTGTAAAGTGTCAAATGTCATGGAAAGTGTCAATTGTCATGACAAATGTAAAGTAAACTGTCAATTGGCATGACAAATATAAACTAAATTGTCAATTGTCAAGCAAATTGTATCCAAATCTTATGTTTTATTTTTAAATCTTATGTTTTGTATCCAAATTATGTTGTTGTTGAATCCAAATCTTATGTGAACATTTGGAAACAAAAACATAAGATTTGGATACAAGACACACCATGGATACAAAAACACAAGATACGGATACACAATTTACACTTTGCATGACATTTGTCATGACAATTGCCACTTTGCTTGAAATTTGACATGACACTTGATATTTTGCATGACAATTGACACATGGCATGACATTTTACAAATGTGCCCAGCACACTCCAGTAGTCCTACTGACAATAATTGTAACTTTACACTTGCAGCTAGCTTACAATACCTACTGCATGCAACTTTTGAAAAGTAATGGAAAAATTTGTCACAGGTTTTTCATGTACAGGTCTAATTATAACATTTTTCTGGCCTTGCATGCATGATTTCGATTTTTTGTAAAATGGTGTCATTTTATTTTATTAATGACTTTTGGGAATAAAATAAAATAAAATAAAATGAAACAAGAATAAAATTAAAATAAAATAAAATTTTTATACAATTTTTATACAATTTTACTAAAATGAATTTTTATAAAACCAACCCTGGTTGTGGGGTTTAAGTTGCGCGGTGTGATTTGTGGAATGTGTCAGATTGGAGTGTTAATGGAAAATACAGTGTATTAAATTTCTAATCCACGGCAAAAAATTGGATGAGTAGAAATTGAGGCAGTCCCGCTCAAGATTTGTCTCACATGAGCGGTTTGATGGGTGTAAAATAACTGATGCCAATTCAGAAAGTGGAGAAGTAAAAGCCATTTTATGAGCGAGAAGTGCAAAGTTGAAAGAAGTAATTTTAGCAAGTTGAAATAAAAGTAAATGTAGAAGTAGAAAGTTACTTTACTATTTTATTAGTTATTTACTTTTGACTGCCCATTTCACTCTCACTTTTTAATTTTTTATTTTTTCACTTGTGGAATTAACCCTTGGTATTTACTCAACACTAAAAATCAATATTTCCCGCCCCACTCAGCCATTCTCCACGCGGCTGACGAGCGTGACTTCAAAACGGCCTTCTCGTATTTCTACGAGGCGTTCGAAGGCTACGACTCGGTGGGCATGAAGCTCGAGGCGCTCAGGGCGCTCAAGTACATGTGCCTGAGCAAGGTCATGTTGGATTTGTGAGTGCAATTTGGATTTGGATTTGGGAGGATTTTTTTGTGGCGTGATGTTTTTACCGGTGATTTACCGGGGTCGCTGACTAGTCTGGGGTGTCGGAAATCGGGACACCATATACAGTCACGTTTCATACCCTATCTTTTTTGGGTTCTGTCATGGTCACTGCACAAATTTTTACTGCGAAAGAATACGCACCGTGGGCTGATTTGGGATCGGGACTAGGGATGGCCGGTGTCTTTAAAAACCCGTTTTAACTAAAAAAATGTTTGTTTGTTCTAAATAAACTGAAAGCAACTATTGCGTGAAGGTGTAAAGTGTATTTGATGTAAAAAAGGTAATAATTTGATAGTATTCTACATTACGTCGACAAATCAGGTAAACGCACAACCCCCCGCCCCACCCTGAGCGACCACCTGATAACACAGATAAGCTTTAAACTGTACCGATAGCTGGTCGTAGCTATGGCGGGGTTAAGGTCATTACTGTGCCATGTTAGAAGCCAGGCTATGGAGGCGAGTAGCTTCCTTCATGGCAGGCAGTCAGGGTCGAGAAACGGGTGTCAACTCGAAAAACTGTGTTTTGGAGAAGCAGTTGAGTTTACCAAAAATACGTCGATACCACATAACTCTCATCGAGTTGTACTAGGTGAACTGCAACTGGTAGCCTTTTCAGAAACTCTCAAATCAAAAAACTCATAAAAATGTAAACATACTTTTACGGTATCTTCAAAATCCTGTTTCATTTTCCTGTCAGCTTTCTCCTTGTATAGCAACTCTACAAATTGGCGATTAATACGGGTTTCCACTCTGGGCTTCTTGTTGCTGCCGTTCTGTCTGTTGTCGTTTTTACGTTTTCCATTTTTGTTGTCGCGCGCCACGTTGCCAGGCATGATCGATCGATGCGATAATTATCTGTGTTAGGTGGTAACGTGACAAATGAGTAATATGAAAAATCGACGGAATGCATGAAAAATATTTTCTTTTTCATGATAAAAAATAATCGATTTGAAAAAATCGATATTGGCGCCGATTTCGATGATCGTATATTTTCCAGATGGAAAAATACGAAAACGAAATTGTAGGGTCCCTATTAACGCCAAATTTCAGCGTTAATTAGCTGGACTTGTTCAGGGGTGTCTGGGCTACCAAGTGCAGCCAATAAGTTCCCATAGTTACGTATAAATTTCAGACAGATTTCAAGCATATGAGTTCTATCATATCCTTGTTCAGTAAAAAGTCTCAATAGTTCTAATTGTCTTTTTAAAAAACAGTTGTAATTAACTGAGAGACGTACTATTCGAACTAGTTGACTGTACATGGTACTGTAACCAAGGCTGTAGCTCTGGTTACCTCCAAAATAGGTAAATCTGATAACCTTCATAGGGAAATGATCCACTTTATTATAGACTTCGTAATGAATGGAAGGGCGTAAATTGATGCTCAAATCTAAGAAGTCACATGTGAAGTCATCTGAGTGGGTGGGTTCTAAAAACAGGGTCGTTAAAAACATTTTTTAGAATCCCTAATGGGGACTGACAAATCCCGACCTTTCTCAGTTTCTCGATTGACTAGATCTCAATAAGAAACTTGAGACCATTTTGTCGGACTCTGGATAGGGATTCCGTTTAAATCCCACCTCAACATAAAATTCAACAATTAGAGGCTTCCCCAAAAATCCCTCAGACCGGACGAAGTAAATTCAATCACAACTGGAAAATTAGCCCTGAAATACACCGGCGCCGATGTAGAAGCGATGCGTCTGGTAGCAGGTCAGTTGAATTGAGTTCATTTGAGAGAAAAAACCTGGCATTTTGCCAGGATTTTGTAGATTTGAGCCTTTGTAGATATGTTGAAGGTGGGATTGGTGGGTTCGCGTGGAATAATATATTGCATTTGTCATGGTGTAAAATGCTAAACGGGGAAGGAAAACGCTGAAATTAGGTGAAAAATGGCGAAAATGGGTGTATAAATACTTATAATGTTCGAAAGGTAGAAAAAAGGGTAAAAGAATTGGTGAATTTGAGTTGAATTAATGTGGCGACTCAGCGATTTTCAACTGAAACCTCCAGCCCCCATAATCAACCACAGGCGCCGCAAAACGCCGGTCCCTAGCCGACTTCAACCGCGCATTTGGTAAACATCCAACCGAGCTGCAGTGCGATCCGGTGGTCAAGACGCACTTCGGCACGCTGTCGGACGCCATGCTGGAGAAGGACCTGTGCAGGTTGATACAGCCGTACAGCAGGGTCCAGTTGGCGCACGTGGCCACCAAGATTGGGTTGGATCAGGTGGGTGTTGGGTTTTTTGAGCACATTGGTTTTCAACCGAAATTTCCGGAAGGCACAAATTGTTTCTATTAATTCACATTTGATTCACTCCCCCCCCCAAAAAAAACAACAAAAATAAACAGTCACCCAAATATTTTCAGACCAAAGTGGAGAAGAAACTCGGCCAGATGATCTTGGACAAGACAATTTCTGGTTGGTGGTGGTTTCATACATTCCAAGTTCGATTGTGGACAGAATTTATGGCTGGCCTAAAAAGCACCGCGTGTCACCAGTCAAATTTAGTGACATTCGGTCGTCGCGGCACAGCTAAATTAATTGAATTGTCAAAATCTGTGGGTGAGGAGTCGCTCGTTTTTCCATGAGTGAGACCTCAATCAGATTTGGCACACTTCCAAAGGTTATTGTACATTTGCCGTAGTAAATTCGGGCGTGGGTCGGTGCCCAAGTAAAACCGGTGCCCAAGTACGCCTGATGCCCAAGTATAAAGACCGTTGCCCAAGTACGCCCGGTGCCCAAGTAAAGTGCCCGTACTTGTGCACCGGGCGGCTGTTTACTTGGGCAACACTTGGGCAACACTTGTGCATTACTTGAGCTTGAACTTTAGTGCACAGGCATTTTTTAGTTACCGTATTTTATCGAATTACCCCCGGGGGTTTATTTTTTCAGAGTGACAATTTTGAGAGAAAAACGTGAAAAATGCAACAATAACCACCATTTATAAGTTTTTACAGCCTTTTATAATGATGTAGATGGTATAAACGATGTTCAAACGTAACACAGTAAGTGTTTTGAACGTCTGTTATGCATTTCCCGGACCACAAATACATGTGCCCATTTTGAGGGGGTATTTCGAGGAAATACGGTACATTTGTGTATTTATTTTGTGGCATTTTGTTGTGTGTATACTCGGCGGACCATAATTTGATGAATAAAATTTTGTGATGAATTTCGTAATTAATTATTCCATAGCAAAAACGAAATATTATGATGAAAAACTATCAATTTTGATTCATTATTCAGATGTGTTATGGTAGGTTTCCATACTTAGTGTAATGTCCGCCGAGTATACTTAATTCATGACATCCAAATAGCGCTCCACACACAGCGATTTTTAAAGTAAGTTTCGGCGTATGTTGTATGAGAATAGCAATGCTGGGCGGGTATGTGATCTGCACCGCTCCCATCACTACCATGCGCTATCGCCCCCTATCGCTACCATGCTTCCATACTTGTGCACCGGGCAGGGCGCTTGCACCTGCCCGGTGCCCAAGTAAACATCCGCCCGGTGCCCAAGTAAACATCCGCCCGGTGCCCAAGTACGGACACTTTACTTGGGCACCGGGCGTACTTGGGCACAGGAAATTATACTTGGGCACCGGGCGTACTTGGGCACCGGTTTTACTTGCGCACCGGCTCAGCGCCGTAAATTCCCTCATATTTATAGTCATCGGGGCTTTGCTCAGAATATTACCATGATGTGATGAATAAAGTAACATGATGGTTTTGCGTTAAATTACAGTGAATGCCCTAGCGAACGCAATGTATAGTGATGATTGCGCTTTTTTAGTTAGGTATGATATTTCTATCCTGTGTTAGATTGAAAGTGAAACCTAAAAAAATGGTTGGAAATGGATCAAGCTAAATTCACTTATTCAGGTGGAATGAGTAGGGTTTAAACGTGATGGGGCATCACATGTCACACCTTCGTGGGCAACTTGTATCAACTGGACAAACCCCCACCCCCAAATGTCACAGGCACCCTGGACCAGGGCGAGGGGGTGTTAATCCTGTACGAAGCCGACGCCAGAGACGAGCTGTACGGCCGCACGTTGGACTCCATTCACGCCATGGGCACTTGCGTCGATGCTCTCTATAGTAGAGTTACCAAGTTGACTTGAGTTGACCGGCGCGAACTAGTTGACGACGGGGATTTCAGGTAGTGATAAATTTGTTTTGGACGCATTTTGGTTTACTGAAATGGATGGGTGTTTATCTCCGTCTGATGCAGTTGACGGACTCTACTTTATGGTAAACTCGAATGTGTTTAAGACAGATTTATCGGCTTTGGAAAATTTATTTGTCAACTAGTGTGCGTGGTTTCAGTATGTGATGCTCGCGCGATTTTTTTATGTGCAAAAGTACCGGTTTGCGTTGTGCGAGTTTGTCCGATTTTGTCCACTTATTTTTTGCCCGCGTTCATTTTGTTTGCCGATTTCGTCCGAACTTCTGTCGTACGGACTTTATCAGTGTCACTGGATGTTAACAAAACGTCACAAGTAAGTAATATTTATGTCAATTTTGCGAAATTTATTCCTCATGAGATCCGCTGAATTAACGCGGGCCTGTAGGCTTCGAACGATTATACTCTTCGTAGCGGATTTTGATCAATTTTCACGATCACAATTCTGTATACGGAAGAATGGACAGATGCCCCTGGACATCCGTGCTCCCTATTGTGTGCGTGGTCAGTGGACATCCTGAATAAATCTTCGTGCGAAGAGACGTCTCCCATATCCCATATGCCTTTGATGTCCACCGAGCACGTACATGTTCCCGGAGTGTGGATGTCCTAGAGTGATTTATGTCCACATATGCTGAGTTGACTGGAGTGAGTTGCCTGTCAACTGTTGTTGACGGAGATCGACAATGATTCATTCTGGTATACTGAAAATGTGTTCAAAACTGATTTAAAGTTTCCGAAATTGGGCCGTAAACTAGTGTGTTGAGCTACATATCGTTCTAACCCTACTCGAATTTATTTAGGTGCCGATCAGTGGCTGCTTCTGATATCGCACGCATTTCATTAATTTTTGCTGTTTTTCCAACCTTAAATACTTTTGGCGGTGCTCAAAATACCGCCTGCTTTTGATCAAATTTTCTTTAAACGTCCTGGGCCGGTCCCACGCCATTTACAGTCATGTAAATTTTACATTCTGACAAGTTTGTGTAACATTTTGCGGGGTGCCGGGCTGACGCGAGGGGGCAGTCTCGCACCCAGTATTTAGTGAGGTAAAGTGAAGTCTCAATGTCCTGCAAAATATCAATTTAAATAAAAAGGAAAATATTCTATTACTTAGTTTTTGACAAGTGGAATTGGACAATTTTGTAGGGTATTTTACACTACAGGGTGCGGGACTGCCACCAGGCTGGCATTACGCTTTTTCGTTTTGTCGCGCTTGAAAACGGGAAATTTTTGTGGTAGACGCCTTTCTACTGGTTTCACGAAACCTTATTCATTTGTTGTGTTTCTTCATAATTTTGGGTTCTGATTGAAATGTTTCGTTTTGATGTCTGATATACATATTTCACTGTTTTTCAACCGTTAATCGAATGACATTAACGAAAGTTCATATCTTCGGAACCCATGTACCCTATCAACTGTTCAAATATTTTGATAAAAACACTTATTTCTGTACCCCCATTATTTATGTATTTAAGTATGTGCATTAATCATTTTTGTAATTTAAGTCGAGAATTACGCCGAGTCACATCGCACCTTGTGATATAGGTCCACAATGTTCAGATGGTTTTAATAAAAATAGAAAAATTGAAACGCCTATGAAACATTGAATCATTCTGGTAACTTACAAACTAATTGGAACAAATCATAAAAACATACCCAATCGCTGAGTTTGAGATCCTTCTATTCATAAAAAAATGAAGAAAAAATACGAAGGGAGAGCGCTATTTTAAACTGATTAAATGGGCGGTTTTAACATATTTACAGTGAGAATATCATACGTAAAGATATTGGCACCCAAACTAATTTTCAATGAGTTTTTTTGCCTGGTGGCACCCCCAGACCCTGCGCAATTGCACGAAAAGTAACAAATCAGGGGTATCTTGAATTTTGACCCTCCGAGTGGTTGGATAGATAGCAAATCGCTCCTCCGGAGGGATAGATAGCTGAAAAATTTTCTGGGGGGGTTGTGGTGGTTCGATATATAGGCTTTTTCGGGGCATAGAAGGAAGAAAAGGGAGAAAAATCGCTAAAAGTAGGTGTAAAATAGCTCAAAATGGGTATACAAGAGCATATAGTACTTAAAATAGCTGAAAATAGGCAGTTAAACGCATGAACCAGTGATTTTGGAGGTGAAAATCTATATATAGGTATGAAAAATAGCGATTTTGAGCGAAAATTGGGGTATAGTTTCTGAAAAATCGCTCCAGATAGGTAGATAGCTGAGCGATTTGGGGGGGGGGTTTAGGGGGTAGTAGCCCAAAATTTTGCCTCCGGGATAGATAGATAGCTGAGCGGCCTCCGGGATAGATAGATAGCTGGGCGGTTTGGGGGGGGGGGTAACCCCCCCCCAACCCCCCCCCCATTCGAGACCCCTGTAACAAATGTCAGGTAAGATAATACACTTTGACAATTTGACATTTTACATGACTTTTTACACGTTACATGACATGTTCAGGGTCTGGGAGCCAAATTTAGATCGGTGCCAATTGCGCATGAGAATAAGGCGCTCCACACGGTGGTTGACGCTACTTTTTAGAAGTCGATTGAGTCAACTCAGAGTCAACTGTTTTTTTAGTTGACCCCAGAACCTATTTAGTTGAAAATGTGCACACTTTTTGTGTCAACTGAAAAATTTGGACAGTTGACAATTTTGAGAAAGTGAAAAGTCAACTAAAATGACATGTGTGCACTAAAAAGTGTACATTTTTCATTCAGTTGACATTTCTTGATGATTACCCTTGTCAATTGGGTGATTTTATTAGGCAAAAATCAACTTTAGTTGACCTTTTTGCTGCACTCAAATAACAGATTTTTTTTGTGAAAATGTCAACTAGTGAAAAATGTGTATGTAGTGCATGCAAGTGTACGTTTTTAGTTGACATTTTCATTTTACAGAAATTCAATTGACACAAGTAGTCGCTCTTCATTGTCAACTGCCCAAAATAGTGCAAAAAAGTATGAAAAAGTACATTTTTTGGCTAGTTGACACAGCACTCGCCGACTTTCTAAAAGTACCTTTATAATTCCTTTTTAATTGAAAATGTATGAAATTTGAGACTCTGATAGAGAAAAATTTACTCCATCTTTCATAGAAGAACTTTTTGCATGAAAAATTATCATAAAGTTTTGAAAAACATTTTTGTCCAAATTTTTTGCTTGAGTTAACATCAGGTTTTTGTACTGATTGTACGCGCACGCTCACTTGACAACCATGAATTTTTAACTTTGTCAACTTCAAAAAAAGTTTTATCACAAACTTACTAAAAATGTAATTTGATGCTGGAGTAGTGAGGGAAAAGGTGAAAAAGTGGATAAAGACTGGTGAATGCAGACTGTCATGGATAAGATGGCCAAATTGTTCAATTGACATATCATTGTGATTGTATTTGTCAAATTCATGAATTCAGGCTCAACTCAGCAATTTTTCACTCATTTTCAAAAATCATTTTTGAAAGTCAAATATGTTTCCATTCTTAACAATTAAAAAATATATGTTTTTCCTCTATCAAATGACATGTATTACACAATTTTTATTGCAGTAAAAACATAACTTTGAAATATTTATATATAGAATTTTCTAAAAATCATATATTTTGTTTCCCGTATGCATTTATTTTTGTTCAGTGATCACTATGTTCCAAATTTTTTTATCTTTCTGCTGGTACTGTTTGCAATATGATATACATTTGTTGTGTTCAATGAAAAATAAATTTTGGTTTGATGCAAAATAATTTTTTAATTTATCATTATGGCATCATTTAAACATGTTGATATATCGAAAAATTGCCATATTAATACTACATGAATCACCAAAACAATTTTCACACAATTACACATGTCACAAATTGAAAATTTTTCAATGTGTAACAAGAAATTTTTTTTAATTATCATACTCTACTTTAACATGAATAATTGAGTGTCATGATATCAAATGGATTTTGCTTAGCAACATAGGAACATTTAAATCACACAAATAGCATCAAAGAAGGCTGGGTCAACTCATTTCTGAAAATGTATTTTTTGCAGTTGACAATATCGTTTAACAATCAGACCTAACTACCCAAAAAAATTTCAAAAAACAGGTTAACACATACACAGTTGCGTAAATGTCTACTAAGAAATAGGTTGTTTCAACTAAATGGAGTTGACTCTGAGCTGATGCTGGAATCTGTCAGATGATGTCAACTAGCGTGTGCAGCGTCTAAGTGACAACAAAAGTGGTAAGATAATTAAAGTGGCTTTCACTTATTTACCACCCAAAGAATGTTTATCACTACTTCTTTGGGTTTTTCCACACGTGTCCACAAATTGCCACTAACCCGACACTTGTTGGGCCTGATCCAATACACCTCAAATCGGGTTGCCCTAAAAAGTGTCACTTCGACAAAATCTTTCTCCCAGCGCCATCACAGTGCAAAACAACACAAAAACAATGACCTATCCAGCGGCGCTCTCGTTGACCGTGTTGCCCTGCAGACTGGCCAACATGTCGATGCCCTGCTCCGTGTCGGGCCGCACCAGCGCCGACGAGACCACCCGTGCTAGTAGGTAGCCGTATAGACCTATCATCTGAGGGGGTGGGTTGTGAGGATTTGGGTTCTGATTTTGATGCCAATTGCGAGAATGGGGTAAAATCACCCATTTAAGTAAAATGTTAAAAAAAAATTGAATTTATATGTGGGAATTGAAATGACAAGTTAAAAGACTGGCGTGTGCCCAAAGATGCTTACAACGCTTTGATTACCTATTTAATTGCCTTACTTTTTACACATTCAAACTTACTTTTCATTTATCGTCTTGTTCCTCACTTATAAATTTACTTTTCTTTAACTTGTCATTTCACTTCTCACTCATAAATTTAGTAATGCTTGTCATCTTTTTTACTTTGTCTCTCGTCTTATCGCAAAGCTTCACTTATAAATTTAGTAGTACTTGTCACCATTTCACTTGTCGCTTGTCTCAACGCAAAGTTTCACTTATCACTGGACACTTGATTCCACTTATCGCCCTGCACATTTCAATTAGCACCAAAAAAAACCCACCCCAACCAACCATCACAGCCAGTTTCCTATCAAGTCCAATAAGACCACCCAAGGCCCTGACCCCGTTCGAATCGGACTGCCTCAGGTGCAGATTGTAGTTAAGTGTCAGCGCGTAAAGTTCCGGTTCCAAGTGGTGCCTCTCCGAAGCGCATAAGTTGCCCAAAGTGTGTCCGATTTTGTTCACCTGTTTAAGTGGGGGTGCGATTTTTTGGAGTTGGTTTTTTTTGTTGGTTACAGGATGAAATTATCAATTGCGCTGTCGGTCAATCAATCCATCCAGTCGGAAAATCAATGAAATTTTCGATACCGATATAAGTGACAGCAAAGTGAGGTAAGTGGTCAGTGAAGTGTTAGCCAAAGTTCACAGCGATGAGGAACTTTGCGCCTAAAAATACTTCTCACCTTACAAACGACTTTGCTGGTAACTTACCTATCCACTTTCAAAATCAGCATCAGCCGTGCGTGTATCCCGCAAAACGCCAGCGCCAGGTGTTTTGTTCCTGGCACCAGGCAAGAATAGCGCCAAACGAATTCGATTTTCCATTAGTGACGATGAATAGTTACAGTACTCTAACGTAGCCAAGGGGGGGCGGCCGTCCCCCCCCCCTTCCCGGGCCGGACCAAAAAATGTGCCACGAATGGCAGTTTCTGAAGACGATTTTATTGACAGCTTGAAAACATTTTGCGCGCAAGCGCGCATTTTCCCTTCACAACATATTTTTCGACTGACCGGTCTCCGCGGCATAAAAGCCAGTGAAAATGGACTCAATTCGTGTCCATTTCGCTCTATATGCCTGTAAAATACAGACGTATACTGCTGTTTTGGCGCCAATGCCAATGCCAGTGGCGCCATGGCGTGGCGCCTACGAATGGCGCCAGCACCATGACACCATTCCCCTACTACAGGGGTGAAATTTTGGAGCCCGTTCGCTTGGCTCCGTATACTCTCCGCCCCCCCGCTCAAAAATCCTGGCTACGTCCCTGGCGCCAAGCATCATGGCGCTTTTCAAAACCCTAGCGCCAATAACACCACGGCATAATGGCGCCAAGCGCCAAAAGGTCCATGGCGCTTTTACATCGCTACCCCCACGAACCAATCTCTCCACAGCAACCACTAGCACAGTCAAGCCTGCCGCCTGCGCCAACCCCACAGCCAAGCAGAGTACCAAGAGTACTCCCAGACCCTGTAAAATGGCATGTAAAATGTCAAATGCCATGCAAAGTGCTAAATGTCATGTAAAATGCCCTGGAAAATGGCAAACGTAAGTTTGCCATTTTCCATGGGATTTTACATGACTCTTCACACCTCACATGACACTCCACACTCCACAGTCCACTTCACAGCATCTACGAGTGACACCAAAGCGGCCACGTGGGACAGCTGCAAGTTGCCCATGTGGTTGGCCAGCGTGTCGGCGCACAGCCAGCCAGTGATGGTGCTCGTGCCCAGAATTAGGGTGCTCAGGTGACCCAGACCCATGTGAGAGGTGCAGTGGTGCAGGATGCGTCTTGGGGTGGGATTGTTTGGGGGAGTGATGTTTGGGGTCGGGCTTAGTTTTTGGATGGGTTATTTGGGGTGGGCGTTAATGATAATGAAAAATTTTTTATATATTTTAAGTTTGCAGGTTTTTCTAGCTTATTTTTCCTGTAAAAGCCCATCTTGGTTATGAGTCGTCTCGAAAAGTTTCGGGAAAATAATCCCTCCCCCCGCTTCGAAATACCCCTAAAAATTTGCACTCTGAAAAAGTAGACCCCCTGAGGGTATTTCAAGGAAATACGGAAAGTAAACCTTTCCACGCCCCACCAATCCTTCATCACACTTCCTTCCCAACTCCCCCCCCCCCAAATAACCCCCCCTCACCTCAACTTGCAATGCACCTGGCAGTAGTGCTTCGCAACGGCCAATTGATACAAATTCGAATCGGTTCTCATGTCCGCATTCAGGGAAACCAATTCGGCGCACAGGGTGCACAGGGTCAAGGCGAACAGATAGTGCGCTAGCCACCAGCCCAGGAGAAGGTAGATCTGGGGGGGGGGATAAAAGTGCCCGATGAGTTGTGTCGGGCAACCCGATTACCTACATTGATTGATTGGCTGATAGCTCAAAAATTTTGTCGTCACACCGAGATGGTGTGAACACCGGTTGAAGGTTTTAACAATACACGTTTGGAGAATGTGGGGAAGTTTTCAAGTAAAATTATCAAGTGAGTCAAGTGACAAGTAAACTGACAAATTCACGTACTTTCTTGAAATACCCCTTGAAAGCACCCCACCTCGAAATACCCCCACCTCGAAATACAAGCCCCTTGAACCCCCCCCCTCGAAATACCCTCTCAAAGTTTCCACTATGTAAAAATAACGCCCTGTGGGTATTCCGGGGAATACAGTACTCATAAGTTTACTTGTCACTTATAACATTTCTTACCACCTATTTTACCACTTTACTTGTCCACTTAGAAAAATTGTTCACCTGAATGAACAGCAGCAAATAATCGAGCTGCGGTAGGAACAAAACCGGTCTGTGTTGCAATCTGGGCAAATATTCAGCCAAATTTATAGGTAGCGCGTCTGTAGGCAGGCATCTGCGACCAAATTTAACGAAAAAAATTATTTTCTATTAGCCTGGTGCCAGTCCCAGACCCTGTAAAATGCCCTGTAAAATGTCAAATGTCATGCAAAGTGTCAAAAGTCATGGAAAATGCCCTGCAAAATGGCAACCGAGTTTTCCATGACTTTTGACACCTTGCATGACATTTGACATTTTACAGAGCATTTTACAGGGCCTGGGACTGCCCCCCGATTGGGCAAAAATCGGGAAAAATGTCTCACCTGGATACGAAAAAGTGAGCGATTAGCAATGTGAATACGGACGCACAGAAAATGTGAACTATGTTGATCGATTTGGCGACGATTTCCGGGTGTCGGTAGTCTCCTATTGCACTGGTAGAATTTCGCAGAAGGGATTCGAACCTGAAATGTGTCTCATTGGCGCAGAGTTGTTAAAAGTAACGAACTTTTTTTCAAAGTATACGTAAACGTAAAGTATTTATTTTTTACTCACCCCCTGAGTACAGAAAACGTAAAATAATTTTTTTTTTACTTTTACTCATGAGTGAATGTGAGTTCCCCTCAGAAAACGTAAACGTGAGTACTTTTGAGAAATGTCACCAAAATTGTCACTCAAAATCACTAATTTTCATAACTTTTTGCCTATTTTATGCAAATGTTGACAGTATATTTGGTTTTATACCCATTTTCGATTAGTTTTCCATATTTTTAGCATATTTTCTCCCTTTTCCCTTCTATGCCTTTAAAAATCTATATAAAGATGATCCGAAATACGTTTTCTGTACTCGAGTTCTTTCAAAAAGTATACGTAAAAGCGAGTACCGGAACTTTTTTCGGTGGAAACGTAAACGTATTTACTCTGTACTCGAGTATACGTATTTATCGAGTAAAAGTAAATACGTTTTTACAACTATGCATTGGCGGATTAAAGTGATCGTTTGAATGAATGTTTTTGGGGAACCGGATTGGTTTTATCCAGCAGCGATAGAATGAATCGGCTTGCCAGAATGTATAATTGACCTATAAAATTTGCAGTGCATAAAATAAAATGCGGTAAGTGTTGACACGCGAATGACACTTATTGTAGTTGTCAGTTGACCACTATCTTCTCACTTGGGCGCTCTCAGGCGAAACATGTCCAAATTTGTGTACAGCTTGCAAATCCCACCGCCCCAATTAAATCTGCCCCGCAAAATTAAAAATCTAAGACAAAATACCCAACCTCGCGGGCATATCCCTCAACATAATCCAAGCCAATCCCAAAGTAGCCACAGCTGCCTGGACATACAGCAAGCATTGGCACAGTGCCAATACATTTTGGGCACCCCCCTGAGTTGTCAGGGGGCCGGCTGACCAGTTGACGGCTCGCCAGGGCATTAGAAGTAAGGGGGGTGCACATACGCACAGGAGGAGTAGAGAGACGGCCCCCCGGTGGAGATGTGCCCAGTAGGCCTGTGTGGGTTTTTGTGTGGGATTTTAGTTGCCCGACATGTTTTTCGGGCAGCCTGGTGCCAATTAGGGAGGTGGTTAAGTGTCGAGAGTAGTGTCAAGTTGTTAAGTGAAGTGAAAAGTTGAATTTTAAGTTGCCAAGATTGTGACAACTAATGTGGCTAGTACTTGTAAATTTTGTTCTAAACTAGGTAATGTTGTTCTATTGAAATAAATAGGTAAAATACGGTATTTTCACAAAAATTATTATCAAAAACCAACCCTAGTCTTCTTCTTTGGCACTTTATAATCCAACTTGATGCCCATGCACTTGGTAGCCTTATAGAACAGTTTCATTCGGCCGACTGTAGCGCCCATCAAATCGGGCAAGTCGGGCACGCCCATGCCCGATGTCGGGTTGCCCAACGAGTCGCCAACCGAAGGCACGCTGTTCCAGTTTATTGGCGCAAATGGCATTTTTGATTGATGGTGGATTTGATTTTGATTAGAATGGATTTTGTGGCACTTAATGAATGATGGCACACTGCCTGAAAAAGTAAATATTTTTACCTGGGTTTAACTAGGTATGTAAATATAATTGTTGAACGGTTTTACCGGCAATGAGTGTTTAATTCTCGAATTTTTGTCCCACAAAAGTTCAATCATCAAATCACCACAAAATAAATGAACTTTTTGTAAAACATTAAAAAAATTTAAATTTTATTTCGATCCTGAACCACTTTTAAAATTCTTTCAAAAAATTTAAAAATTTCTCTGTTGCGCCCCCTTGAAATGCGAAAATTTAGACAATTTTGGCATTTGGCGTTATTTTTCTATGGCGCGATGTGCGCACGTGCCTGGCGCTGTGCCAGACTTGAAGAGACTGAAAGCTTTTGGCGCTTTTTATAAAAGCAATATTGAAAACTGAGTAAAAACCTACAACTATGAATTACAACCTTAGTGACCATTATATACAACTATGGTGAGTGTCACATGGGCGTGCTGACATCTCAATAAAATTTCATATAGCGGTTTATGTACCTTTCTCCTGCGACCAGTTCACGGTCGAAATTTTGGAAACTGGTATATCAGCTTTGAACGATTTGAGTTTACAGGAATAACAGAAAATGTCAACTACTGTCGATGACGCAGATCGAAAATGTTGCATTCTTGTAAACTGAAATGTTATTAAACAGACATTTATCAGTTTCCGTAATTTCGTCTGTTCCAGGTAGGGTGTCAAAAATTTTTTTTTACGGAAAACGGAAAGGTAAATTTTTTTCACTTTACGGAAAACGGAAAACGGAAAGGTAAAAAAAAAATTTCTGCCGGAAAACGGAAAACGGAAAGGTAAAAAACTTTCACTCAGCGGAAAACGGAAAACGGAAAGGTAAAAAAAAATTGTCGGCCGGAAAACGGAAAACGGAAAAATGAAATGCCGGAAAACGGAAAACGGAAAGCAAAATTTTCACGGAAACGGAAAAAAATCAAGTGAAATCAGCATGGTAATAGACAAATTTGCAGAAGGAAAACCTGCATGCAGGTTTGCCTGTTTGGCTTTGATTGTGGTAGCTGTACATTCTGCAACTATGGATCATGCCTGTAACTTCACTTGTAGTTGAAGCTTAACTGAACCAACAAAAAATCATCAAAAAGTAGCCATAGTGGCCATAGGAAAGGAAACACTATGACAATTTCACAGTCTAGAAGCAGTGGGAATCACTGAAGACCCCTATGCAATTGATGACAACATTGCAGAGGAGATGATAATAAATAGCATAAAATTCAACGACAACAACAAACAATACTATATTGACTGGCTGTATAAATAGAGTATCAGTGACCTGCCCACAGGAAAAGCAGAAGCCTTGGGGCAGTTTAAATCACTGATAAGAAGATTCAACAAAGATCCAAACTTATTCAAACAATACCGGAAAGTTTTGGACGACCAAGTAGAAAAGGGAATAATTGAGATCTGTGATGACAAAACAGACAACAAGGGGATTCATTACCTGCCGTACCAGCCAGTAATCGGGCAAATTTGACCAATGTTGTATGAACATGAGGGAATGGCTGTCAAACTCCAGATCAGTCATGAATGAAATAGCAGAAAACAACAGGAGTCCAAAGGTGACTGAACGGACATGCTGGCAATATCAACACCAAAATTGCAAATTGACAGCATCACAACACCAACCAGATGAAACTTGAATAAATTATTGGTGTCAGCATATTGGGTTCACAGCACCTGTTTCACTGACCCTGAAATCCCAGTTGTCAATGCTGCTCCAAGAGACAAAAACAACACAATGGGATGAGCCAATTGAAGATAAATACAGATTGGAAGAACAATGGAAAAATGCCAGAAAACTGAAAATCGAGCCAGAAAATGGAAAAATGGCCTGGTAAAACGGAAACGGAAAGGTAAAAATTTTTCAGCCGGAAAACGGAAAAATGGGCCGGAAAAACGGAAACGGAAAGGTAAAAAATTTTCAGCTGCCGGAAAACGGAAAACGGAAAGGTAAAAAATTTTCGGCTGCCGGAAAACGGAAAGGTAAAAAATTTTTGGCTGCCGGAAAACGGAAAACGGAAAGGTAAAAAATTTTCCTGCGGAAAGGCGGAAACGGAAAACGGAAACGGAAATTTGACACCCTAGTTCCAGGTCTTTGAGCCACATAAAAATGTGGTTTTAACTGAAATCTCGACAAACTGCCCCAAGGCGTCATATAAATCTTTATCGTGCAGAGCAATAATAAATTAGGTACCCAAGCCATGTACCATCGCTAGTGATGTGAAAAGCGCCAGAACTTTGGCGCCAAGCGCCAAATGCGACATGGCGCTTTTCGGACCCCTAGCGCCAAGCGCCAATGGTGCCAGAGCAAAATGGCGCCAAGCGCCAGAAGCGCCATGGCGCTTTTTGCTTTGGCGCTAGCTCCAAGCGCCAGCGCCAGGTATTTTGTTCCTTGCGCCGGTCAAAAATAGCGCCAAGCGCCAAAAGCGCCATAGCGCTTTTCATGGGCATGGCGCCAAGCGCCAATGGCGCCACGGCAAAATGGCGCCAAAAGCGCCATGGCGATTTTTGCTTTGGCGCTACCGCCACCGCGCTTTTACATCACTAGCCATCGCTATGAGAAGAGTAATTGTGTGCTCTCCGATGAAATTTCACTGAAATGTGCATGTGACATTTCAGGTCTTGTTTTTTAAGGCTTAAGTCGTCAGTGGAGAATAATTCTACTTTGAGGTTCTTAAAACAAGTTTCGGTATTCAGTGTTTGTTTACAAAATTCGAATACTTTATACTGCGGCGCTATCTTCTAAAAAGGGAGCACAAAGATCGCGCAAATAAAAAAAACTATTGTTTTTATCAAACAGATTACCGTATTTCCTCGAATTACCCCCGGGGGGTAATTTTTTCACGATGGAAATTTTGAGAGGGGGGGGGGGGGTTAAACGAGGGGGGTATTTCGAGGGGTGTTATTATTTCGCCAGAAATTTTTTGAAATCCCAGTACTAAATTCACTCAGTCATTGGTTTCAACGTGTGTTCTGCACCATACAGATCACAAACTGCGGTATTTGTCGTGTACATTCTCTTGACACTCAATTTGGGTCGCGGTATTTAGAGTGGTTTTTTTATTTCCCCAGTAATATTATTGGGGGGTATCTCGAGGGGGGTTAATTTAAGGTAATACGGTATATAAATCTGTATTGAAAATTTCCTATAATATAATAGCCCACGACTCCACTCACCCGCTCTAAACATTTAATGCACAATTTCACGAAGTTTAGTCATTTTAAGTATTCTAACTGCACTCTAAGCCCGGTATAGGTATACGTTTACGTAGAATCACCAAAATTGTAAAATTTAGTGAGTGACGTATGCATTTCGATTCCAGAGGACCCGCATCGAATGACATCACAAGTAACGGTGGCAAATTGTTTTTAAATTGAATTTTTTCAAATCGTTATTCTAAAATATTTGGGGGTTTTTCTCTCAATATTTTGTAATTTGGATTTTTCCCAAAATGTTTTAGAATCTTCAGATTGTTAGAAAGCTCTTGAATTTTACATTACACCTAAATATTGTGACTATATGGAAAAATGCCTGAAAATGCGATTTTTCTCACGGAATTTTCTTCTTCAAGAACTCAAAAATATTAAATTCAAGTCAACTTCATTTTGCCATCGTTAATCTCCACGCGAGATCGAATCTCTGGCTCTCGTAAGATCTTTAGACACGCATGACTGCATGCAAACTTTTGGGAGATACGTTCTGCTCCGAAATACTTTTGGTCTGGTTGGAAGCTAAAGAAAATGAAAACAAACACGAATGGGGAGGGTAGAACTCAGATTCTAGAACTGTGAAGTTTTTTCTTACTTAAAAATCTAACTGAAAATGTAACTTATGTTGCAAGTGTTCACCAGAAACCCGAGCGTCAAACGCGACAAAATTTCGTGCGGCGCGGCTTTCGAGAGGTCGGGCGGCACGCTGCAGCTGCAGGTTCGCCGCCGCGCCAAGGGCAGACGCGCGTTGCGTATCCACCCCGCTGCGTATCCGTGTAATTGCGTACCAGAGTTGTTAAAAGTACTGAACTTTTTTCAAAGTATACGTAAACATAAAGTATTAATTTTTTACTCACCCCTTGAGTACAGAAAACGTGAAGTACAATTTTTTACTTTTACTCACAAGTAAACATGAGTAAACATACTTTTCCCTGCAGAAAACGTAAACATAAGTACTTTTGAGAAATGTCACCAAAATTTTTGAGAAATGTCTCTCAAAATCACTCATTTTGATAACTTTTTGCTTATTTTACACAATTTTTGACTATGTATTTTGTTCTATACCCATTTTCAACTAGTTTCCAATATTTTTAGAAAATTTTCTCCCTTTTTTCCCTTCTAAGCCTTTAAAAACCTATATAAAAGATGATCTAAAGTACGTTTTCTGTACTCAAGTATGTTCAAACAGTATACGTAAAAGCGAGTACCAGAACTTTTTTCGTAGGAAATGTAGACGTATTTACTTGGTCCTTGAGTATACGTACCCTAAATCCTCGAATAAGACCCCAGGGTTATTTTTTCGTCAGAAGTTTTGGAGGGGGGGAGTTATTCAAGGGGGGAGTTATTCGAGGGGGGGGAGTTATTGTTTCCTCAGGAAACTTGAACTTAATTCATTGTATGGATGCAGTATATAAGCTCGTTTAATTCAGGTATTTCACTGTCCAATAACAACAAAACAATGTGTATACACTGCATACACATTATGTATCTGCTGCCGCAGCCATAGGCTACTATTCTTTTATAGTTTTGTATCGTATCCTTTTCATCAGAGGGAGGAGTTATTTAAGAGGGGGGAGTTATTCAAGGGGGGAAATTATTTTTTCCTGACCCCACCAGCAGGGGGGACTTATTCAAAAGGGGGAGTTATTCGAGGGGGGGGGTCTTATTCGAGGATTTGCGGTATTTATTGAGTAAAAGTAAATACATTTTTACAACTATGTTGCGTACCCAATGAAGGTATCCATTTGCATTCTCATGGTGGGTAAGTTGTGATGGACAGTTTCAAAGATCAGTTTTTTAACTAGTATTCAATCAAATCACCCTTCCTATGTGATGTGAACATGTGAAATAATGGTAAACTCGGCGGACATTATGGAAGTCAATGATCTAAAGTATTTTTGTACAACTGCGCATATGCATACTTGGCACACATCCAAATTTTTGTTTGTGAAATTGTACTGAGAATGAAAGACCCAGGATTTCCATCTGCATCACCAATAATGGCTGCGGTATGCGATTAAGCAACAGCAATTGGTTGTGAATGGCGACCCACATACTAGTTGACAATTAGTGTTGACTTAATTGCATTGCGTGGCCATTATCTGTGACACATACAGAAATCCTGTGTCTTTCACTCTAGTACATAAAAAACGCAAATGGTAACTTCAACGTGAGCCAAATTCATACGTACTTTTTAGAAGGAATTTGTCGGGGCTGCGACGATAAGATCTGACCTAAGACCCTACAATCCAACTTTCTTTAATGATTTATCTATAAAACTCGTATCATTCTCTGATAAAATGTCAGATTAAATCAAATGTACTGTGAACTGATTGGTATCCATCCATTTAAGTTCGAATTAAACAACATACATCATTGGTAACGAAAAGCCGAATCACTGACTTGTTTCATGTCCATCGAGTTTACCAAAGCGAGGGTGATTCCGTGCAATTCACGCGGAAAAAATTTGGATACACAACATCTGGATACGCAATGATACGTGAATTTCGGGTGGGCGCAATGGCGCACGCATGGCTGGTGCGGCGCGGCCCCGGGTTAATGGAAGACGATTCGTTAAGCGGCTGGTCGGGCACGCACGCACATATACGCGCGCGCCGGGGCGTGTGATGCGGCCGTCTGTGCAGCCGGGCTCCGGGGGCCGGATCCAATTGGGAGGTAAGGCGCCAAAGGTGAAATTGGGCCACGCAGTTTGGTGGACTTATACGCGTTTTGGGCACCTTACCTTACAATTTGATCTGGCACCTGGGTCTGGGTGCCGTCGCAGTATGTGTTGTGCTATTTTACTGACATGCTTTGTAGGGTTTGTGGAGTGAAATGTTGGTGGTAAAGGTAATGGAGCTTTTTGAGCTTTTTGACTTGTTTTGTTTTTGAAAACTGTAAATGGGAGAAGCGGTATTTTAAATTTCTTGTGTCAGAAATCATTATAATTAGGTGTAGATAATTATTTCTTAGATCGCACAACAACTTATTCCTCATGCATTTATTACAATACGAACTAAAGAAAAAGCGACATGAATGAAATACGAAAATACAATTGAGTAGATCACATACGGACCATAAGCTGAAATGGTGTGCACATAATACCGGAAAACGTAAATAACCAGTAATATTCATGTATTTTATGTGATCACAATCATAGAAATTTCAAAAATTTAATCTTCATACAAAACTTGATACAAAAAGGGACAGCCACAACATTGTGGCCACGAACACGAATTACCGTATTTCTTCCAATAGAAGAGCGCCGTACGATTTTTTTCGTCAACTTTTTTACCTGCCGTTCTATTAGAGGTGCCGTTCTATTGGAGGCTGCAGTTCTATTGTTTTACCAATATTTCTCAGATATTTTTCATTAGACCAGTGTTTTTAATCAAAAATGAACACATTTTACTATCAGAGCATCAATTCAAACAATACCAAATGTGAAAATAGCCTAAATCATAGTTCTGAATAGCTTGGATGTTCTCACCACCCATTTTTCTTATATTTTAGTGTTCTGGCACTCTTGCAACGTAATTTCTATCTGCCGTACTATTAGAGGTGCCGTTCTATTGGAGGCTGCCGTTCTATAAATTCCGTGAGTGCAAAAGAAGTGCCAAAATCTGCCGTTCTATTGGAGGTACCGTTCTATAGGAGGTATGCCGTTCTATTAGAAGTAATACGGTAGTGCACCGTCGAAATTTAGGAAGTCACGCTGTTCTAGAATTTTTTTGAACACATTTTTATTCATAACTGTTCATAATTTTGAGCTCGAGTTCATTTCAACACATTTGAATGAATGATTGTTAATCGCCATCAACAGTAGTTGACTCCGGTTAACTTGTTGATTGGTCGACTCTCACTCTGGTGGTCGATAGGAAAAACGAAAAAAAGAAAAAAAGAAAAAAAGTTGAAAACTTTTTTCTTGACTTGAGACGGTTAACACGGTGTCACACGCTTTCTAATTGACTTTACTGGACTATTTTAGGATTGTTTGCCATAATACATCGCAGAGCACTAGCGGAATGACATTTTCATACAACTTCACATCTTCACTCCCCTCCACTTCAGATTTTTCAAATTTGGCACGCGGCCAAATGGATCACAACAGCAGCGCCGTGACTTTTCATCCAGGCATATTGAGTGCCAATTCAAATACGTCAACTCCGGTGACAACACAACCACCCGCAGACGCGGACGGCATGGAGACGACTTCAAATGGCGTTGCGGCACCAAAACGAGCTCGTACGGAGGTGCGTTGTCTTTCAAACCGAGAAAAAAGTTTTGCTTCAATACCAAATGTGGGTGACAGATTACCGAGGTTTTCATTGTCTTTCTACTTTTTGTGCCTGTTGATCACCAGCTGCGTTCAGATAGGGGGCACAGCTGGCACTTTCAGTGCTTTGGCAAACGTCCAAATATTCCAGAAACTGTCATTATTCACCGACACAAATATCTCGCACTTCACGCAGAACTCGGACGATGTTTTCGAGGATGCACTGGCTCATAAAGCTGAAGATTTGGATAAAATTCATGCGTATCTATCCGAAAAGGTCGCGAATGGCGCTGGTGGCAATCCCCTATCCATTCAAGAGGGTTTCGAAATCGTCACTGCCATACTGGGGTTTCGCAACGAGGTGGGTATTTCTGTACTGTGCTTAACACAAGACACTTTACAGTCATGTTCGAAGTTCAGCCTGTTCTACATAGCTGCTTACACAAATTTTCCTGGATTTAGATGCGTAAAAAGAGTTGTGAATGCCCATCATAATTCAGACACAGTTCAGAAATTGTCACCATTTCAGATGCGCCTAGCGTCGAAAAAGCACCGCGGCGGGGGCATTCTAGACCCAGACGCGATCATGCTTGTGGGCGTGTGCGATTGTTTTGACCCATTTTCAACTATCTACCCGAATAAAATTTTTTATGACGGTCAAGTTTGGAAATGCATTTTGCTGGCGCTTTTCAAGGTCATTTCACATTTATCAACCTTTCAAAAATGCAACCTTCTGCCGACCTTTACAAATTTTCGATCTCTGGCCTTTCAGGCGCATTTAAATTGCATTGACGCCCCGCCTGATCAGCACACAGATCTGGCACATTTGAATGACAGTTTTGTGACTCACAGTGAGGGCAGTTTCGATCCCAAATGGACTAACTGGTTCAATAAAATCATAGCCCTGGACAAAAAGGTTGACACCAACAATGAAATGTGGTATCCTAGGAGCGACGAAAAATTCCCGCCAGTTTCTGTGGAGGTAATCTTTAGGCACTTTTCTTCAGTTGTGGATATGTCCCAAATGTCGAGTTCTAAAGTCTTCAATGATTGCAACCTATTACGCTTTTATGACCCCTTGAGTAGTGAAACTTCAACATTCATTTTCAATTCACTGCCAGGGGGTTGTTCCGACATTATTGTAGCGGTCTATTCTGACACACATTTACAGGCTGCCAAAGAAACGCGCGCATACGCTGCATTGAGGGTGGTGCTGTCAAGTTGCATTCAACTGAACCCCGCTTTCAAGGCCTTTCTAGTGCGCACGGCGACGGACAAAAACAGCAGTGGCAATGATGTGTGCAGATCCATTCGGGCGGCTAGTGAATTACCCAGATATGGTTTCAGGGGTGCATTGACAATTGGCGCAGACAAATGGCAGAGCAACGTTGGTTTACAGCACATTTTCTTTTGTGTTGTTTGGAACATTGTGAAACACGGTTTCGATATAAAGAAATGTGACTTCAATATTTCCCACATTGAATCCTCAATCAACTCTTTTTTACCGAAACGCGAAATGTTTTTAGTACTGAATTTCACTCCATCTTCAGAACGCGCTTTCAGCGCTAACGACTTCATTACCATTATCAACACACACTCAACTCGTCCCAGGTTGATGGGTGCTTATAAAAAAGTAAAGTTGCTAACTCATCCTAATGTTTTTCAGGTAATGTTGGATAACGATTCCATTCGCAACTATGGCTCGCCCTATCTGAACCTTTATGGCATTGAATTGGAGTTTCAGCGCGGAATTTTGGTGTTTCAAAATGTCCTTGCCCAAGAGTCCGATAATGATAAACAGGTGTATGACTGGGAATATGGTAAATTCAAAAAAGAGGGCATTTGGGATGCAAATCCAACTTCTGGTGGTCACATTCAAAGGGGTCGCTGGGTCTGGCCAAATAAATTTCTTGGACGGAAAGCACCGCCGGTTTGTGGGAAAAAAAATTGGTCTCATATATTTTTGGTTGTCTTTCACAAGTTTTTGGGAAACTTTCAAACCAATTTGGTTGCCCTCGATTTGCAGTGTTTTCAACAGTGTTCTCAAAGGGTAAATTTTCCGAAGTTTTGTTCTATAGAGAGTTCAACTACCCACAACAAAAAATTCCACATTTTCACTCGATTTTTTCAGGCCACGCGCCAGCGCCAGGGTGGCCAGGGCGGGCAGGGCGGCCAGGGCGCCCTTCAGGCGTCCGGCGCCAATGCCACCCCGCTACCCGTCAAAGCGCCAACTGCGAACACAACGGTAACGCATGTTTCTAGGCGCTACAATAGAATCAAAGGGGACACTCTTGACACCACTTCATTTCAACTTGGGGATGAAGCGAAAATTGACATTTGTTCGGCTTTCACGCGCTTTATTCACGGTGACCGGAATGGGCTCGATGTTCTAATTGACACGGAAAGTGGCCAGATTTCAGCGCGCACGGTTTTACGTGGTATGAACACTGGCACTTACTATGTCGCAAATTTGCCATTTCGAAATTCTGTCAAAAGTCCCGAGTTGTCACTGGAGTCATTGGAAAAACCTATTGGCAGCTGGCGCGGCAAAATTTCAATGCTTGCCATGGGGGATAGCACACTCAAAACGCTGCCCAGACGGTTGAAATGGTTGGGTATACTTGACTCGACTTGTCTGCATTTACCGGACTTTTTCAAAATTCAACCAAATTCCTCTTTCAGGTGCAGCGGCGAGCGTGGAATTGATTTGTTGCTGGCTCACACGGGTTCACTGTACAACGGGAAGCGTTTGTGCACGATTTTAAAGGGTGCTGAAATTCTGCCACTAAATGCCTTCGATTGTGTGTTATTCAGAGGGGTGCTCGATTGTGCCGCTTTGGAAGTTTTTGAAAGTGTCTCGCAACTCGGCACTGAAACTGTTTGGCATGATCACTTCACTACCTCTCTAAAACGCGACCTCAAAATGCTCACTACTTCATTGGACACGGACACACTGATTATTTTGTCAATAATCTCGCCGTGTGCGCCATGCCCCGTCAGCGAAATTACCAGCTCTAGTCTAGTGGTTGAATTGCTTCAATATTTTGTGGAATTTGAAAATTTCTTGGCGGAATCGCTTTTCGATGAATTCAATCAAATTCTGGTGCTGCCGGTTATGTCGCGCATTTTACAACGATATAAATCATACGGCTGCACACACCCCGTGGAACTGATGTTGCACACACTGAAACCCGACGGCTTACATTCAAGTGCCAACTTTGACACAGTGTGCGCTGACGTCACTATGCAAATTTTGGATCAGTTCATTGAACTTAGGTCAGAAATCGTAGATTGTAATCGGTGTCAAGAGTGTTTTTCATTCACACCTAGTCCATTTTTCTCCTTCTCCCAAACAGGCGCTCGGGGACTGTGGCACCGTCTCGAATCGTGGAGGCATTCCGCCTACAACACAACCACCACCGACCCCAATGCCAGCGACGCCTGCACAGATTATGCCACCTGCAACTCACGCCCTACAAGCTGGAATCCCAGCGTTTCCTGCAGCGCAGATGGGCCAGTGGCAACACTTCATGGGTTCGTTTCTCATCTAGGTTCAAAAGTGCCTATGTCTGTTCAAGGACTGTTTTCAAATACGTTTTTGCTGCCAGTTCATGTCATTTCACATTGCGACTCGATTTCACTAAACGACACAAAAAGTTTGAGCGGATGCAAATTCACATCAGATTTTCAGACTTTTGAACATTTTAACGTTTTCAGGAGCAATGCTCAGCGCCATGCAAAACCAACAGCAACAACAGCAGCAGCAGCAACCTGGCGCAAGCCACTGGCAGTGACTTGCCTCCAAAAAAACGCCTGCGCAGAAACAATGATTTTATGTAAACTTGTGGATTACGTTGATTGGGATGTTTTCGGTGCTGATTTGGACGTATTTGGTGCTTTGATTGTTGCCAGACAGATCGTTTCACTCTGCACAATATGGGCACTTTCATACATTCACTGCCTATGCTTGTGCAAAAAAAATTTCATCGCGAAAATTGCAGTTCTGTCTGGCAACAAAATTCGCTCGATTTTGAAGATTTTCTTTTTGATGGCGTTTTGGATAAAATCAGTTTTATCGTTTTGTCAGATGACAAAAAATTCTCACGTTTTCACAAAAATACCTCTTTTGATCTTTATTTTCACTTTTTGCCTGTCAAATTCAGCAGGCGCCAAGTTCTCAGAGGTCACGATGTTTTTCAGTATATGCATTTTTATCAAAAAAATCCTTGGTTCAAAAAGTTTCAGATGTGTGCCTAGGCACAGGAGCTTGTTTCACAAGTCAATTCTGGTGATTTTTCTGTTCATTGTGTTTTGCCCGTCGAAAATTGATGCAATAAATACATCGTCGAAATTCACAAATTCCATTTTCGCAAAAACCGTGATTTCACATGTCACCACTGCCGCTGGCAGCGTTTCAGCAAGTTCTTTTCAACTTTGTACACTAAAAGTTCTTTTTCAAAACGTACGTTGCCTAAATACGAACAAAATCGAATTGGCTGCTACAGCAAATAATTCAAAAATCGATGTTTTCACCTTGGTCGAAACGCAATCAAATTCATGTGCTGACACTCCGACACTTGCGGGATTTGATAGTGCACACCATTTCAAAGAAGGCAGAAAATCCGGTGGAATGTCAACGTACGCCAGGTCTGGTTTAAATTTACAAGTTTGCGACCTACCGCCGCACGTGTGCTCGTCAGCGGTACGCGATCACATACAAAGGGTGTGTGTTGATATATCGGGCAAAAAAGTATTCATACTTTCAATTTATCTCGAAAATAATAGCAAAATTCGGAAAAGCAGGTCAGCCAAACAGCTCAATTGCGACATTCTGTCATGCGCTGCAGAAATAGTTGTCTCACACCGGCGGAAAGGGGACCATTTATTGATTGTGGGCGATTTCAATGGACATATTGGTTCAGACATTCTTGGTGTGCATGGAAACGACCCGCAAATCAACGAAAATGGTAACCTTATTCGTGACTGGATGAGACGTTTAAGTCTCTCACCTTTGAACAGAATTATGGCAAATTTATGGACGTTTTCTAGGGGTCCAACAAGATCGCTCATTGATCTGGCATTTGATGGGGGGCTAAATTTCACAAAAATCACTGGATTTGTTGATGAATTTCATTCATTGAGCGAGATATCAAGCGATCACTCTGCATTGTGTTTAGAGGTGCAATTTCATTCCACCTTTCCGCCAGTTGACCCTCAACATGGTCAAACTCTTGGAACCATGCGTTGGCGGCACGACATGAAAAATTTAAACGCTTTCACCCAGGCACTGGTGGAAAAGGCAGATAAACATGGTGACGGGTATTCTGATATCCGAACAGCTATCGAAGCAGCTGCCAAATCAACAGAACCGGAGAAAAGAGGGGTACATTTCAAGGGAGACATGAGACTGCGAAAACTGTGTCGGAAAATAGGTAAACTACGCAGGAAGGTAAAAGTGGCTTCTGGGAAAATTTTGATTGATTTGGTGAATGATTTGCGCTTTCATAGGCTTCAATATAGGCAGCGAAAATCGTTTTTGAAGCGCCGGGAACTGGAAAATTTTCAATTGAAGGTAAATGCGAGTGGCAAATCTGCCATTCAGATGGTTTACAATCGTCTGAAGGAGATAAAAAAACCTGGTTTCAAAAATTTCTCCCTACATGACGATTCAGGGGATCTAGTCACTTCTGCTAACAACGTGATTTCACAACTTCAAAAAGCCTGGAAAATAGTGATGACGGCCAACCCAGGAAGTATTTCTGTTTCTTTACTTCACTGTGAAGGCAAAAACATCATCACCAAAGCGGCAAACCATTCACTGGATCAGGAGATAGACATTTCTGAACTGCGAGAGGTGATAAAATCCCTAAAATGTGGTAAATCTGCTGGCACCACAAACATCCCACATGAATTCTTCAAAGCTCTGCCAGAATGTTTTCAGGCAAAATTGGTTAACTTTTTCAATTGTTTGTTAAGGGGTGATTCATACCCCGACGAAGGTAAAATTGCCAAAATGATTTTTCTACACAAGAAGGGCGATACGGGTGACATTTTGAACTATCGCACCCTAGGTTTAGGGTGCAATATTCTGAAAATTTTCCACGCCATATTGAATAAACGCATTCTTGCAACATTTGAAAATTCAAAAGGTTTTGGTGAATTGCAAGGTGGTTTCAGAAAAGGGCGGCGCACACTTGACAACATCATTTCATTTTGGGGCTGTCGTTCCTATGCTCAACGCAACAAGGGTAAATTGTATGCTTGTTTCATTGACGGTGTAAAGGCTTTTGATCGAGTAAACAGGACAAAATTGTGGTGCAAACTTCTCCATTTCGGTTTCTCACCAAAAATTGTCCAAGTTTTGAAAAATGCTTATGAAGGGCTGAATTGTGTCTTGACATTCAATGGTGTTGTATCTGGTGAAAACGACTATCCAATAGGCGTTAAACAGGGAGACACGCTCAGCCCCACCTTGTTCATATTGTACATTTCTGACTTGGCCATGAAACTTAATGATAGTGGCCTGGGTGCAAATTTGAATGCCTCTAAAATACCGGCTTTATTATTCGCTGACGACATTTCACTTCTTTCCAACACAGAAACTGAGCTTCAGCGTATAATGGACATTTTCTCTGAATGGGCATGGCAATGGGATATGGCGGTGAATCCCAAAAAAAGCGTCATATTTTCTAATGGCAATTCACAGAGAAACTGGTTTTTGGGTAGAACAGCACATGGAAAACGCTCAAAAATTGCAGAGTCTTCTGAGGTTAAATACCTAGGCATATGGCTAAATACAGGTAAAAATCTTTTTCGCAAACATAGGCAAGAATCGCTGCGAAAGTGTGCAAAACTGATGCACTTGCCATTGTTGAGCGCTAAAGGTACAAGTACCCCACTTTACTTTTCAACGGCGGCGTGGAAAAGTTATGTTGAACCGGCGGTGATTTTTGGTCTAGAATTGACAGGTATGAGTGTACCTGAGTTCAAAAAGCTTGACCAAATGCAGTACAACTGTATTCGAAAAGCGGTCAGATTGCCAAAAGGGGTTAGCACAGCCGCACTTCAATTAGACTGTGGTAACCTTCTACGGCCAAGTAGCAAAGTGAAATACTTGTGCTATAAATACTGCCAATATCTTGGAAACCTTCATCCCTCACGGGTAGCTCGCATGGCCTTCGAAGAACTTTCAAGGTCAGATACGTGCCCGATAATCAAAATGCGAAATTTCGTCGCAGATACACTTACTATAAATCGCAATGTTCAGGGCGCCTTTTCAGCGGAGTTGTTGAAACGACTAATGATGAATAATGAAGTTCGCAGCATGAAAGACGTGTTCGATTTGACTTGGTCAAAAAAGCGTTTCAATGTTCTTACCGACAGGATGGAACCGCGCTCATTGCACTATGGTCAAATGCACTGGTGGAAAGCACGCCTGAATTGCTTAAAGTTCCTGGACAAAAAGGGCAGTTTGGCTACTTGTCTTTGTACTGGTAAACGGGTGGTTGCGTCTGTTTCACATGCTTTGACCGTGTGCAAATTGAGAGGGTTGGAAAGTCGCAGAAAAATTCTAAGTTCAAATATCGATGAATGCTCATGTTCATGTTTTTCTTCCAGCGATCAAACGGTACCAATAATCGGAATGGAATGGTTTCTGTCTCAATCACGCTGCGCAACACATAGACGCGAAATCAGCAACTATCTGAAACGGTACATCAAAAGACTGGAGAAACTGTGATCACGATATCATTTCACTTGATACATTTCCATGTAATTTGTCCGATGACGTCATTTCTGGCCACATTGGGAATTGTACCTGTAAATAGGGGATATGTTTTCGCTCGACTTTTCATTTTTGTCTAGTTGGCTATTAGACACTTAGAGATTGTACTTATATTTTTTTTTTTTTGGACATTTATGTATTATTTCTTTAGTATGGAGTGCCTCTTCGATGGCGTGCAATATCGCAGCAGACACATTTAATCCGAAATAAAATAAACTTCAAACTTCAAACTGGTCAACGAACTATCCAGGATTTTGGAGCGGGGGGGGGGCTGTTTGTTTGGCTCAGCTCCTACCCCCCAGAAAAAAATATTTTTCCCTACAGAGTGGCGAAATGGCGCTAGGCGCTGGCGCCATTTGTAGGCGCCACGCCATGGCGCCATTGGCGTTGGCGCTAGCGCCAAAAAATGTCGTATTTGCATGTAAATAAACATACATTACACACCGACAGGCAGAAAATTTCACATTCATTTGTCTATACGCGAACGATCTAGAGAAAATGCTTTCTGAGTGGTGGGAAATTGCGCGCTTGCGCGCTAAATTTTTACAAAACGTTGGAAATTAGTACCGAATGTCACATTTTCATGAACTTTTCTGGTGTCACCCAGAGCCTGCAGCCCCCCCTGGATACGGCCTTGACTCTGGTAAACTAAAAATTTTATAAAACAGATTTATGAGTTTCCAAAGTTGCGGTGGTGTACTAGTGGTGTACGCAGCACCATTAAATCAAAAAGAAACCAATTTGATCAGCACGATAAATTGTGCCCGAAATTACACACTGCCCGACACAATATACCTAATAACGGGCAAGCTGCCAATCAGAATCACATTGAATCTAAATCAGGGGTCTCCAAATTTCAACACCCCAAACACTCTACCCGCCCCGCACCCCCCAAAAAACAAAACAAACAAATTCTCACTCTGAAAAAATTGAATGAATTAGATATTTCAAAGCCAAATTTTTACCCAGAAAAATTCCGTAAATATTGGTATGAATGTACCGAATTTGAAAATACATGTGTAATTTATAACTGGGCATCAATTTCCAACAATGTCTCATGATTTTCACAACGTACCAAATAAATTAGGTACCGTATATCCTCAATATTGGGTTTGATGCCGACAGCAAAATGGGGGGGGGGGTAGAGCGGGTTAATTCGAAGCTATACGGTAACACATTATCGACGACCGCAATACAGACATTTGTGTATTTATATAAACTACATCGACCGCACACCTTACACCAAAATCTACCGTATACCATATAAACAAATAACCAAAATTTCTACATTGTTCGCTTCCCATTACACATGGTTGATCTGGCGCAAAATAAGTTTCGATACTTAATTCACCTAAATATGGTAGCATTCTCTGTAAAGCGTACGGTCACTTCATCATACCCCGTTTTACTTCACATCATCACCAACTGCAACATTGACAGAATTCTCAGAATCCACGCGAGGCAGTCCATTGGTCAAAGCTTCGCTTTTCACTTTCAAATCTTGATTTTTCTGCGCGGCGTCAACTGCCTCTCGTTCCATCAAACTTGCAAGCTGTTCGATGGCTTCCCGCTGCGCTTGGCACACTGCCAACAGCTGTGTGGTAATGCACTTAAACATATTTCATTGCACGCTGAGGGGGCTCCAAAGCGAACAAGCCATCCTTAACGCGCGCCAAAACAAATTCGCTATGAAAGATTGGAACGGAGCCAAACTCAACATTTTTAAGAGTTTAATTTCACTCAAAAATACCGGAATGAAAAAAATGATATCAGTCGAAATATATTCGAAATTCAGATTAAGTATTCTCGGATCTGAATGGTGGCAGTCCCGCACCGTGTAGAATGTCAAGTAAAATTAAACAGGTGATGTAAATTGTCAAGGGTTCAGTAATAAAATTCCTTTTTATTTTAATTGACATTTTACCTGACATTTGATACTTCCACTTCACAGGGGGCGGGACTACCCCCCATCCGATCAAAAATAATATAGCAATATGTCATACTAGTTCTGTTATATCAAATTATGAATAACCTGTTTCTGCTGGGACACGCCGCCATTCTGTTTGTCAGCGGCCTGGGGGCAGTCCCAAGCCCTGTAAAGTGTAAAGTAAAGTGTCAAATGTAAAGTCAAATGCAATATAAAGTGTCAATCAAAACAAAAAAGAAAAGATTTTATTACTGAACTTTGCATGACAATTGACAGTTTACTTTGCATTTGACTTTACATTTGACACTTTACTTTACACTTTACAGGGCTTGGGACTGCCACCAGGCGCTCGTTCGCTCTGGCCAATTCTGATTCCAATTTGGCAACTTTGCTTTGGCTCTCTGCCAACTCTTTCTTCAATGTCGATTTCTCGTTTTCGAGACTGGAAATTGAAAAGCTCTACTATTTAGTGATGTTAAAGCGCGTTGGCGCTGGCGCTAGCGTAAAAACAAAAAGATTTTCTGGTTGGAAAAGCGCCATGGCGCGGCGCTTTTGGCGCTCGATTTAAATGGCCAGGATCAGAACCTCTGGTGCTTGGTGCTATTTTGCCCTGGCGCTAGAGGTCGGTAAAGCGCCATGGCGCTTTTGGCTCCGAAGTCCTGGCGCTGTTTACATTATGACCCACGCCACGTTGCGTTATTTCAGAATGCTTCATTTTTCATCATCAGCATCACCAGACATTTCACATGTATACGCGGCGGACAGCACACCTAGTATGGAAACCTACCATAATTAAATGAATAAAATATTGTGATAAATTTCGCAATTCATTATTCCATAGTAAAAACGAAACATTATGATGAAAAAACCGCATAATTATTGGTTCATTATACAGATAGATGGGTTGTGGTAGATTTTCATACTAAGTGTGCTGTCCGCCGAGTATACATATTTGACAGCAAAAAAATTTTGCATCACTTAAACAGCGGTTTGTGTGAGTACTTCTTGGCACGCTGCCACGGAGAAAAAGTCACCACCATAAATAAAATGAAGAAAAAACCCAAATCCCTTAAACTCCGCCCACACCCCCTCCAACCAATCAGCTTTTCTCTTCAAATCGTCGCACTTTCCCAGCGCGTCCTTCTTAGCCTTGTCGGCCATCTTGGCCTGCATGCGGAGCAGCTCCATGCTGCTCAAGGCGCCCGCCTGCGTTTGAGATCGCAGCTGCGCCGCGCATTGACGCAGTTCTGTGCACGCGTCTGGGCCTAGCTGAGTGGGGGGGGGGTGATTTAGTAGACTATTGAGGGCCCACACACTAGTTGACATCGCAAATTCAGAGGGCCCACACACTAGTTGACATCGCAAATTAAATGTCAACTGAATGTCAACTAAATAACACAAAAAAAATTTATTGTATTTTTTGGAAGTGTAATTTTCGACAATGGGAAAAAGCTTACAAATTGATTTTTATTCTAGAAGAATTCGGAAATTAGAAAACTAATCAACCGACAGTCTGTGTTAATGGATCCAAATCTCCTTGGAGCGCCCGGACCAGAGCTGCTTCCATTGTGCGCGACACTGCAGCCCCCTAAAAAATTATCACATTTAAAGTCAACGAATATTGAACCCAAATACGTCGATGCGAAGACATTTGGAAATTTTCAGTGGCAAGTTTTCAGCGACAAGTGATCTAAAAACCCCCCAGGGCAATTCGGAAACCATGCAGAGAGAGAAAGGACCTGTGAATTTCAAATTTTCTGCAGTGTCAAAAGTCGTGTAAATTGGCAAAAAATGGAATGGCACCAAACTAGCTCAACTATACTGACCCTCAAAACCACACCATCGATCGCCAACCCCAACCCACAATAGTCTTAACCAGCTGTTGTCCTTGTGCCCCTAGCCCGACTGCGGCATCGCCAGCGGCATCAACGACGCTGCTCGAGGCCGACTGTTCCGGACCCGCATCGGTGGGCTCAGATTTGACTGGGGCGGCGGCTGGCGGCGCTGCCGCACTGGAACTGGCTCCTGGCTCGGTCATGGCGCTACATGGGGTGGGGGGTATTGGTAATGCAGAGAGCAGTTGACAGTGATATTGGGTGTCAACTGGGGTGATTGGTTGACAGTCGGATTTTAGTTGACGGGTCGCTGGAGGATGTTTAAATGTTCTTGATTGCCAATTAGGGTCGGAAAAAATGTTTGATTTTTTGAATGGATTTAAAAAATTAAGTCAGATTTTATGTGCCAGTTCCGCAAGTGGCAAGGTACTTCACTCTTCAATTTACTGTCAACTTTACTCTAAAATTTACATTCAACTTTTCAATATACCTTAATTTCTAATTTCTATTTACCGTATTACCTCGAATTATCCCCCCCCCTTGAATTAACCCCCCCCCCCTCGAAATACCCCCCCTAAATTTCGGCTGAGGAAAAAATAACCCCCCCCCCCCCTCGAAATACCCCCCCTAAAATTGAGTGTAAAGAGAACGTACATGACAAATACCGCTGTTTGTGATCTGTACAAGTCAGAACACACGTTAAGACTGATGATTGAGTGATGTTAGGGAAGGGTTTATGTGTATATACAGTTATATATGCCTAAAAACACATATACGTCTATGTAAACGCTTGATTTTTCTACGTCTGAGTATGCGGAATTTCTGAAAATTTCTGGCGAAATAATAGACCCCCCCCCTCGAATTATCCCCCCCTCATTTTGCTGGCGAAATAATAAACCCCCTGGGGGTATTTCGAGGTAATACGGTACTCTACTCTTTACTTTACTTTGCCACTTGCGGAAGTAGCCCCAATAGGTAGGAAATGCTCCGCGGTGCATGGCGCTTTTTACATCATTAGTAGGTTACCGTATTTATAATCCGATTACTGGAAACTACCAGTGTGCATAAAATAATTGGAATATGAATAGTGATGTAAAAAGCGCCAGGACTTTGACGCCAAAAGCGCAATGGCGCTTTTCCGACCCCCAGCGCCATGCGACAATGGCGCCAAGCGCCATGGCGCTGTTTCCTTTGGCGCCAGCGCCAAGCGCCAGGCATTTTGTTCCTGGCGCTGGATAAAAATAGCGCCAAGCGCCACGGCGCTTTTTGTGGGCATGGCGCCACAGCAAGTTAACGCCAAGCGCCAAAAGCGCCATGGCGCTTTTTGCTTTGGCGCTAGCGCCAGACATGGATACGCGACATGTAGGTCCAAAAAGCATTTGGATTCAATGTTCGTTTTGTGGAACAATTAAAAATAATCAAAGGTGATGTAGGAATGATTAAGTAGGGGTATTTATTTGAGACTTTTCACACGCATACATTCAAAAAAGTATCCTACAAGTAGGAAAACGAGACAAAGACAAAAAAGACGAAACATATGAATTTGTCATTCATCTTAAAACATTAAAAGAAAACGATTGAACTAAATAACCCGAAAAAGAAATACACAACAGGTCAATGCTCAATTCATCAATAGAATCTGGCAAGTGTCAAGTGAAGTAAAAAGTTGCAAGTAATATGATACGCTTTTCAAACACACAATAAAGCTTCTGTTGTCTTTGTATAGACGGCCTTAAATGCGGCCTTAAGGCATGAAAAATGTATGGATAAAAATCTGGACCTGAAATAAAGATTTGAGATTACCTATCGTATAGAAAGTCGGGCAGCTGTAGAATACCTATACATTCGTATTTAGGTATGTAGATATTGCAATATTTAAAATGTCTAAAATATCAGATATATCGACCAGATGAAAATGATATCCTATGGAACACAGATCAATTATTCACGCTATTAAGCCGATATTAGAGCTCAGCGTAAAATGATGACGTAAAATGGAGACGTAAAATTAATTGATATGACTGTGGATGATGCTACGGGTCTTCAATTTTTTATAGATAGTAAATATGTGTATCGATGCTTATATGTGACCGATACTGAGTGTTATCAGCCACAGCTAGAGCAAATTGCAAAATTAAATTTTTATCATTTTACGTCATCATTTTACTTCAGGGAACAAATTATACATTTTACGTCAACGATTTCATCCAACCAGAGGCTCGTAGCATCATCCACACTCATTTAAATATATTTTACGTCTTGATTTTACGTCATCATTTTACGCTGAGCTCTAATATCAGATTGAACGATAAATTTTTTTCCAAAAAATATAGAACACCGAAATCGAAAACACAGACCAGATCCCATGCTTAGCACATTCATTTACCATAATTTTATGAATAAAATCTTTGCGAAAATTATCCGATAGTTAATTGTCAGTCTAACCGAAAAGTGTGCATTCTAGTCATAAATGAAAAAAAAAATAAAAAATATATCCATAATCCACTATTCAGACGGAATATAGTAAAGGTATTTCAGTGCAAAGTATGAAATCGGCAAATACTACATCACTCAAAACTGACATAATTATCGTCTGCTTCAATATCCATATCACTAGAACTAGCGCGTCGCACTCCAGCAGCTCGGTTAGAATTTGACCCGGAAAATTTTTTTGACCCAAAATCAAGAATATAAGTTTCATCGACGCCGAATTCGTGTAAAGATTTCAAATCGTTTGCGCGATTCCTAACATTTTGCTGAGCCGTGTTCAAAGTGGCATCGAATTTGAAGGTCTCCCTGCGGGGGGTGGTGGAAAGTATTTTTTTTTAATAATAAAATTAGTATTACAAAAAGTCACTCGATTTAGTTTACATGTCACAGGATTTATCACTTATCACTTAACTTGGGATCGCCAAACCACTTCCAAAGGTGCTCCCAATCAGGGGTCTAGTACGGGGGGGTGTCATCGGCGTAAGCTCGCTTGGAATGTAGACCCGTTGCGGGGGTCCCATGGGGGGGGCAAATCCGCCAGCTATCAGTCTATCCCGGAGGTAATGTCTTTTGCTATCTATCCCCCACATATCTGGATCAATTTTTGAGAAATTTTGCCATATTTTCGCTCAAAATCGCTAATTTTCTTACCGTATTATAGTTTTAAAATAGCTAGTTCATGTGTTTTATTGCCTATTTTCATCTATTTTGTGTACTATGCATGCTTACATACCTATTTTTCGCCTACTTTCAGCGAATATTTCATCTTTCTACTTTCTAAACCTTAGAAAAGCCTATATATTGAACCCTCACAACCCACCCCCCCCCCCAAAAAAAAAAGAAACTTTTTTTTCAGCCATCTATCCCCCAGAGGAGTGATTTACTATCTATATGAACCCCCGCTGGAGTCCAAATCTACCAAACCCCTGCCCCACGTCCGTGATACGATCCAAAACCCCCAAACCCACCGATTCCTGGCCACGCACTGGGCGCAAACGGACTTCAACAAGTGGTCATACTTCTGCTGATAAAGTTCCGCGTGTCTCTGAGCCAAGCGCAACTCTACGCCCATCAGCAGGCAGTCGTCGTAGTCGTAGGGGTACGTTTGCACCCAACGATGCGACACTGGGGCGGGGGGCTGCTGGGGGGTAATGAGGGGGTGTCCGATGGGGGGGGGGGTCCGAAACAGCCACTAGGGGACTGGACTAGGGGTTGTGGTGGCACTTGATTTTTTCAACTGATTATTTCTTACCTACGATATGGTAAATATACTGGTCGGCCCCAGGTACAGTAGTATTTATAAATTAATGTATAAGTATTTATGAACAGAGAATAAGGTGGAAATTTTTTACCGTACAGTACATGCATTCACAGGTAAACATGACAAAAAGTTTTGGGTAAAAATGTGAGCATACCGCATTTTCTGGCGGCTTGTAGTTTCTCTGTCGTCGCAGCGGTGCAGTATCACGTACGGTATCCACTTGCACCTGTGCGGTGAACGGTAAGGTTATTTTTTACTTTGCGGTAAACGGCGTGGTACGCCGAATTTTTCGGTAGCAAGAATCAATTTTTAAAGGAATTCTTTTTACAAAATATCTGAACATTTTCCCAGTGAAGTAGGTAAACCCCCGATGGTCATTTGCATGTGAAATCGCGCGCAATTTTTTTTCAGTATTTACCTAGCGAATCAGATTACCTATTAAATATTTTCCCGGAAAATGCATATTTGCCTATATATTTTCCCATGTTACTTAAAAAATTTTAGGCGCGCAATTTTATCCCCATGCAGTGTATTTTCAACGGATCGGCCCCTGCGAAACAATATCCTCGGAAATAAACACATTTTTGCGAATTTCACTGCATATGTATGCATTTTTCATACATATAAAGCGGCTCCTGGAGCTGGCGCCAACTCCAATAGCGCCATGGCGTGGCGCCTTTGTATGGCGCTAGCGCCAAAACGCCTTTCCGTCCCTATATAGGGAAAAAATTTAGGGGCCCCCCCCCGTTCGCCGGCCCCCGTAAACAAGCAGCCCCCCCTCCACTCAAAAATCCTGGATACGTCCCTGGCTCGATGCTTTCCTTTTTGAAACGGTTGAAAAACTCCGGCCATCCCTAAACCCCTACCAATGATTATCAAGTGAGCACACCGTATCATATGGCGAACAACTTGTCATTCGGTGCAGCGGCGCAGTATCGCACGCGGCATTCACCTGGACCTGTGCGGTGAACGGTATTGTAAACTTTTTTTGGCAAAAGGTAAAAAAATACCGTAATTCCTCGAAATTCACCCAGGGAATTTTTTTTCCCGCCAGCAAACTTTGAGAGGGCTAATTCGATGGCTGATTGGAGGCGGGCTATTATTTCATCAAAATTTGGAAACCTTAGAAATCAGCTTTCAACTAGGGTGTCAAATTTCCATTTTCCGTTTCCGTTTTCCGCAGGCAAATGTTTTCCGTTTACCAGCTGCTGCAATTTTTTCCCGTTTTCCGTTCCGTTTTCCGGCCACTTTTTTCCGTTTCCGTTCTTCCGGCTCATTTTTCGGCTAAACTTTCAGCTTTTCCGCCTTTTTTCCGTTTTCCGCCTCAATTTTCCATTTTTCTGCCTTATTTTACCTTTTTCTGGCTCAACTTTCTGTATTCTGTTCCAGCCAAACTGGTAAACATTCATGCACATTGTCAATTATGTAAATTTTTTCTGTTTCCAGCAAAATTTCTGCAAATTTTACTGTTTTTTCAGCAAAATTTCAGCAAATTTTTCCGTTTCCATGCAAATTTCATGTTTCCATTTCCGTTTTTCCGGCACCTTTTTCCGTTTTCCGGCCGCTGAAATTTTTTTCCGTTTCCGTTTTCCGCTAAGTGCAGATTTTTTTCCGTTTCCGTAAAAAAAATTTTTTGACACCCTACTTTCAACACACCATGAACTGTTTATCAACTACTGTTGATGCAGATAAAAATTAACTCATTCCAGTAAACTAAAATGACGTCAAATCTGATCTACGTAATTTTCAAATCTATGTATTGCACATTTTTCGAAATCTGTAGCCAGTAGACACAAACTCTCAACTCCTCAACCCAGTGGTATCTTGAATTTTGACTCTCCGAGTGGTTGGATAAATAGATCCTCCGGAGGGATAGATAGCTGAAAATTTTTCTGGGGGGAGGAGTTGGGGGGGGGGGTTGTGGTGGTTCGATATAAAGGCTTTTTCGGGGCATAGAAGGAAGAAAAGGGAGAAAAATCGCTAAAAGTAGGTGCAAAATAGCTCAAAAATGGTTTACAAGAGCATTTAGTACTAAAAATAGCTGAAAATAGGCAAATAGAAACCAGAACTATTATTTTGGAAGTGAAAATCTATAAAAAGGTATGAAAAATAGCGATTTTGAGCGAAAATTGGGGTATAGTTTCTCAACAATCGCTCCAGATAGGTAGATAGCTGGGCGATTTGGGGGGGGGGGGGGTTAGGGAGTAGTAGCCCAAAATTTTGCCACCGGGACAGATAGATAGCTGAGCGGCCTCTGGGATATAGGGGCCGCGCACACTGAAACCGAATGGGGCTACGCACACTGAAACCAAATATTTCGGCATACACACGTTTACATTTGCCGAATCCGAACTAAAAAAATGCTGTTCGGACGGTTTTAGACCAGCATTTTTGGGTCCAGACATTCAGCAACCGTACGAATTCGGACAAATTTGGACGGATTTAGATGATTTTTCAGCATTTTTGGTCATATGCTGAATTTAACATTTCAGCATCTTGTGAAAAAATTGTATCCGGACACTTTCATTTCAGCAAACCAGTTCAGCAATTGGCAGAAAATCTACTGCTGTGAAATGATCCAGATCTCATCTAGTTTTTCATACATCTTCATGAAACATTTTTTATGAACATGTATGAACATGATCTTCAAAAATGAAGACCATAAATTTTTTTTTAAAAACTGCTCATTCTTGAGATATTGTAGTTCAGCACAGTTCAAGAGTGTGTAAACAGAAAAAACGTACGAACCATTTTGGGAATTTGGGCAATGTGTGTACATGAGTAGGGTTCAAACGGGATTGACTTTTCGGGATCGGGATTGGGATTCACTTTTTGAGATTTCGGGATCGGGATCGGGATTGGGGTTTCAGGATCGGGATCGGGATTGGTAATTTGAGATTTCGGGATCGGGATTGGCCGGGATTGGGGTCACGAGATCGGGATCGGGATAGGCATTTTTCCGGGATCGGGATTGGGTTCTAGGGATAGAAATTTTGGCCATTTTTCTGGCATTCACAGTTGTTCATAAAGGTCTCAAAACACTGTTGGATGCCAGAAAAGTGGCATAAAATTGACGCTGGGGGTTTGCATCCACTTTTTTGCATGCAAAAACGTCATTATTTCACTTTTTATAATTTCCACTAATTTTTCCAGGATCGGGATCCCGGACTTGGGAGTTTCTCGGGATCGGGATTTGAAAACTTTCGGGATCGGGATTGGGGTTTCAGGATCGGGATCGGGATCGGGACTGGTAAATCCCGGAATTTCACAGGATCCGGGATCGGGATCCCGTTTGAACCCTATACATGAGCGAATAGTAATGATAAACATTGGAACAGCGCGTGCCTAGGGTGTCAAAAAAAATTTGTTATGGAAAATGGAAATGGAAATTTTTTTGCACTTGCCAGAAAACGGAAATAAAATTTCAGCAACAAGGAAAACAAGGCCGGAAAACTGGAAATGGAAAAATGAAATTTTGCCAGAAAACAAAAAAAATTGTGGAAATTTCCTGGAAATGCTAAAAATTGCTGAACTTTTGATGGAAAATGGAAAAAGTCACATAATTGAAAACCTGCATGCATGTTGACCAGTTTGGCTGAAACAGAAAACAGACAATTGAGCCAGAAAAGGGGAATATGAGGCTGAAAAACTGAAAATTGAGCCTGAAAATGGAAAAAAGGCGGAAAAACTGAAAATTCAGCCGGAAAAACTGAAAATTCAGCCGGAAAAAGGCAGAAAAACTGAAAATTTAGCCAGAAAAGGGATAATTAGCCAGAAAAACAGGAACGGAAATGGAAAAAAAATTTGTAGTCAGAAAACGGAACGGAAAACGGAAAAATTAATTCAATTACCGGAAAACGGAATGGAAAATGGAAAAAATTTGCCTGCAGAAAACGGAAACGGAAATTTGTCACCCTAAGCATGCCTGCAAACCAGATTGTTGAAAGTAATCAATGTTTTCAAAGTTAATGTAAAATATTCATTTTTAGTCACTCCTGAGTGCAGAAAACATATAGTAGAATTTTTTACTTTTATTTCCATGGGAAAATGTAAAAGTAAGTATTTTTGAAAACGATGACCATAATTTTCACTAGAAGTCACCCTTAACCCCAATTTTCATCCTTTTTGCCACTGCACACATGAAGTTGTGCATACACTGTAGCGTCTGCCAAGCAGGGTTGGTTTTAGTAAAATTATTTTTACTGAAACTGCAGTAAAATTGTATATAAATTATATTTTATTTTTATTTTTTCTTCAATTTTCCATTTTATTTTTATTTTTTTCTTCTTTAATTTTCCATTTTATTATTATTTTATTATTATTTTTTATTCTTTGTGACCAGGATTAGTTTTTGTGAAATTCTTTTTACTAAAATTGTAGTAAAATTGTATAAAAATTGATTTTTTTTCCTGAGATTTTGCCAACCCTGCTGCCAAGTAAAACCAATAATTATCCAAAATTTAGTTGACACAATTTTTGATGTCAACTAGTGTCAGGGGTATTCTAGTTTTCGGCCCTCCTGGGTGTTGGATAGATAGCAAATCACTCCTCCGGAGGGATAGATAGCTGAAAATTTTTCTGGGGGGGGGGGTTCGCGGGGGCTCAATATATAGGCATAGAAGGGAAAAGGAGAAAAATTGCTGAAAGTAGGTGAAAAATGGCTAAAAATGGGTATATAAGGACATATAGTACTAAAAATAGCTCAAAATAGGCAGTTAGATGCACGAACTAGTGATTTTGGAGGTGAAAATCTATATATAGGTATGAAAAATAGCGATTTTGAGCGAAAATTAGGGTATAGTTTCCCAAAAATCGCTCCAGATAGGTAGATAGCTGGCCGATTGGGGGGAGGGGTTTAGGGGATAGTAGCCCAAAATTTTGCCTCCGGGATAGATAGATAGCTGAGCGGCCTCTGGAATAGATAGATAGCTGGGCGATTTGGGGGGGGGGGAACCCCCCTTTCCTACCCCTGACTAGTGTGTGTGACAAGATATAATTGATGACAATTTTTGATGTCAACTTTATGACAAGATATAATTAGTTACATTCTCTGTACAGCATCAACTTCGGTCAATAGACAATAGTGATTATGTATATTGGATAGGGTTGGCACTAGGGTCGAAACGGAATCCCGATCCCGATCCCAAAACATTTTGGGATTTGGTGGTCCCGATCCCGATCCTGAAACCTCAATCCTGATCCCGATCCCGAAATCTCAAAAGCCAATCCCGATCCCGATCCAGAAACTTTCAAAATCACAATCCCGATCCCGAAAAAATTTATACAATCCCGATCCCAGAAAATTTGGTCAACCTCATTAAATGCCCTTTTTGCATTAATAAATTTTAACCAATGTCCACTTTATGCCGCTTTTCTGGCATCCAGACGTGTTTTTGAGCCTGTTTTGTGAAAACATTGGCAAAAAACGTGTATATTAGAATGTTTTCAAAAATGCCATTACCGATCCCGAAAAATGCCAATCCCGATCCCGAAAGGTCAATCCCGATCCCGAAATCTCAAAAACCAATCCCGATCCCGATCCCAAAAGGTCAATCCCGATCCCGATCCCGAGATCTCAAAAACCAATCCTCGTTTATCTTTGCATTTCAGCATTTGAGATTTTATCCTATTGCTGAATGTTTCCGCATGAAAAAAATGTATGGATGTTTCCGCATGATGAATTGACAAACTGCCTAATTTTCAAGCGTCCGGACGATTTTTGGTTCGGCAACTTTTTTTCTATTCAGCATTGAGTTCTGCATTTGTCAAAAACGTGCGTATGCCGAAATATTCGGTTTCAGTGTGCGTGACCCCAATATTTCGGCATACGCACTTTTCATCTGCCGAATCTGAATTGAAAACTTGCCGTTCAGATGTTTTTAGTTCAGCATTTTAGGCATTTCATTGAATCTTGAAAACGTCTGGACGATTTTGGTTCAGCAAGTTTTTTTCTATTCAGCATTTAATTCGGCATTTGTCAAAAACGTGCGTATGCGGAAATATTCGGTTTCAGTGTGCGCGGCCCCATATAGATAGCTGGGCGGTTTGGGGGGGGGGGGTAACCCCCCCATTCGAGACCCCTGGAACACACCGTTTCCTGCGGTCGCGTGTAACTTTTCCGTCGATGCCGCGGCGTAGCATCGTGTCCGGCGTCCAATTGTACCTGTGCAGTTCGCCGCTCCTCGTTGAGTCGCGCCGGCGGCACGTAAATGTCCTTGGGTTTCGCCCGCGGGTTCGGGGAGCGGCGACGCTGCGAATATGAATATAAATAAATAAGTATGAGAAGATATTATGCAGGGAGTTCAATGTTTAGTGGGTACATTCCGCGGGAAGTCTCATTTTTCATATGAAATATACCGTATTTGCTTGAATACCCCCCTGTAAGACGAGTGAGGAAATAATAATCCCCCCTCGAATAATCCCCCCTTCAAGATATTTCATCAATTAGTTGAGCCAAATTTTAACAAAAATTGCACGTTTTTGTGTTAAAAATGAACATTTCGTGAAATGACTCAATAGAAAGATGCTCGAACATTTTGACGAAAGAAACCCCCCCCTCGATAGTTCCCCCCTCAAAAAAAGTCTGGCGAAATAATAATCCCATAGGGGGATTATTCAAGCAAATACGGTAGATAGATTGTCCATGAGAATCCATTTTATTGAATATTTAAATTCTTTTATATTATTTTATCATCTTTTATGTTATATTATTTCGATAAATCATATTTTGCTCCCAATCGTCCAAACGAAACTTCACACCTGTACTAGATTCAATCAGAATGTAAGGCGCATTACTTTAATAAGGTGCACCACTGCGTTTACTCGCGTGCCGGCTGCCTTATGCTCTGATTGAATTTGGGTCCTGGAAACTAACAGTCCTCCTTTTGCACTCGAACGCCTTCCTTTTTTCCATTTGCCGTTTAACTCGGTCCGCCATCCAGCTTTGAGGGACTACGGAACCAGATGCCAATACCGCAAGTGGAAAAGTGACAGGACTATTTATCAGTGACAAAGAAAATCCTGAGTGACAAGTAAATCTTTTCACGAGTAAGTAATTACTTGTCATCAACCTTGCCAGTTGACTTGCCGTATGTTTTCTAATAGAAGAACGCCGTTCTCTTTTTTCGTAAACGTTTTCGTGCCAACATAAATACGGTACCACTAATAACATTAGCTGCCACTTACTACTTTTCTTGTCACTTGACCACTTGCGTGATTGGCACCGCCCGATGACCCTGTGCTGCTACTTTTCGCGTACGGGGGTGCGGGGGTTGCAATTTGCCAGCGACCGCGCGACCCCCGGCCGCGACTGCTTCTGTTGGAAGGGTGCCAAGTGTTTTTGCCGGGGCTCTTGTCGGACATGGCGGACATTTCTGCGGTGATATTTATGATGTTTGTGGGGGTTATGTGTGTTTATTGTTCAGTACTCTATGACATGGCAATAGGTGTATACTTTTTGCACAACAGGGTTTAGTTACTTTCGGTCGCTGCCACATTTAGAATTTTGCCGAAAGAGGAAAAGTTTGAACCTCAAATTGGCTTTTTCGAAAACATTTTGTGCGCTACTATTCATGAAAAGATGTGTGTCAAACTGGCTTTTTGCATTTTTCGCTTAGGATTGCTGCCAGGCGAAATACGTTTTGCATACAGCTTGGCAAACTGCCAGTCAAGAGGGAAGAGAACAAAAGTATAGTTACCGCACAGTAGGCCCTACGGAAAGACGAGTCCATCGACCATGCTGTGTCAGAACTTTGCTAGTAACCCGCAGCTGCGCTGTGCATTGTTATGTCAATCTGAATCTCTAGACACCCGGTTCGTCCTTTTTCTTTTTTTGTGAAGTTAATAGGAATTGGATACGCGCGCAATATAAATTCCGTAAATACATCATAAGGCAAGTTAGCAGTCGGACAAAAATTTCGACATCGTTATAATTATGGTATGCCCAGATTTTTCGCAAATCCGCGAACCGCCTGCTACGTATTACTCGGGAATACCTATCATATGAACTTTGCCCCGCCTTAAACTCGAAAATGGCTCTGTTGGCAGCCAGCCAAAAAAGATTTCGAAATCATTGTAAATATATTGTACAAGTACAATACATTCACGACGGTCGACGATGGTGAACGAACAGGCGCGGCGCTGTGCATGCACCCGCTGATGGCACGAGTATCCTCGCCCGCTTCTGCATCTCGGAGTTACCTTTTCATTTTGCCAATTTTCATACCATTTTACCCATTTTCACTTTGGAAATCACTAAGCCTATGTTAAGCTATTTTTATTTACCGTATTACCTCGAAATACCCCCATGGGGGTTTATTTCGCCAGCAAAATTTGAGGGGGGTTAATTCGAGGGGGGTTTATTATTTCGCCAGAAATTTTTGTTAGGATCGTAGTAAATAGTAGGCATTTGTGTACCCAAAGCAGGTAATAAATATGTCCAAACAGGATATATTTGGACATAAAAATGTAGATAGCTACACAAACTAGTCTATTTCTAGCTGCAATGTAAATTAGCAGTAATAAGTACATCATGTACATTGCATACATAACATACATAACATGCATGAACCCCCGCGACCCCCCCCCCCCCCCCAGAGAAAAATCGGCTACACATATTCTGATCAACAGTATGATTTGAAAACATGGTTTACAATTTCAAGGAGATAAAAAATATATATATATATAATTTGCATAAAGAACCTTGCCCTCAAAATGGACCCCTAAGGACTTTCAATGAGAATCAATGCAATGACGTCATTTATGACATAATCGCAGGAACAAAATTCAGCCTGGGGCCAATTTTTTTGCAATGTTTCTCGTCAGGGTTATTGCTCATGTGCTTGTTTTTGTGTAATTATTTTACTGACAGATCTTGACGGACTAAAATACGGTTGGTTTAAAACGCGAGAAAGTTCCTACTTGGTAATTTGATTTAACCTTGAATCTTTGCTTCAATTTATCTGGGGCCAGTCCCTCATACTGAAAAATGTCATTATAAATCATAAAATTGTAGTCGGCAAAAGACAAGGAAAATTGAACCAGTCACTTGATATCTCATGACACTTAAGACTTGTTTGACATTTGACACTTTACATGACATTTATCATGGTACTGGATTAGCCCCTGTTCATCTTTTCATCACTTTACAAACATTGCATCAGCCAATTATGCAGATTATTTTATATAAAATACAAAAACGCCCATTTAAAATGAATCCGTCACAGCCTTTACTTTACACAATCTTGACAAGATTATTCAAAAGAATGGAACAGTGAACATGAATATTATAATGGTGCGCTACCGTGTTTCCTCGAGTTGCCCCCCCATTTGAGCGAGCATGGTAAAATATACTCCTTGAATAAGCCCCCCTAGTGTTAATTCCACAAGTGGAGTAGAAAAACAATTTGAGAAGTTAAAAGTAAAATGGGAAGTGAAATGAGAAGTTTTTGCATTGTTGTAATGTGACAAGAATTAAACAGTCAAAAGTGAAGTAAAATGAGAAGTGAAATCAGAAGTAAAAAGTTAAAAGCGAAGTGAAAGTTAAACGTTTATTTCACTTCTCAATTCTAAAATTATTTAGGTTCAACTTTTTTTCTTGTCATTTCAATTCACACTTTTGAAATGTTTTTTACGAAATTTGCGAAATTGACCCTGGATGTAAGGTCGCGCGCCATGGCGCGCTGGCGCCACACCATTTTTCGAATGGCGTAGCCAACGCTAGCAAACTAGCATTGGCTCTGCCTAATGATGTCGCCGTAAAGTTAATGGCGACATCATTAATCAACACTCTGGCGCCGATTGAGGGAAATCGGCGAGGGCGCTTGCGCTCATCTGAGCGCAAGAAAACGGGTCGCCACGCGACAAAATGGCCGACGCGCAAAAGTATGCGCGACATGGCCAAGAACCGCACTGTAAAGTAGCAATGCGAGCGGTGCGCAAGAACGCGGCACCGCTCTGGAAATATACTCCGCGGACCGCAAAGTATGTGCAGAATCCTACCATAATCTAATGAATAAAGTCATGCAGAACCGGTCCTTACTTTGAGCAAGAAACAGTGAAAATGATATAGCTATGACGAAAAGTCTGCATGACTTTGGTTCTTCATTCAGATGGGTTATGGTAGGTTTCCATACTAAGTGTGATGTCCGCCGAGTATAGTTAAGGGGTCGCCTTCGACGCGACCCAATTATGACCGTCAGGGCAGGCAAAATGTGATCGCCACTGCGCCAGAATCGGCGCAGTAAATACGAGACGGCGATACGCATTTGCCGCTCAAATGTCGCTGTATCACCTCACAAATGTGCTGTGATACAGCGCGGAATCTGCAGGGGCCAGCGGAGTGCACTATGAAGATGTGCAGTGGCCATTTCTTCAAATCAAGTTCCAAACAATGAATGCCATGCATCTTCATAGTGCACTCAAAATACATAATTGCCTTGCCGCTTTTGTGACCTGTTTTACACTGTTTTTCCACCCGCTTAGAAATTACACCCTCTTTGTGACAGTATAAATACAGTGCCTTGACTCCAAACCAACAATCAGTTGCTAAATGGAAACAGAATTTCACCACTGAAAAAGCCCTGTGTGCACACAATGGAACATCTACAGGAGACGCTGCAGCCCATGGCACTGGTTCAACTGGGCAACTGCACATGCTTGCATGTGCACTGGCCCAAACTCTACTTCTCAAGAAAACTCATTTTTAACTGGCTGATTGTTGGTTGGAGTAAAGGCACTGGTAACGTTTTTGCCATTCTGGTAACCATGGTAATGTATTGGTGTATTTTCGATTTTGTATCCTACTTAAAAATGCCCCTGAAATACCGATTCGTTTTTCTACTGTTTATCGCATGACCTGACACTTTTCTTATGTTTGTGAAACCCAGAAACACTTTTGTATCATTTTGCCAGACAACACAAAATATCGTGGCACTGCCCGTTCTTTCAATAAAAAGATGCTGGCAAAGAAACCTTGAAACTCGAATTTAATTACCTAATCAACACCACCAAATAAAGTAGCACGCTAACCCATCCTTCACATAAATAATCTGCACTTTCATGAGAAAACGATACTTGGGTGACACCTCTTGGCACACTCACCCAAGCCCTACCCCTAAATAATGGCCCCCTGATTGGGGCTAGGCTCCCACGACCGGTTGGATTAAGAGTCCAATGCTCTAAATATAGATCCCCCCAAATGCAGCTACCGAGAACACGACCGCTTGGGCATCGACGACACGATCGACAGCAACAACAACTTGGTGCACAACAACGCTGCCGAGAACAATTGCTAATAGCTGCGCGATGAAACAATCGACGACGCAGCGCGGCTCGCCTGACGCGACAAGCTATAACGGCACCTGAATTCCACCCTACCGACAACACCACCACCTAGGAAAGTTGCCGGTAACAAGGTAAAGTGCCTACTGAATAAAGACATTGTGAATACTTTGACCATATACTTTGCATCTGAAACTGCCTTGTATCGTTGAACGGATGCAATCTATTCAGACAGTATATGGTAGATTTCACTGCAAAGTATGTGGCTGAAAACTATACAAATGAGTGGCGCTTCACGCGAAGCGTCCACTAGAGTAAGAGTAACCTTTTACCTGCACACATAGCTATAGCTATAGTTGTTAAAACGTATTTACGTATACTCATTTAAGGTAAAAAGAAAATATGTTTATGCTTTCAGAAGTAAAAAAAAAAAAATCGAAATACGCTGTTACGTTTACTCATGCTGCACAAAAATCGAATACTTCGTGTTTATATTTACTTTTGAAAAGTTCAGTACTTTTAACAACTCTGGTCCTAGCTGGAAAAATATGCCCCTGTAAAACCATGACTTAAGATTCCTGGTAGCACAATAAAAAACTACCTTTCCTCTTAAAAGTCTAAAAACCTTTATAAAGATCTAAGGTATACTCGGCGGACACGATACTCTGCCCTCGCACTCAGTTATGACTCACGTTGAACGTGTGCCAATGACGATAAAGCATGCGATTTCTGTATAAGAGATGAAAGAAATAATTGTTGTGAACAAATTAACGTTTGGCATTATGACAACAATTACTTTTTTTTTTAGTCTTTTTATGAAAATCGGATGCGTAAAAAATCGTTGGCACGCTTCCAGCGGGAACCATGCTTGCAGGGTGTGAAGTAACTGGAGTATATCTTGGTGGGCATCTTTTTTCCAGCGTGAACCACGTGTGCAAGGTGTAAGGTCAGTGTATGGCAAGTTGTGAAACACCCTTACAAACACGTAGATACACCGCGCCCCTTTAGCGCACAGAAAACGCCCAGAAAAGCGATCCCCCCTGCACGCCTTGGGCGGCGGAATAACTGCCGCCGGTAGAAACAGCTAGGAGCGGTCGCGCTGCGATAGCTGGGTCAATGGCTACAGGCCGACCGCGCTGCCTGACCGTTGACCCTGCTGCCAAGGATCTGCGACAGGGACGTTGTCTTACTGCTTGTCATTTTCTATTAGATGGTGAAATGACCGGCTTGAATGTATCTATTTTTACTCGAAATACGTATACTCAATTACTGAGGAAAATATTTACTTTTTCAATTGGACTCCGCGAGACGTTGCTGACAAGGCCTACAAAAAATTGGGTAGTACATTCCAGTAAAAATCATGCGTTTTTCAACTGTTGACGTTTTGACTCCTAAAAACGTGTTCTCGGATACTCAAAAACGCTAAATATAAAAAATGACAATCCTGCACGTCAGGAGCGAAATTAAGAATTCTCAGTTTTGTTGGTTTCTTAATTCAGTCGGGATATTGTAGATTTCAGTGCAATACCTGCAAATGTTTACCATGTTTATGAATTTAGGACTTTATCAGTTTTCAAAATATAACGTGGAACAGTAAATTCGAACCTTGAACAGCTTTTCTAAAAAGTTAAAAACTTATTGAATTTGAAACTTTCGGTCAGGAACTATTTCTGAGTGTCTTTACATGTCACGTGTACTTTCGAAAAGCCGTGCTTTTGAAAAGCCCAGTGCGGCTTGGCCTCCTAGCTCAAGCATTTACCCTACAGGACATTTTACATGACTTTTGACACTTTGCATGACATCAACTAAGTCCACAAAAACGACCTGCAATGCTTTGCACGGAATGTTACCATTTTATGAAAAAAAAAAAAAAAATACATGAAAAAGAATAACGTTTCTGCTTGTCAGAAGCGCCCTCTTTTTCTAAATTCATTGGGACTGGAATGTCATCCCGGGAACCATTTCTCGTTTTTCTTGTTGTGAGGTGCGGATTGCAAGTGTGAAGATGTGTATAATTTGTGACACTTGTTTTGAATGGAAGTGACTAGTTATAGACAGGATACCTTCTCGTGGTCCAAGATCTAAACAAACGATAACAAAAACAAATAATCAAACTTACTTTTGACGTATAAAGTGTGTCCCAGATGTCCTGAGACACCTGATGAAGTCGTGAAATGAACACTTTTTTGTATGCAAAGACCTTCGATACTTACAACTCAAAACATAAACCTGTATTAGGAACATGGTGTGTTCCAGAAGTGGTGGGACACCCCTGAAACACAATATAATCACAATCGTAATTTCACCGCGGCACAAAATCTTTGAAGCACACAGAATCGACCCCCCAGAAGCTGCAGACCAGTGAGGCTTTACGTTTCTGATCAACTCGTGACGTCCCTGCATTCCAGCATCAAGTGGGCGGGGCCAGTTTTGTTTATTTCCTTCTCTGAACTTGTGCTGCTTTCAATTCTTTGGGACTTTGTTTGATTTTTCTACTTTGAGTGCCTTGCTTTATTTCCACAATTATGCTTGTTCGAATTCCACCTCTGACGTTGCTTCACACTCACTTGTTCACCATTTTGTAAGCTGTTAGTAAGTTGTAAACCATTGTCGTATGCAATCTTCACAGCCACTATGTTTATTTCTGCTGCATCTCATTCCATGGCCTTCATTTTCTGCCCTGTATTGCTCAGAAGAATGTACCCTGGTATTGAATTTGCAGAGTTATTTCATAGTTTGGACACCGAAAACTTTCTCAAACTTTCTCTTTACATTGTTTGCTGCAGGTGAAGCCTCAGCTCAGTGTTTCATGGGGTCCCACAGATGCTACTCACATTAGCACGGCACCCCACTGTAATACTGTGCTTGACCTTCATATGTCGGCAAGCCTCCTGGGTGGCTACATTCCTAATGACACCTTTTACCTGACCTTGGGTCTTGAAAGTGCTCTGAAGTGTATGATGTCCCCCAGATGTTTGTCATAGGCCTGGAATTAGCACCCCTGGAGGTCAAAAAACCAGAAACCGTCCATTTTTGTGCTTAAGCTAGCCACTGGGGGTTCCAGGGCTAGCGCTTATGCAAAAGTGGCTTGTCGCTCCGCATGTGAAGCATGCACTCACCAGTTCAGCTCTTCGGTCAGCCACTGGTGGACCATCATGGCTGCACGCCCTGGCAGAGGGGGCGCTCACGTTGCAGCCGACCGAGCCGAAGCGCCGACTCACTCGCATCCCACGAGTGTCGAATTCTGCCCTCACATATTGCCATAACCGCTTGGTGGGCACGCCCCAAATTCAGGTCGACCTTGCTTCACCCCCCTCCCCAGCTGCTGGGAGGAGAGGCTTTTTGGCTAGAGCAAAGCAGTGGGCGTGCGCGCTCGCCAAAAACTAGCCCCCCTGCTGAGCCAACCGCTGTGTCAATATGTGGGCTTCTGCCCCGCTGAAAAAGTGCCGTCTATCCCGACAGTGATCGACGAAGGGCCGGAACCTGCAGCCAGTTCCCTGCTTACTGTTTGCTACTTCTCAACCCCAATTGCAACTGGGATAACAATTGGGACCCACAACAAAACAAAAACAATCTATTTTTTCTCATTATTGATTTAACCAATACATTGTTTTTCCTGATTTTCTCATTTCTGCTTTATTGCTTCATTGGAGGTGTGCTAATTGTGCTACATAACTTGCGTTTTTATTAACAACCCCGAGTCAACTCCGCTTGCGGACTGGACTCAACTCTTTTCTCTCGAAAACAATCTGTCCAAGCCTTTGTCTTAAATGCTTCACCTGGTGCTAGAATTTGTACTTACAACCAAGAATCAACTCTGCTTAGGCAGACTGGGTTCGACTCTTTTTTCTCAAACAACTACCTGTCCATAAAAAAAACAACAACAAAAAACTAATGTGGAACAAGACTCACCAGACAAGACAGACAAACAACCATACAAGGCGAAACTCTGTTCTAACGACGCAAGGAACAGGTAACCTAGCACAAAAATATTTCCACTCACACCTGTTCACCCACCATGTATTTCCACTAGACTTTATATTTCTTTTCCAATTTTACCATTTGATATTACCATTTGGTGACAGCTAAAAAAAACACCCAAGGATGTTTTCAGCGTAGGAGGGGCGAACTCTTTGTTGAAACACCGTGGTTTCGTTTTTCTCTGAAAGGGTTCCAAGAAAAACTGCAAAGACTTTATTTATAAAACATTTCGGCAAACAAAATACAAACGTTGATTTTATTATGACTTATACTTTGCCCAAATTTTAGTTATGGATTTATAGCACTTTTATTATCTAAAACGACAACACTTTTTTTTGGACTACCCACTGCAAAATGGGACAATTTGCACCTGTAAAAACCAAAAAAAAAACAACAACAAAGAATGGATACAGGGTCAAGAAAATCAAATTTCAGGGTTCTGACTTTTCATCACCCATGTCCATGAGGGCAATAAACGGTAAATGGTAGCGGTAATCGGTATAGTACGGTACGGTAAACCTCTGGTTGTCAAAAAAAATCAAAAAAAATGTCTCTAGCTGAGCTCTTTCTTCTTTTTTCATAAATTGTGGCTACGATAGTTTTCTTTGGAACATATGATCTCCTGGCCAAGTACTGAATTGGATATTTTTAAATAAATCAATGATGTCACTCAGTAAAGTTTTTAATATAGATTTTACCCAAACACACCATATAGATATTTCTTCCACAAACGTTTTTTATTTATGTCAATTACGTATATTACGTTTACTACTCTCCATCAAAGGAAATACCTCAATTTTATGGAAATTCATGGAATTACAGGCTCGAAACATTTCAAAAACCAGAATGAAATTCTGTCTTCACTCAACGTTTGCCCTTAATACCCGTGGATAATATACTTTCATTTGTTTTAAACTTGTTTTGGAGTTTTTCAGCCCCAAAAATATTCTAGCTGGACTAGAAGGCTGTGGGGCTGACACTAAAATTACGACCACTCTTATCCTGACACTTCAGAATATCAGGAGTCAATACCCGAAATACCCTTGCCTTTTACCCACCTTTCAGCTATTTCCCTTTTAGATGTTAAAAACCATACTGAGTTGAACTGTACCATTACCCATTTCCCCCACTTATGTCCAAATTTACTTTTGTATGACATCGATTTAATCAGATTTTTTTTTTTTGCTTTTTATTTTCTATAATCACCTGGTTTCATACATCAGAGTTGTTAAAAAAATACTAGACTTCATAAAAGTCTATATATATATATCAACTTAAAGCAATGGCAGAAAACATATAAACCACACTTATAAACTTTTCTCTTTCTCATATTTAAGTGAACGGGCGCAACTGCATTTTTTTTTTGAAAATACATTTTGATGACTTTTGCCCCATCAAAAATCATCAAGTTTCATACCCTTTATATGAACCGCTTCATATCCATTACTTCAAATCATTTCCTATTTTTTAGCTATTTGCGCCATTTGTTTAAAGACCATCTTGGATGTTATTTTTCCACTTTATTGACTTATACGCATAATTTATAAACCCATACACACCCTATCTGGTGTTTTATACCAATGTACTCTCAACATGACCCTTGTATACTCAAGTATTTTTACTTTTATTTATATATGAATACACTTTTTGACAACTCTTTTGTATGCTTCCAGAATCCTGGGGCCAGGATTTTCTCTCACCAGGGGGAGGGGACGGGGGATGGACGGTATGGCTATATGGCTTCAAATTATTCATTCTCATTTTAAATTTCTCGATTAAACTGCGAAAACATCAATCTTCCAAAGTACTATTTGCAAAATCACCTAAAATCTCTTTGAGCTAAAATATCCGGCCCTGTGGATTTTGCGTTGATTTTGATTTTTGCCCGCAATTAGGACAAAGCATTTTTTCACTTTTCTGAAAATACTCAAACTAAAATCACCAACCTCCCTCATAGACCCCGGATTTATCTACCTGACTTTCTAAATTCACAAAAACACCTAAAATCTCTACACCGCACGTGAACTTTTGGCACAGAAGCAACCATGTCGACCGGAGAAACAAGTACGTCAGCTAGGTGCTTAGCATGGTATGCCTTGTGTCGGGATTTTGCTTGTTTTGTGTGTATTCTGTTAATTGCAATCCCAGTATTATACGTTTCATGGAGAATTTACCAATTACTCAACAAATTCCCTCGTTTCTAAATTTTAAAACGATGCTTCAAAATATAGATAACGATTTGACTTTGGCAACCCGTTCACCACTGGAACCAGCCGACATGACCCAAAACGATGACCAGCTGGCGGAAGCAGTCGACCTACTGGTGAAAGCGAAACACGACCCAACGCAGCACTTACGACCACTCCAAATCGCTTATAACACGATGCTGCAGTTCCTCAGCAATATTGTCATGGACGACGAATCCCGCCAGCAGCTCAAGGGTGCAATGGCGGCAATGAAGGTTGACTCGTTGCTCAAGATTGTTGAAATACAAGCCCGGGTCGCGTCAGCTGCCGCTACCCGCATGGCAGAAGACCTGCTGCGAGAGCATGTGTGCCAGCCTACGACGGATGGCACCAGTGTCATGCTGGCACCCACATCCACATGTCAGAGAAGGCCGGCCGTACCCGAGACCATCACGGCACTAGTGAATGAAATCCACCCACGGCCGAGGCTTGATGCGCCGCGCGCAAATGCAATCCCTCAGACACGCAGCAGCTACAACTCCTCCAATAGGGCCGAACCCCGCAGTCAGGCGTTCAACGGAATGTGCTGGAAACTGCGACTTGCTGCCCTCCAGCGCCGCGTGAACCTTTTCAATGGAGAAGAAAGTCAATCTTGGGCTATGTTCATCGAATCTTTCATCACAACTATGAGATCACTCGGCTTGAGCGAAAAGGAGCAATGTGACCTTCTACCACCATTCCTGTCTGGCCTGGCCCTGCAATGCTATGAGGAGCTATCTGAAGTTCAGCGGACGGACTGGAGAGAACTTCGCTGCGCCCTTGATCGACGTTTTGACACCCCAGCCAAACGTAGCCTCATGCGATGCGAGCTCGATGCGGCACGCCAAGGCAGTCTACCAATAACCCGTTATGCAGCGCATGTGCACCGCCTGGTCCGCGCGTTGAATCCAACAGACACGCCTGCTCAAATTGCCCAACGCACTGGCGAAAAAGTATTCTGCTCCATGAACCCAGAGCTAACAGCACTTGTGCGCCTACAGTCATTGCAGCCACCTGATGACTTCCAGCTACTTATGGTTCTTTTGGAACGATTACAGGAAAGTGCGACCTGCATCAGAAATGCCAATCTGGGCTGGGGAGGTAATGGCACCCAAATCAACGCACTGATGCCTGCCCCCGCTTCGGGGATCAGCAAAACAGAGGAAGTACCAGCACATCAATGGAGGCTTCCAACAACTAACATACGCCAAGTTAACTATCTAGGACGCGCCGCAACCCCCACCGCTGATGCCACAAAACAGCCGGACAACATCCAGCTGAGCCGCACTCGTGACCGCCGCGCTGAAAGACGCACCCAGGACCGCATGCGATTCAAGCCGAGGGAGCGACCGCAGAACCCAGAACAAGAGAAAGCTGAAAAACCCGTCAAAGACCGTGTCCCCGAACGCCAGGAACAACAAGCTATGGCGCCGCCCATCAAACCACGTGTGATCCGCAAGGTGCAGCATGTCCAGCAGGATGACGCTGAAATTGAGGAAAATTCAGAGTCCGATACTGATGCTGAATACAATTTGACCGTGCCAAAGGGAGAAATGGCAGCGCTACTCGCCATGCTGCAGGAATCCAACCCAGGATTGACCATGGAGGAAGCCCTGGAGGTTGAAGATAATGAGTGATTACCTAAGCGACTTTCCTTCCATCAGTGAATATATTTGGTGACGGGATTGCCATGTCATGTTCCATCCGTGTTCTCAAAGTGCAACCTTCTCCTTTTTCATGACTTTTCTTTCCAAAAATCTACACAATAAGTTTCCAACCCTTATCCAATGCATACCATGTTAACCCTTCCATTTTGTTTCCTATTTGTTTCTCTGTGCTTTTTCAACCAATGCAGCCACGCAGTTTGGCCACCACCCAAGCGCCGGAGAGTAGAGACCCGCTCAGTCACACGAATGAACAAAATGGCTGAGGAACTTGCCCTAGAGCTCTTGCTGATTCAGCAAACAGAGAAAGAGGAAAACTGTTTGCGAGAACCAGAACCCCGACCAGAACCCGAACCTGAACCAACTGAAATAAGAGAAGACCCACAGTCACTTGACCCAACCTTTGAGTGGCCAGATCAAGATACTGAGACCCAAGATCAGAATACCCCCTCAGTCCGATCAGTGGCCGTTGTACCCACACCACCGGGAGTGCGTGGGCGCCTGATCATGGGAGGACTGGAGATTGACCCGAGACAACGTGCCATACACCCAGCGCCTCCTGGGAACCACCGGAGGCAGATGGGTCTCATCCCACACAGCAGCCCTGTGCGTGACAGTGTCATGTATGCGGGCAAAAGACTACAGAATGGCAAAATCGGGCCAGATCTATGTGTCACTCACGACAAGCTTTGTGCCGCAGACGCGCACAGACTCATGGACAGCATACCCTGGGAAGCTTTGATTGGCACCGAAGCTACAGTGGTGGTGGAGAATGGGCTGTGGGTGAAACTGCACCTGCATGCCCCACTCACATATCTCCACCATGTGCAGTCAGCACCAATCAAGTACTACTTGGGCATTGCACAATATGCCACAGCCTCAGGATGGACTGGATGTGAAGTCACCCTCCTGACCACTATAACAGGGACCAAAAATGAGAAGGGTGTAATCACACCAGACAGACCAGTCTTAGACGAGATACAGGCACTCGGCGAAGCACATCATGAGAAAAGAACAGCCGAAACGCGCCGTATGACCCAGGAATTCTGGCTCAGTGACAGAATCATGCCATCGACAGTTGCTGAAAGCATGCAGCAAAATAGACCACTCTTCTGGGTCCCGGGCATCCAAATCAGAGCGCGCCATGTCCGCCCAGTAATAAAGAACATCCAGATCATAGAGAAACTGAGTGATTTGGCACCCTTTGAGCCACTCAGCTGCGTGGACCCTGTGCCACTTTTTCAGAACCTGTTCATGCCATTCAAAGTACCCAAAGCTGTGCTAGACCAGGAACTGGATCGGACCAAGATGGCCACAGAAGATGGCTTTGATGACCTGTATCGTCTGGCATTTGCGCCAGATGCACATGTGGCCAATGCAGATAAACTCACAGCAGTCGAAGAAAAAGAAATCTGGCTAGAGTTTATGTACTGGCGCGCCTACCACTGGGCGAACGACATCCGCAAAAAACCCAAAGCAGAACAGTTGGCAATATACGAGGCAATGATGGCATTGCATTCAGAGACCATGATTGCCCGCTTGACCAAGATCCTGGCGTGCACCAGGAGACAACGTTCACCATGGACAGATGACTTTGCCATTGTGATATCAGATGCCTACCAGTACCTGACATTCCAGGCAGTAATCCCAAGGAGTGTAAAAACTACCTGGTCGAGCTGCACCCCGGTCGAAGTTTACTTCGAAGGGCCGAAGTTGCAGCTGACAGGTATGATTACGTCAATCAGACCAGTCCGGAATGGCACACATCAGCAAGTTGGCATCACTGTGCTGGGAAAAGCGGCCATCCAATACCTGAATCAGCATCCCAAGATGTCCCGCAGCAGGCTTTGTTTTCAGGCCAGCGAGCAACTGTGGGATGCCCGAGAGAAACAGACATGGACAGTTATTGCCCACTCGCTTATGAACCCCCAGAAATCAGCGGCTAACATTGCCATTCTGCGGGTGCTGCTGCCAAACCAGTCGGCTCTGGTCGACCAAGTTGAGGTCGCTGTCACTGATCAGTGGACATACAATTACCCAGACGAGCGCTATGCAGACCTCAATGACAAACAGAACGACGCTCTGTGCGCGCTCAGATCAAGTAACAGTTGCGTTGCCATGCTCTCTCCGGCGGGCTCGGGAAAAACTCATGCAGCCAAGAGAGGAGTCTTTGAGCACCTATCCACTGGAAAGAGGAGACACGAAACAGAACCATGGGCCACGAAAGTGTTGATGGTCGCCACAGAAAATGGCGCTATGGACAATTTGACAGAGTCAGTTCACCAGTGGCTATGCGGTGATGGTGATGGCAAGAATTGCCTGCCATGGAGCCTCCATAAAATGAAAGCAACATCTAGGATAGTTGAGCAGACTGAGAGATGCCGTGCTCCGCGTCCATATGGATGTGGACTCGGCCGCACAGAACCAGTGCCCACCGAATGGCTGGAGGGCATTAAGAGAAGCCTTGAAGAGAAAGAGGCACTGACTGCCCAAGAAGATCAGGAAATCAGTAACTTGCATCAGATAGTCAGTGCAACAACATTCACAGCTCTGACCAAGATCAGGAACAGCAGGTTCAGTATGCTGGTGGTGGACGAGGCCACCAAGGTCCAGAAACTGGAATTATGTGAGCTGCTGTGCTTGATGACTATGAATGACCAGACTCCCAGGCGCTTCAATGTGCTGCTACTCGGAGACGACCGTCAGCTGGGCCGGCCGACGCTAGGACATGCCCCCATCAGGCGTGTTGTAGAGTCCGTCTGCAATGAGAGTGCCCTTGAGCGAATGTGGTCCATCCTCAGATCAGACCAGCGTTGCCTTCTGCGCATAGTCTACAGAGCCTCCATGGACCACGCAAAACTGGTCAAAAACCTGATTTACCGTGGCAGCTTGGAGGCCTCGCTGAAGCTCAGTACAAGAGATGATTTTCTGACAAACAAGCCACCAGGGTTCCCACTACCCTACAAGTTGGCAGCACAGGGAGAAAAATCATACCTGCCAGCTATTTATTGGGTGGACGTAGAATCCAAGCCATCCACTCCAGACACAGCCCAGGCACAGTCACCCAGGCACTGTGGCCAAACATGTGAGCAGTTCACCAACTTTCTGCACGGATGGCTTGACGCAGCTGGCAGTCAAGCTTTTGATGGTTTCCGCATACTCACATATTACCGGGACTTCAAGGATGATTTTGAACAGGCAGTGCTGGCACTCAGAAAACAAAGTGGGCCCCGTATGCCAGATATCAGGACGCAAATTACAACTTGCGATATCTCTCAGGGCTCCCAGGCACCAGATATACTGCTGGCACCAGGCTGGTCCGTAAACACCAAGTACCAGCAGTTGACCCACTTGACAAATGCACTGCGCTTGTGTGTTGCCCTGACACGCCAGCAGCGCTGCATCGTGATTTTGGCAGACTTTGAGCCCATTTTTAAACTCTCAGAAACCACGGCACACTGGCGAAAACTTTTTGCCATGTTTTTCAATTCAGGGGCTCTGGTGATGCAGCCACACAGGCTGGCCCTGGCCCATAAACTGATGGGCCGGAGAGGCAACTCTGCCTGGTGTGTGGCCCAGAGTCTGACAGAGTTCTTCAGTGAGGGAGAACAGGAAGTAGCATTGAGAGAAGTGAAGTGGAAACAGAACAAGGTGTAACCCGTTTAACTTTTCCGGTATGATGTACTTCTTTCTGATACACTCTCAAAAGTCACACAATCAACAAACTTCTTTTCATCTCCTAAAAATCACAACATCTCCACTCTTCAACTAAAATACCTCCCACAACAAAATACAATGTTATATTCATTGCACACCACTCTCAGAATGTCAATTTCTGAAAATGGTGGCAAATTTACCTGAAATACCCAGAACCTGACACTTTGAAAACATGGATCGATGTCCGCATCTGTATGTATGATTTTGTGCCTGTACAATTCTCGGACAATGATTTTATGGGTGTATGAGAACCCACCCACACATGACATCCTATAATGCTAGACGTGATAAAAAGGTATGAAAGAAAGCTCCAACGCCTCTTCAAACCACATGGAGTAGGGAACTCATACACCCAATGTTTTAATCACATTTTCTCTCGCATTACTTCGGAAAATTGAAAATTGAACCTCACCGGCCATTGGCACCCAATAATGTATTCTATATTGTGCAATGTTGAAGGGCTATCCACTCTCTTTTCTGTATTAAGATAGTAGCAATGAATTGTTTCAGAAAGCTTGACGTGTGCTTCGATGTGTCTCGGACTTTGGGTGGAACATCACCCCAGCCTACCTGGCTCTACCTTCCGTTCTTTGAAAATTCCATTTTTATCATGTATAATTCTGTATGCTTATGTAGAAAGGACAGCACCATCCGACAGCAAATCCAGCCTGCGGTAAAATGGAGTTTGCTGATCCTCTGTACATGGGGATACGACACATACATCTGCTAGTCGTACTATCATGCTGTATTGTTGTGACTACCCTGGATCCCATGATCTGCCCTATGGACCGACCACCAACTGTCAACTATGCCATTCCACAAGATGCAACCTGTCATTATTCAACAACGGCTGAATTCGCGGCACCTGGAAAGCTCACATTGCAGCTGTACCAACGCAATGGATACCAACAGGTCATCAATGCACATGTGTGTGCAAAATGGCAGGAAGTGCACACCAGATACACCACCTTTGTCTACACTAACTATGACAATCTGACTCATGCGCCAATCGATGTATCAACTGAAGAATGCCTGCGAATGATCAACTACAACCATTGTGCAATGGAAGGAGATATGTTGCCAGCCGGTGCTGGGCAGCGACGCACGCAATACCCCGCGCCGAGAATGCCAACTCAGGGAGCATTCCGCTGCTGCAAAACAATTACCAGAAATGTGACCCAATGTGCCATTCAGACAACCACCATGTTTCACCAGCCTGATGGCCCATTGCAGTCGACCCTTGGAATAGACATCTCAAGTTGTCAATATCGCAGCAGCCACTGCCCGCTCCCAAATGGACAGATGCTCCTGTGGCAGACAGACCCCATTGCCGAATGCCAATTTGAGCCCTGGAAAGTTGTGGCTGGCATCAGTCTTCAACGACAATGGGTTGCAGCAGACCATTCACTAGCACTGACGTTCACTGACCCTCGTGAAATCAATGATTGTGGCAAACACCTGTATCTCAGCGACCAGGGATTTGCTGTGGAAACCATTGACACTAAAGATCACGCAATCAATCCTATCTCGGACGTCACTATCATTCCCGAAAGAAAAATCACGTCAGAAACAGCCGCAGCCAAAGCCACACTGCGACAGCTGCACGCAGACCAAACGCAAAGATTCTACTTTGACTTCCTGATGACATCCCACTGCAGGATGCTAGAGGCACTGCATGCTCTGACAATAGCCCAACTTCGAGCAGACCCCACAGAGACGGCGCGCCTTATGTTACAACACCAATACCTGATGGCGACGACCACAAATGACATCATCCATATTTGGTTCTGCCAATCGCTGAAGAATGGAACATATGAGCTACTGCCGATGGATGTGACAGCCAACAAATGCACTGGACACATCCCCATTCGATTTGATGCCATTGAACCCGGGCCATTCTATGTGGACACAACCACAATGATAATAACTAGTCAAACATATGAGGTACCATGCTCACAAGCTGATGGACAACTGGTGCAACTCCACAATGCAACCTGGCGCTATGATGCCACCACAGGGACACTCCAGAAATTACCAGGATTACCACCAATGCCACTTCTATACCAATCTAGCCAGAAGATGGAACCACATCCAGGTCTCGAACAGCCAATGAGACTGCACCCCTTCATGGATGTCAATGGATGGGATACTAGTGACCAATTGACCAAAATAGTGCAGAAACACCAGAACATCTTGAAAGCACTGGGACTAGACGACCACCAGACGGCTGAGAAGAACACACGGGAGATTGCTCAAAACATTGTGATCTCAGGCTCAGCACAAGCAGGAACCCATACCTGGCTAAAAGTGATCGCAGCATTGATTGCCGTCCCCATGATGGCAATTTGGTGTTTCATTGCTGTCAAATGCTGCCTACCTATGGCTATACGTGCAAAGCTGACCTATAATGCATTGGATATTGTGATGAAATCAATAAGATGGACATGGCAGCAAGCATCAACACTGGGAAGATGTTTCCAAGCAGTACGCCGATTTCGTGAACGGCGTGAACCAGCTAGAGAACAACTGACCAATGACCCAATGACCTTGCCAATTGTGGTGACGACAACAGAGACACCACAGCACAATCGACGTCCACGGACAGTAGCCGCTTTGACACAGGGACGCAGTATCACCATCAATGGAGAAACTATTGAACTACGACCTGTGCAAGTGGTCAACATGATTCAAATGCCAGAACATGACATGGAAAATGTACCCACTGCCTCAATAACCATTAATGGCAGAAATGTCATGGCCACAGTTGACACAGGGGCTCAATGCAGCCTCATTGGCAAATTACTGGCTGACACGTTGAATCTGCCACAGGAATCACCACTGCGGCAGAAACAGAATTTGACATCGGCATCAGGCCATGAAATCACCACGGCTGGCTCAGTGAGAGCGAGCCTTGGTTGGGGAGAATACCAATGGACAGTGCCAATGCATGTATCAGAAGAATTGGCAGACTCAGTAGTGCTGGGAAATGACTCGCTTCAAGCATTGGGACAATTGACAATTCAATATGACAACAATGAACCACGTGCCACAGAGAAACACCACCAACACCAAGTCAATAATGTTGAAGCTGTGAAAATGGTCAATAAACACAACTTGTTATATGTTGCTGTGAGTATTGCAAACACCACTCTGGCAGCACTCCTGGACTCTGGGGCACAATGCAGTTTGATTGATGAGAAAATAGTTCATGATCTGGGCCTGGGCCCGATCCAACCACTAGCGCCAAATGACCAGCTAGTGTCAATCACGGGGCATTCATTGACAATACCAGGACAAGTGAGCATCAGAATCATTATAGCAGGACAGCCAATGCAGCAAAAGTTCTATGTGGCCAAGGACCTAAATGATGAAATACTAATCGGGGGAGATGTGCTCCGGAGATTTCGCAGCCTGACAATCTGCTACCAGACTAGCCGCGTGTGGGTGGGCACCAGACAAATCGGCCTTGGACCCACTGGTGACTCAACACCAACCGATGGTCCTCCAACAACAACTTGGCCAGTGAGACTCAATGACAGGGAATTTGTTCGCAGCAACACACAGAAAAGGATATCGGTCGCAGTGATTGGCCTGCCCAGCTGTGACCCTCAAATGAACCTGGTATTTGTGCCAAAACCACCACAAGAAATACGAGGGCTACGATTACCGTACTTCCGAGTACCTGGCGGACACGAATTACTGCGGCTGGACATCTACAATACGTCAGCGCAGCACAGGTGCTTGCCGAAGGGTGAAACGATTGGGCATATGGAAGTGGCAGGAACAGCCATCCCGCTAGCTCGGCAAACTTCACAACCCACCGTACCACCGCGGGCAGTAAATGCCATTGATGGACCACCATCAGAACAGACCACAGAGCCTGATGAAAAAAACCTAAGGAACCTGACTGGAGATGCACTGAAGCAACGTCTGCTGAAATTGGAGTCCGCCTGGTGCTTTGGGAAAACATTGGCCCCAGAACAAAAAGAGAAGCTGACACAACTGCTCCGTCGATACCACGATTGCTTTGCGCTGGATTACAGCGAACTCACCACCATAACAGGTGGGATCTACCATCGCATCAAGACACACGGCAAGCCGCCAATCCAGCTGGCGCCGCGAAGGACGCCACCACATCTGAGGGATGTCGTTGAAGACGAGCTGAATTCTATGCTGAGGTCAGGGGTGATCGTGAAATCACACAGCCCATGGCGTGCTGCCATTGTGATGGTCAAAAAGAAGGACAACACGCACCGGCTCTGTCAAGATTACAGAGAATTGAATCAAATCACAGAAAGCGATGCATTCCCAGCACCTGACCAAGCAGAGATATTTGACAGAATAGCTGAACTAAATCCAAAGTATTTCAGCAGTTTGGACTGTCTTGGAGCGTACTGGCAATTACCCATGCATCCAGATGATGCTGAAAAGACCGCATTCGGAGTGGCAAATGGCCACCTGTACCATTTCACCAGAATGCCATTTGGCCTCAGCACTGCGCCAGCATCATATGCCAGAGCCATCACCACCATTTTTGAGCCAATCATCAACAAGAGTGTGTTGGCTTATATGGATGATTTATTGACAGCCTCACCCACCTTTGACAAGCATCTGGCTGACCTGGAAGCACTACTTGACAGAGCAAGAATGTACCGACTGAAGTTCAAGGCGAAGAAATGCTCCTTTGGTGTGGACGAATGCATATTCCTCGGATTCAAATTGTCCAGAAAAGGAATTGAACAAGACATTCAAAAGACAAAGGCGATTGAAACATTCCCACAGCCAACCACCAGAACAGGCGTGAAATCATTCTTGGGAATGTGTGGTTTCTATCGACGCTTCATAAAGAATTATTCCATGATTGCCAAACCATTGATTGAGCTGACCAAGGAGGCTGTGGAATTTGAATGGACAGATGAACGTCAGAAAGCATTTGACAATCTCAAGAATGCACTTGTTGCGGCACCAGTTCTGGCATTCTATCGGCCAGAACTTGACTTGATCATATCGGTGGATGCAGCCTGCCCTCCAGTGCATGGGTACGGAGCAGTTTTGGAACAGTGCCAGCCCGAGACCGGCGAGACTCGCCCCATCGCATTTGCGTCAACAAAAGTATCGGACAACCGCAATGACTTCCATGCCATGATCAGAGAAGCAGAAGCGTTGGCTTGGATACTAGAGAAATACAAACATCTATGCATGGGCAGAAAAGTGACCGTGTACACAGACAGCCGCGCCTTGGCCTATTTGATGCAGGCACAAGGGCATAGCCAGTATGTGACCAGAATCTGCCTGACATTAGCAGGATACGACCTGGATGTACGCCATCGGCCAGGAAAAGCCAATGTTGTAGCGGATGCACTATCCCGAGCTCCAACAGGACAGGATCAAAGCATGCTCAACAAGATCGATGACCCGCCAATGGAAATAAAGCTGAACGAAGCCAAAATCCACAAGCCACGGCCATGGTGGAGAGAACTGCCACCATATGAGCCAGCGGAACCAATCCCAGACCCCTACAAGGGCCCACGGAAAGCAAATGACGCGGAAACAATGGCAGTCCAGCAGCCCGCTGTCACACGCATTATGGCAGTGCTGCGTTCCCCAAGAGATACTGGCGAACCAAGTCCAGCTCAATTGAACAACTGGAGAGACCGACTGATGGCGGCGCAAGTTGAAGACAAGGAGACCCAGGCTTTGATCAGACAAATGGAACAGGGCAGCCAACCATGCTATGGAGCACACTATGCATACCCTGAGCTGCTGGCATATGTACGTAACCCAACACAACCGGCAGAAAAAGCCAAGCGAACCAGAGTATTTGTGCCAAGATCACTGAGAAACCAGATGATGGCAGAGCACCATGACACCACAATCGGCGGGCACCTGAATGCCCGAAAAGTGATTTCATCAATGACGCAACACGTGTACTGGCCGGAAATGAGGCAGGATGTGTACAACTACATCAAGACATGTGCCCACTGCCAAGCACGCAATGCACCAGTTCCCAAAACCAGACTGCCAATGCCAGAGACCCAGCCAACTTTGCAGCCTTTTGAGTGGATTCACATAGACCACCTGGAGCTGCCAACCAGCTATTCAGGTCACAGCTACATCTTCCTGGTTGTGGACAAATGCTCTAGATGGGCAGATGGCTGGCCTGTGGAACGCACAGATGCAAAAACTGCAGCCCAACTGCTTGTTGAGAACTGGATATGCAAATATGGTGCACCAGCATTTATGACATCAGATTGCCATGCGTCATTTACTGGGGAGCTCTTCACAGAAATAACACGCTTGTTCCAGATCAGAAAGATCAGCACTGCCCCATTCCACCCACAAAGCAATGGAATCGTGGAACGAGCCAATCGCAGCCTGCTCGGCTTATTGGCCGCCTGCATGAGAGACCTGGATCACCATGACTGGCCATCTTGGCTGCCATTTGCCCTGATGGCAAACCGAATGGCAGTACACTCAGCAACTGGTGTATCACCATACACCTGCATCTTTGGACAAATGCCAAGAACCACGCTGGCAGCGGATCTGAAGCCAAAGAGATTTGAGACAGCAATGGAATACCCCAGCTACATGAGCACACTCATGGCCAATCTCAGACGCATATGGGCGTTCGCCAACAAAGCCAACCAAGAACAGAACAGACAAAACAAAGACATCCACGACAGAAAGTGCACCAAAGCGCAAGGGCTGCATCTGGGTTGCCTTGTGCTGAAAAAGTCATTCACGATACCAGGGGATCAGACAGGAAAAACACGTGATGTCTGGGTCGGACCCTATATGGTCACAAAACTCATTGGGAACCCACCAAAAACAGTACACCTGCAGAAATGGAATGAGCCCAATGGTCCACACATGAGATACTCAGCCATGCTGGTCAAGACATGGTACCCACGGGATGACACGTATCCAACCTTCGGGCATGGAGGCCCCCCTGCTCAAGAAATCAGGGAACCTGATGACAGCCACGCCAACACGGGACAGAACGACACCACCGAACCAATAATAGTGCCCACACAGGATGGATCGACATCCTCAACAAAGGCGCAGGCTCCTGCCACAACGTCAATGCCAAATGCTGACCAGACGATTCAACCACGGGCTGCCACGCGCTACAACCTCCGTCAGAACCCCAAGAAGAAAGTCATCGGGATGATTCGGGCAGGACCAGCACTGGAACGTAACGAGACAGATGAGCTCTGCAGAACCCTGTGGGGAGACAGCAATTTGCGTGAGCACAATGCAGAATGGAGGACAACATCACTACCTGATGGCGGCTCTATGAATTATGAAGCCGACTTCAGCAGTCAAACAGCGCCAGACAAGACCACTGCATATAACAAGCCACCTGCACGCGACTTCACTAAAGCCGCAGTTCCATGCCTGCGGGCGGACGCAGCAAAGTCAACAGAATACACCATCGCTCATGACATGATCAACAGCACGGTGCGCATCAAGCCTAGTCGACCGAAAATCCTAGTTCCGCCCCACAGCTTTATCGAGACCAACATTCACGTTGTGGTACCAAGCGGATACGCAGCTCAACTCTACCACCCAGAAGATGCTGGCCATGGTTACAAGCTGCTGGAACAAACATACCCAGCAGGAACGCACCACATCTCGCTATGGTTCATTATAAACAAAACCGTAACATTCACTGTTATTGACACATTGGCGTGCATGCACATGTATAAGATAATTGATTTAACAACCATTTAAGATGTGGATAGCCCTAAGACAGGATAGATTTTGTTCTCGCTCAGATTGGTATATGAAATATTTGCACAAATTTCAAGCTCATAACAATTTCCTGTGTACTGGAAGCTCTTCACTGCAAACCCCCAGTTTTCTCTAAGACACCATCGCGATACTCATGTATTCCATACGATTCAATCACTTCCAGTTTATGGAGATAGTCATGAGCCTATAACTCGTCCATTGAAGTGATTGACGCATTTCGTTGTTTACTGGAGGTACAAACCAAAGCTCAAATCCATTCCCCCCATCAAGTGAATCCAAATTGGAACCACCTTCTTCTCGTTAGACCCAATGGTTTGTACACCCACTTTTATGAGACTGTCTGATTTATATATCCTACACGAGGCCGTTGTAGACAGCGTGGAGGGCCGAAATGTAAGGTCGCGCGCCATGGCGCGCTGGCGCCACACCATTTTTCGAATGGCGTAGCCAACGCTAGCAAACTAGCATTGGCTCTGCCTAATGATGTCGCCGTAAAGTTAATGGCGACATCATTAATCAACACTCTGGCGCCGATTGAGGGAAATCGGCGAGGGCGCTTGCGCTCATCTGAGCGCAAGAAAACGGGTCGCCACGCGACAAAATGGCCGACGCGCAAAAGTATGCGCGACATGGCCAAGAACCGCACTGTAAAGTAGCAATGCGAGCGGTGCGCAAGAACGCGGCACCGCTCTGGAAATATACTCCGCGGACCGCAAAGTATGTGCAGAATCCTACCATAATCTAATGAATAAAGTCATGCAGAACCGGTCCTTACTTTGAGCAAGAAACAGTGAAAATGATATAGCTATGACGAAAAGTCTGCATGACTTTGGTTCTTCATTCAGATGGGTTATGGTAGGTTTCCATACTAAGTGTGATGTCCGCCGAGTATAGTTAAGGGGTCGCCTTCGACGCGACCCAATTATGACCGTCAGGGCAGGCAAAATGTGATCGCCACTGCGCCAGAATCGGCACAGTAAATACGAGACGGCGATACGCATTTGCCGCTCAAATGTCGCTGTATCACCTCACAAATGTGCTGTGATACAGCGCGGAATCTGCAGGGGCCAGCGGAGTGCACTATGAAGATGTGCAGTGGCCATTTCTTCAAATCAAGTTCCAAACAATGAATGCCATGCATCTTCATAGTGCACTCAAAATACATAATTGCCTTGCCGCTTTTGTGACCTGTTTTACACTGTTTTTCCACCCGCTTAGAAATTACACCCTCTTTGTGACAGTATAAATACAGTGCCTTGACTCCAAACCAACAATCAGTTGCTAAATGGAAACAGAATTTCACCACTGAAAAAGCCCTGTGTGCACACAATGGAACATCTACAGGAGACGCTGCAGCCCATGGCACTGGTTCAACTGGGCAACTGCACATGCTTGCATGTGCACTGGCCCAAACTCTACTTCTCAAGAAAACTCATTTTTAACTGGCTGATTGTTGGTTGGAGTAAAGGCACTGGTAACGTTTTTGCCATTCTGGTAACCATGGTAATGTATTGGTGTATTTTCGATTTTGTATCCTACTTAAAAATGCCCCTGAAATACCGATTCGTTTTTCTACTGTTTATCGCATGACCTGACACTTTTCTTATGTTTGTGAAACCCAGAAACACTTTTGTATCATTTTGCCAGACAACACAAAATATCGTGGCACTGCCCGTTCTTTCAATAAAAAGATGCTGGCAAAGAAACCTTGAAACTCGAATTTAATTACCTAATCAACACCACCAAATAAAGTAGCACGCTAACCCATCCTTCACATAAATAATCTGCACTTTCATGAGAAAACGATACTTGGGTGACACCTCTTGGCACACTCACCCAAGCCCTACCCCTAAACTGGAATTAGTGCTATACACTGATGAAAAATGTAGAATTTGTAGAATGTATAATACAAACATAACATATTTATACAGATCAGGCTTTTAATCAGGCAGTAAGTGTAATTCTGGTAGTGAAATGATCATCCCCAGAGGATTTTCACGGTACTTTCCCATATCATCAGCAATTTTTTGTATTCATGCAATTCATATGGCTTTACTTAGCTGGATAATATCCTGAAAATTCAGAATAAAGACATTTCCACTTTTAGGTTCACCTGTTTTCGTTATGAAAGTATTTCGTCAAATTTTAAAAACTGACATTTTCCACCGAAACCGAAAAAGGGGGATTGCTTTTTGCGCGGCACAAACTGCATTTCTGCATCGTTGCAGCAAAACCCAGATGACATACATGTGTTCAAGAAAAAAGTTTCGCATTTTTACTTGTTTTCTGCGTCTGATGGGGTAAAATTTATTTGCACTTTGAAGGTTCAGTCATTCGATGTTCGCAAGCCTCTCACAGATGTTTTTGATGAATATCGTGTTGGTTTTTACGTTTTACAGGGTTACGTCTTTGTGTACTTTTTTCATAAAATGTTCGAATGCAGTAATTTGTTTTCAATCCCGACTCGAGAGGTTATTTCACAGTGGGAGCCAGATGTTTTATAGATCTAGACTATTCAACGTTTTACCCACAAACCCGTGTCATCCGTACTAAACTTACCTGGGACCAATTCCCAAAGTGGATTGGTAACAAGACAAGTGGCAAGTGAAATGTTAAGTTGCAAGTGACAAGTACTCTTTAAGCGACAGTGAGGTTTCTGAACAAAATACGTGTCACTTTTAGGGTTGGAAAAAACTTCTTTTTTTATTATTAAAAAAATACGTTTTTTTTCAAAGCTCCCAGATATGGCCTTGTGTCAACATATATAGGTATATCAGACAGTGGCAATACTCTGTGATGTTATAAATGACCATATAATGTCGGTGGAGCCATGGGATAGCATTATAAGTGGTGATTTGTGTCAAAAATATCCATTTTTTGTCGACATATCGTTCGTATATCGCCTTATAGTCGAATGTTCGTGACTTCAGGTAAAGTTTGGCACGGAATAGTGATCAAACAAGGTTGTAAAACGAGGTTGTTACTTTGGGAGTGAAGTTACACACTGTGGAGGTACATGGAAGCACATTACCTCAATATTATATACTACAGCAACATATGACGGCTTATTAACCCATGGTAGCACATAGAAATGGATACTTTGATACTAAAAATGCCACAAAACCAATGGAAACAACCACCAATGTCAATTTGTTTTTGAAATTGCGCGCTTGCGCGCAAAAATTTTGCAAAATACCTAGTGCTTAGTACTAAAAATTTCGATCGATGTTTTTTTATTAAAAAAATGTTTCGGACATTGTGTTATTTAAAAAAAACGTTTGCAAAAAACATCTGCCAACCCTAGTCACTTTTAAGTTTTACCCGACACCCGAACGGTCCATTCAGTTATCACTTACCATTTTTCTTGTTCTCTTGTGGAAATGGTACCTCAGGTCACTCTCAGACCTTGTAAAATGTTATCCAAAGTGTCAAAAGTCATGTCATGTCCTTCAGTCCCTTTTTACGATGTTTGACATTTTACGTGACTTTTGACACTGCTTGACATTTGTCATTTTACACGGTCTGGAAGTGGTACCTGGTTTTTTACGTGTGCACTGCAATTACTTTCGAGCTGACTGTTTCAACTTTCACTTTTAGCTGTCATTTTCAAGGTCAACAGCTTATTTTAAATCATTTTTCAACTGTTTCTGTACTTGATAATCTCCATAGTTTTTTAAAAAATAACAGAAATTGTGTGACATAATTTTCTGATGACACCTAAGCTGTAAAAAACACACACTGTAAAATGTCGCGGGTGTGTCATTGCTTGACTCTCATGATAAAATGAGCATTCATTTTTATGTATTATTTTACTATTTTCGCTAAGCAATCAAAAACGCCATTTACATTTTAGCTGCGTGCATTTTTTGCCTTGGAATTTATTACTGAGTCTGATTCATGGTGAATTTTTGTCATTTTCTATTCATTTTTGCTGTAAAAATCGTTCAAAAACGTTCAATGCCATTCAGAATAGAAAAACAGCCAGACGAAATGAGATTTGCATTTCCCATGCTTTCACAATAATACTGAGCCAATCCCATAGTTACCTTGTAAAATGCCCTGTAAGATGAAAAATTCCATGAAAAGTGTCAAATATCATGTTCTGTAAAATGTAAAATTCCCTGAAAAGTGTCAAATATCATGTTCTGTAAAATGTCAAATTTTTTTTTTTACTGGTGGTTTGACATTTTCCGGCCATTTTACATGACTTTTCCGGCCCTTTTTTATGACGTTTCGCACGTTGCATGACATTTCACGCGGGTACTCTGCAACTACTTTACTCGTCACTTAGGTGCTCCACACGGTAGTTGACATTCGAATGTCATTGTCAACTGGTTGATGACAACCCATATTTTAGTTCACGTGTCACAGAGCGATCTTCAATTGCCGGTGCTGCAACGACGAACAATCAATCTAGCGACATGTGCAATTGTAGATTTGGCCCCTGGTCACTGGCAAACTATAGGCCAAAAAATTTTTCCCGAAGTTTGTGGATAAAATTGCTGTCGATTTTTGAAGAATTGGTGAAATTTGAGTGTTTTTAGTGCTTAGCATCAATAAATATATTTTTTGTTTTTGAGGGCAGTTGGTTGTGAGTTCTATGAAAGTATAATGTCAAAAATTGGCAGATGGCAAAGATCCAGTGGCAGTTTCATTCTGAAAAATGAAATGAGAGACTGTGCTACCAACTGCCTTTTGCTCTACACTTTTTCGCATATCGTATGTATTTACATAAATTCGTAAATATGTGTACCTCTAACTAGGTATACTAATTATGAACCATTTTCTAAATGCAATCAACGTTTTTGGCATGATTTGTTTGCATAATTCATTGCATTCGCCGTTTTATCCCGTCATAAAACCCCCCAAAAACACTCAGGTAATTAATCTGAAATTATCAAAATTTTCCATTTTATCCAGCATTCCAAACATTGTTAAAAATCCCTAACTCTAATTCTAAAAACCCTTAAACCCTACCAAAAAATCCCACAACCCGTCAAAAGCCTACAAAAATGCCTCTATCCAGCTACATCCTCCCCTTGGCTAGCAGTGCCGCCCTAATGACAGTAACATTTCTTCTAGGAAAATGGGGCTACAGCATGGGCTGGATAGTTATGTTCATTGGGCTGAGTTTTGCAAAGTCAAAAATGTGGAAACAGAGGGAAAAAAGGCTTTTAGCCTTGAGGCAGGCTCACAATAGGGAGAAAGAGGCTATTGTTGCACAAATGCAGGATTTGCCCGCCTGGGTGCAATTTCCAGATACTGAGAGGGTGGAGTGGATTAATAAGGTTGGTTTCGTAGGGTGGGGTGCCCTAAATTGGCTCTGAGCCAATTTTGCAAATGGGTAAGTGGTGTGAAAGTGGTAGGTCAAGTGACAGGTATATTTGGTTGTAAATTTTTTTTCCACTTAAAATTAGACTTGCTATTTGCGTGTTTTTACTGGTTATTTGACAATGGTGTCCACTGTGACCTTGTGTAGATTGACAATTGACAAGAAATGTGAATGGTTTGGTGTATGTCAAATGAGTGAACTGACAAAAAATTCCTATATGAAGATTGTCAGCTAAAATGTTACTTACAAATATTTTTATTGTGAAATTTAGTTGTCAGTAATCGAGTTGAGTTGTCACCTACACGTGACAAGTGACAAGTATTCTCATCATTTATTTCACTGTCACTATATAAGTTGCATTGTCATGTTACCTTCAATTGTAAATAGCCTTATTCATCACTTTTCTTGTGACTTGAAAATTGACCCCTGTTTGTTGATCACTCACACTATTTCACGCGGGAATTTCACAACCTTATAAATACCTCAGGACTATTATTTTACATTTCATCGATTTCAGGTGGTCCACCAAATGTGGCCATACATTGGCGAGTATGCCAAAAAATACATAAAAGAAAATATCGAACCCATGGTGCGAGCGAACATGCCGAGTCCCTTCAAATCGTTTCGATTTGAGAAAATTGACATGGGTGATTTGCCGTGCAGATTTGGAGGGATTAAGGTTAGCTGTCATGTTTGAATTTTGATAAGTGATTCGAATGCGCCAAATAAATGGCGCCAAGCGTCAGCCAAGAGGGGGAGTGGTGGAAACATCCCACTTTAAGGAGCCCTGGAACATTTCCAGGGTCAATGAACTTTTTGGTAATACATTTCCAGAATAGCGACCCACACTCAAGTTGACACATTTGTGTCGACTGGTCTGTGTCAACTCAGATTTTGGCTTCACATGTCGCAAACCGATCTTCCAATGCACTTGCCGGAATATTGTTTTTCAACATTGCAACATGTGCATTTGGCATTTGAGTTTGGAATCGCCGCCAAAATCTGAGTTGACAGTTGACGCACATGTGTCAACTATTGTGCGGGTCGCCAATATTTCTTTTACCGTATTTCTTCTAATAAAGCGGCGCCATTCTACTTTTTACGTCAACTTTTTTACCTGCCGTTCTATTGAAGGTATGCCGTTCTATTACAAGAAATACGGTAGTATATTCATCCAAAAAATAGTTCGCACCACACGCTCAACTTGACGCTCTCACTCACGTAAATGAGAGGCGCCTTACGCGCGCCTTAAGCCCGCCCCAAAATCCTTATGCACCCTACCCAGGTGTACAGCGACAACGTGGGCCGCGACCGGATCATCATCGACATGGACGTGGCCTACGCCGGCGATGCCGACTTCGAAGTGTCCGTGGGCGCTTTCAGGGGTGGCATGAACAGCTTGGTGTTCACGGGCAAGTTGAGGGCCGTGCTCACGCCCCTGATGCCTCAGCCGCCCATGGTGGGCGGAGTCAGGGCGTTTTTCATGGAGAATCCGGTGGGTGCGAGTGGGGAGTGAGGGAGGCAGGGTTTACCGTACAGTAGTGTGTACCGTACTTTTAATATTACCGTACCGTACCGTGGGCCGTACCTTTTATCCTAGGTTTACACTTAGGTTTACCCTACCATACAGTTTACTGCAAAAGTGAAGATTTACCATACCGTTTACCGCAAAATAGAAATTTAACCGTATCGTATACCGCAAAGCCGTACCGTTTCCCACCCTAGTAAGGATAGCAAGCTAATCAGAAGATAAATCAAGTTTTAAACATATTTAGTATAAAAATAATCTCCACGCAGCAAATGGACTTCAATTTGACCGGCATCGGTGAAATGGTGGAGCTGCCCGGTCTTCTGTTTGTTAAAAACATTTATTTTCACTATAAAGATCTATTTACACATAAAAACTTGCTTTTACGTTTTCCAATCATTTCAGCTCCGCTGTCAAGTCGGTGGTCATGTCTCAAATGGGAGCAATTTGCGTTTTGCCCCACGCGATTACAGTTCCCCTTGTTGTCGATGTGGATCTGGTCAATTTGCATTTCCCCGAACCCGATGTGAGTTCAAAAACGTTTTTTCAAAGAATTTTAAGGATTTACCGTACCGTTTACCACCATTATTACCGGAAGCACATTGCTGCCCCCGCATCATGTAAATTGTCACGTGATCTGAAAACAGTCGAAAGAAATTTACGTTTGACGTTTTGCATCACAATTGGCAAATTTGTATGCCGTTTTACATTACATTTGAAACTACATTTAATCTGGACTGCTCCATATTTGTCAATTTATTGACAATGTGAAAATGACATTCTATTTCCGGCTAAACTTCCACCCTAAATTGCCCAATTTTACAATATTTCACTCTTTTAGTAAAATATTTCAGGGAATAATTCGACTGCACGTTGTGGAGGCTAGGAATTTGGAAAATAAGGATATGACTTTCCTGAAAAAGGGTCGTTCCGATCCTTATGCGGTTCTCACTGGTTGGCGCCTGATTTTTGTTTTTTGTTATGTTTTACGTTGAGCCATTCAGCCATAGCGTTATAAGTGGTCATTTTTGCCAGAAAATACATTTTGATGTCGACTATGTATATCACCTTTTCCTTCGGAGGGGGGGGGCTTATTGGTTGGGTATTATGTTCTACAGCTATATGTCACATCTAATTATTACATGTCAGCATGCAAAATTGGAACCTTTACACTAGAAAATCCAAACAACCAACCAAAAACGACAACGAAAGAGCTTCAAAAAACGTGTCAGTAAACGGTGTCGTTAAAAATACTCTTTTTCCATCCCCACGCCGGCAATCCGTTCGCAAACCCGTTTCATCTCCATTCAAATACAACCCTACCATAACCCTATACCATAATCCAGTGGGCGGTCAAGTGTTCAAAACGAAAGTAGTCGACGACAATCTCTCGCCCACATGGAACGAATTCTACGAAGCTCTTGTTGACGAGTCAGATGGGCAACAATTAAGGATCGAGGTTTACGATGAGGATCAGGGTAAGGATGAGGAGTTAGGGCGCCTCTCGATTGCCCTGCAGGATGTTAGGGCGAAAGGGGTTGTGGATCAGGTAGGGTTTTGGGTAATTATTTGTGGGGAATGGTGCCGCACCTTGTGAAGTGAAAGGTAAAGTGTCAAATGTCATGTGAAGTGTCATGCAAATTTGTCAATTGTCACACAAAATGCCAGATGTTCAGTAATTCAGTCTTTTTTAATTATTTTAATTATCATTTTACATGATCTTTGACACTTTACATGGCGCGGGATTGCCTCCTGATCGATGAGGGATCTTGTAGGGAATGTTGCCATTTTTTTCGTTTGTCAAGTGACATATTCGATGTGTTTTGTGCTAGATTATCTTAAGTGAAGGCAATGGCGATGTATTGTGTCATAAGTGCACAATTTTTGCTCGTTATTCAGATGATAAGAGTGGATGTAAGAGCAAAATGTGGCTTTTTGTAGCCATGTCTGTAGCCGCAATTTTCATCACAACTTCAAAACTCAGAAGATCAACACCCCCTTCAAACCCCCCGCCCAGTGGTACCCCCTGGACGCGTGTGAACATGGGGACCTGCACCTGAAAATCTACTGGATGTCCCTTTCCAAGGATCCAAAAGATTTGGAAGTTGATCAGTGGGAGGCTGAGTGGCTGAAAGCAAATAGAGCCATGCATTCCGCACTTTGCATGGTGTTCGTGGATAATGCCAAAGATTTGCCAGTGGGTTTTTTGTTTGTTTGTGTGTTGTTGTTGTTGTTTTGTTTTTGTTTTTTTTTTTTGGGGGGGGGGGTTATTGGGGCTCCGCACCTGTACGCACAAACGCCCGGCGCGCACAAACGCCTGGCACGCACAAAATGGAAGTCCGGTACGCACAAACGCCCGGTATGCACAAAAATTGTAGCTGTGTGCGTGCCAGTCGTTATGTATTTGTATACTCCAGTCACTTTACACCCTGCACCCGTGGTTCCCGCTGGAAGCGTGCCAACGATGTTTTACCCATGCGATTTTCAAGGTTGAAAAGTTGAAAAAAGTCATCTCTCTAACGATACTCATTTACTCTAACGATACTTATTCACACAATGATTTCTCTCATTTTTTATACAAAAATCGCATGCTTTATCATCGTTGGCACGCTTCCAACGTGAGACATAAATGAGTGCGAGGGCAGAGTATCATATCCGCCGAGTATAACGTTGCCACCAATCTCACCGAGTTTTTGAGTGCATGTTGGGTGCATTCACGTGTATTCACGGTACGCATAGAGCAGCAGATTTGTGCGTACCGGACATTTGTGCGTGGCGGGCTCAATTTTGTGTGTGCCGGGCGTTTGTGCGCGCCGGGCGTTTGTGCGTAGGAGGCCTGGCCCGTTATTGGACAGGACTGATTAGGTATCGGGTACCACTCGTAAATTGCCCTGTATAAGTTCAAATGTAAAGTGTCAAGAGTCGTGCAGATTGCTGTGTAAAGTGGCAAAGGTCCAGTAAAAAGATAAAATAAAATTTGACATTTTACAGGGATTTATACATGACATTTGACATTTAACTGTTCACGACCATACATGTCTGAGACGACTGTACACGATGCCGGACTGTCACCAGTTTTGTAAAATGGTGGGCTCAGACGCCCCCCCCCACGTGTCAAATAACTGTATCAAATAACTAAGCCCGTGTCAAATAACTGTAAATAGTACCGGTTCCCCCTAACACAGTTTCCCAAATTGAACCTGGAACCTTCCCCAGTGCTCGAACTGATGATTGGATCGGACAAAAAGAAAACTTTCCCGAAATGGAAAACTGTAAATCCAGTGTGGCAGGAGAAACACGTGTTTTTCGTTAGCCATCCGGAAACGCAGACGTTGCAGATTCAGGTGACGTTTTTTGTTTCGTTTTGTGGGGACTTTTTTGGGTGGTTGAAAGTGCGTTTTTTTCGATTTTCGGACGTAAATATGTGGGCATTGTGTTTATATTTATGATGATATTGTTATTATATTATGAACGTGATTCTATTATCTAAGTTACGTGATATGGGGTAAAAGTCAAGTTACCAGCAAACTACGTGGCGGGTCAATTTGGATTGGTCAAAAAGCAATTTTTTAGGAGCCAGATTTTTTCAAAAAAATGACCTCTGGGAGGAACATAGACGAAAGTAGACGCTTTTTAAAATGACTGCCACCGTGCACTGAGCATAAAAAATTTTACCATTCAAAAATGTTTGCAGAATTCTACCACCTCACTTTTGTATGGTGGGGCGGTTTCAAAGATCAAGTCGACTAGTAGCCGACTATTTTCACTCCTCACTTCTTACTTCTCGTCGATCGACACTAGTTCTCCTGGAAGGAGCTTATGTTGAAACATGAATTGTGTAGGTTTGGGATAGTGATGAAAAATATAGCGCCGTTTGACGAGCGGGTGCCGTGATTTTTTTTTAAAAGGCACCAAGGGTGCCAGGGTCAATTGGCCCTACACGCACTAGTTGACAACGACACCAAGTGTCAACTGGTTCCCATCCCAATTCAAAGCTTGCTGACGAGTAACACTATGCATTATTGTATACACATATGTACTTATGCCGGCCTTGTAGATTGCACATGTGACATACCGCAATATTTTTACAACAGTACAGCTCATTTGCAACATGATTCCACACTTTTGCATTTGAACGCCTTTTGTCGGCTCGTCAGATTTCGTAATTAAACATTCCAAAGTAAAAGCGAAACATCATGATTAGGGTGTAAAAAAAATTTTTGTACGGGAAACGGACAACTTTTGGCACTTGCCGGGAAACGGAAACGGAAAAAAAATTTCAGCGGCCGGAAAACCGGAAACGGAAAAATTAAATTTGCACGGAAACGGAAAAAATTGCTGAAATTTTGCCAGAAAATGGAGAATATTTGTTAAAATTTGCTGGAAATGCAAAAAATTTGCGGAAATTTTGATGGAAAATGGAAAAACCCCCTCACATAATTGAAAACCTGCATGCATGTTTACCAGTTTGGCTGAAACAGAAAACAGACAATTGAGCCGGTAAAAGGGAATATGAGGCGGAAAAACAGAAAATTGAGCCGGGCAATGGAAAAAAGGTGGAAAAACTGAAAATTTAGCCGGAAAATGGTAAAAAAGCAGAAAAACTGAAATTTTAGCTGGAAAATGGAAAAAGGCAGAACAAAACTGAAAATTTAGCCGGAAAAACGGAAACGGAAAATTTAGTGGCCGGAAAACGAAACGGAAAACGGAAAAAATATTCCGCAGCTGGAACACGGAAAAAATTTGCCTTCGGAAAATGGAAATTTGACACCCTACTTACCCTAATTACTTATCACCTAAAATATCACCCACACATTTTCATGCAACTCATAAACCTGCGCAAAATTGGCAAAAGTTACAATCTTGCAAATGCTAATTTGAAATGAAATAATACATATTTACATGTAACTACTTCCCCACATGAACCCAAACAAAATTATAGGCACTCGATGAAGGCACAAAACGGCAACTTGGTTGGACATCCCTAGCCCTCAAAACCCTTCTGGAAGAGCCCGGTTTGGAAATGCGCCAGCACACGTTTACGCTGTCCCAAGGCACGCACCACGCGCCGCTCGTTATGACTGTCAGGCTGAGGGTTGGTTTGACCCGGGTTTTCTGGGTCATTTGGTACTAACAATAATTCGAAAGTTCGAAAAAATTCTAACTGGGAAACAAAAATTAGAAAACGTTTTCGATTTTTTTGTCAAGTTTTTGACTTTTCATTTCACCACTAGAAAAACATTTTTTTTCTTGTACAATTCGAAAATTATTTTTGGAAAAAATCGAAAAGTTATTTTAGAAAAAAATAAAAGAATTTACACACTTTTCTCCAGAGGGTTTGCGATCGTTACCCTCTACAGACAAAATTATGCAACAAATGCAAATTGAAGAGGGTTTACAATTGATTATTGTGCCATTTCCACAGAAAGTGACAGGATAAGTGTAATTTACATAAGTGATAAGTGGACAGTAAAGTTTTAAAGGGAGAAGTAAATCCATTTTATAATTTACTTGTCACATGTACAATTGGCCCCTGTTTCGATGTTTAGTTTCGTAAATTTTTTCCTGTATTTCAGCCGCTGAAAGGGGAACGATTTCCAGACAAATGATGCGTGAACGGACTTTTGCTTGAAAATAATGGGTGTGAATTTCAAATTGCGTTTTTTTTTGTTTTGTTTTCCATCTGGCACTTTTTTCATTTTGTGCCGTTTTTTCACGCCGAGTGAAGGTGTTTATTAAACGGTTGAAAATTAGGATTTTGTGGATAATATCTAGCATATTTTTGTGATGAATCTAATAGTAGTTAATAGTTGCCAGATAAAACTAAATATTAGGACTTTTGCATCTTTGCATTTTAAGGTAAATTATCAGCGAAAACAGTTGAAGCTTTTTATTCGTTCAGGTCCTAATTGACTTGAATTCATTTTTTGTGGGGGTTTATTTTTGCAAAACCACCTTTTTATCTTTTTACCTTGTATTTTAGAGCGATGTATTTTTCGAAGTATGTTATCTTGTGGTCAGATTAGTTATATTTTGGTCAGAAAATTTTAATGTGAGGGGAATTACCGTATTTCCTCAAAATACCCCCCCCCTCGAAATACCCCCCTCTCGAAATACCGCCCCCCCCCTCAAAATGGACACTATGAAGTTATAACCCCCCAAATTTCTGTGTATAGAGAACGTAGATGACAAAAGCTCCGGGAAACGCAGAACACATGTGAAAAACAATGACTGTGTTTTGTTAGAACAGAATCTACGTAGGTACTTATAAGTCTATACAGTCTTATAAATGGCAGTTTTTTTGCATTTTTCGATTCTGTGTACGCTTGAAACAACGATTTAGTACTGGGATTTCAAAAAATTTCTGGCGAAATAATAACCCCCCCTCGAAATACCCCACCTCGTTCAACCTCCCTCAAAATTTCCACTCTGAAAAAATAAACCCCCCGGGGGTAATTCGAGAAAATACGGTATCTAACGCTATGCGTTCTGTGAAAGGGATATACAGCGCTTTTTAAACGTTTAAAATAATTTGCTAAAAACTGCTAATAAGCGCAACATTCTGGACATTCTTTTAAAAAGGCGAAAACGTGCTGTTTAAAAAAGCGCTTGTTTGGAAAAGGGGTAGCCGTTCAAAAAGCGCTCTGTTCTATCCCATGTACTTTATCGAGTTTTGCATGCATTTTTCAACATACTGTTTTTGAATTTGGGTGAATTTCCCGGCCTGGTGAATAAATTCACAAATTATCCAAATATTTTTTATATTTACGTTATTCTTAGAAATTCTTGTCGCTATTAAAAAATGAATTTCCCTGCTGAGAGATTTTGTGACTGTATTCAAATATATAAAAAATTTTAATAACCTCTGATGATAAAATACCGTATATCCTTGAATAACTCCCCCCTGTTGGCCAGGTGAGGAAAAAATAACTCCTCCCCTTGAATAACTCCCCCCTCTGGGCATTTGGTATGTGTACCCACAATATGTATTTGAATAATTCAGATGCTGACGAACACAAATTTTTGCATGAATACCTTGTTTTGGTTATTGTTTAACTGCTAAATACCTGGATTACATGAGTTGATGCAATGCATTCATACAATGAATAAAGTGGAAGTTCCGAGGAAAACATAAACCCTCCCCTTGAATAACTCCTGTGCAGCATAGAAAAATTATGCCTTCAAAAAATATGATAATTGTTATATTTATAAATACATGAGATAATTTAGCACCCCACTTTTATATAGTGGAGTGGCCGCAAAAACGTTGTAGCCAATAGTCGAGTTGTTTCAGGACTTTATTGACGATCAGATGTGGTGTCGAAAGCTCGCTTGGTGCGACCTCGTTTTGAAACATTTATTTTGTGGGTTTGGGATAGTAATCAAAATAGCTTATTCAGATTTGAATGCATTCGAGTTTACGGGAATACGTCTTTCTTAACCCTGTTGACAGACATAGATATTATTGCAGTAAATTCAAATGCCAATATACCGTATTTCCTCGAAATACCCCAAGGGAGTTGTTTTCAGTGGAAATTTTAACGGGGGTATTTCGAGGGGGTTTATTATTTCGTCATTTCCCGGGGGGTATTTTTTCCTCAGGTCGAAAACACCTGGGGTTATTTCGAGGAAATACGCTAGTATAAATAGGTAGCCAAAAGTTAGAGTTGTTTTAAAAGTGTTTTTACGTTTACGCTTTCCAAAAATACTAGCACTTTAACAACTAAAATGTCTACACAACTTTACCACCCCACCTCATATGGTTGAGTAGCCGCAAAAAAAACAGCCGACGAGACGTCATAGCCAGGGTTGGTTTTATAAAAATTATTTGTATAAAGATTGTATAAAAATGTATTTTATTTTATTCTTGTTTCATTTTATTTTATTCCTAAAAGTCGTTAATAAAATAAAATGACACCATTTTACAAAAATTTTGCACAAATTTTTACTAAAAATCAGAATCTGGCATGCAAAGTCAAAAAAATTGTTATCGTTAGACATAAACATGAAAAACAGATGAAGTGACAAACTTTTTCCATTACTTAAAAAGTTGCATCCAGTAGGAATTGTTTGCTAGTTGCATGTGTAAATTTACAATGATTGATAACAATGATTTGCAGTTTCAGTAGAAGGACTACTGGAGTGTGCTGGGTGCATTTGTAAAATGTTATGCGAAGTGTCAATTGCCATGACAAATGTGAAGTGTCAATTGTCATGCATTATGCAAAGCATCATATCAAATGTAAAGCAAAGTGTCAATTGTCATGACAAATGTAAAGTAAAGTGTCAATTGTGTATCAAAATCTAATGTTTTTGTATCCAAAGCTCATTTTTGTATTAAAACCTTGTTTTTGTATCCCAATCTTCACATAAGATTTGGATACAAAACATTAGATTTGGATACAAAACATAAAATTTCGTTACAATTTGCTTGACAATTGACACTTCACCTTACATTTGTCATGATAAATGACACTTTGCATGACATTTGAAAATACAGGGCTTAGAACTGCCCTCATTTCCATGAATAAACAGGTAGAAACTCAAGCAACAAGATAAACATTTTACAAAAAAATATGAATTTGTATACAATTTGACAAAAATACCAAATTTTTATACAATTTTATGATTTTATTTTATTTTTTATGAAATTTTACAAAAATTCGAATTTTTATAGAATTTTTATTTTGAAATTTTGCATTTTATTCTAAAATTTTGCATTTTATTTTATTTTTCTGAGATTTTGCTAACCCTGGTCATAGCCGACTGATTGTTTTAGGAGTTTATTTCAATAACGAGTAGACGCCTGCAACCCCTCTTGATGTCGAAACGAGTCCGTTTTGAAACATTAGTTTGGTGGGTTTGGGATGGTGATGAAAAATAGCGTATTTTAAGCTTTGAACGCCTTTGAGTACAGGAATAAGTCATTTTTCACCCGGTGGACGGTTACCCTTTTCCAGTTAACTCAAATTGTGATTGAGGAGTTCTCGAAAGTTTTGAAGTTTTGTTTGAAACTAGGGTGTGTAGTATCAAAGACGATCGGTGCTTTCAAATACCATTTATCACTAGATTTGGACTGTCACTCCACACCCACAGTTCACACCAAAAATTTTAAACGTGTTTTTCGGTCCCCACTAGGGTGTCAACTTTCCGTTTTCCGCTTTCCGTTTCCGCTTTCCACAGGCAAACTTTTTCCGTTTCCGTTTTCTGGCTGCTAAATTTTTTTTCCGTTTCCGTTTTTTTTTCCAGCTCATTTTCCGTTTTCCGGCTAAATTTTTAGTTTTTCCGCCTTTTTTCCGTTTTCCGGCTCAATTGTCTGCTTTCCAAAAAAATTTCGTTTTTCAGCTCAATTTTCTGTTTTCTGTTTCAGGCACACTGGTAAATATGCATTCAGGTTCTGAATTATGTGAATTTTTTTCTATTTCTATCAAGATTTCTGCAAAGTTTTTTATTTCTGGATAAATTTCTGCAATTTTTTTTCCGTTTCTCGCAAAATTTCACCAAATTTTTTCCGTTTCCAGCATAATTTCAGTAAATTTTTCCATTTCCGTTTCCGTTTTCCGGCCTTTCATTTTTCCGTTTTCTGTTTTCCGGCAAGTGCAAAATTTTTTCCGTTTCCGTTTTCCGGCAAGTGCAAAAAATTTTCCGTTTCCGTTTTCCGCCAAAAAGTTTTCGTTGACACCCTAGTCCCCACAAACTAATGCTATGATAGAATCCTATTGTATTGATGTACCCTAAATCCTCGAATAAGTCCCCGCTCCTGAATACCCCCCCCCCCTCGAATAACTCCCCCTCTTGTGAGCGTGAGGAAAATATAATTCCACCCCTTGATCGATGCAAATAAGTCGTTTCACATAAAAACTCATTTCGATGAAGCCGGACAGACGAAAAAATCATTGTCTGATTCATCGGATACAAAGACAGTGCAGCGTATGCAACACAAACACCTTTTACCGAAAGCGGCGACGTACCTACTTATGCACTGAATACTCTGACGAAAAAACAACTCCCCCCTCGAATAACTCCCCCCCTTGATAAAGCCCCCTCAAAATTTTCTGACGAAAAGATAACTCCCCCGGGACTTATTCGAGAATTTACGGTAGGCATATTTTATATTATGTATGCGGGCACGATTTCATTCGATATTATTTTCAAATTTTTGATGATTATATTCGGTGCAAAGATGAATATCGATGTGAAAAATACTCTGGAAATAGATATGTACATGAAAAATGATATACTTTATTTATCCATCCACGATTGACCAGCCATCTAAATAAATGCCATTATCTCGATTTTAATACCATCAACCCATCATGCATTTCCTTTCACAGTCACCTAAAAACATTACTAGTAATCGCACTTTTTACATCACTGTCTATAGCTGTGGTCAATTCAACAAGTGGATGAGTAAAAAACTATTTGAGACGGGAGAAGTAAAATGAGTAGTAAAAAGTGATGGTAAGAAGAAGTTAAAAGCTATTTAAAATGAGAAGTGAAAAGTGTTTCTTTGGCTTGAAAATTTTCCCTTCTGATTTTATTTTTCACCTCTGATTTTACTTCACTTTGTACTTCCCATCTCACTTCTAGTTTTACTTCACTTTAAAACTTCTGTATTCTTCACTTTTTTGCCATTTCCCTTCCCACTTCTCAAATTTTTTTATACTTTTCCTACTTGCGGGATTAGCACCGACAAAAATCACGGTCGGCGATGTTTTTGTTATCGAATAGATTTTAATCACAGTTGTTTCACTAGTAATGAACATTTGCGGGACATTCACTGTAAATTAGTCCCTATCAAAAATGATCTGGACACTTTTGGGTGCCTGTGAGTGAAAAATCAGTTTGTTTCTTTTAAGTGCTGTTGTGAATATGGTCTGTCTCTAAGTGTAATGACATCAATCGAAAAGATGTTGTATCCTTGTAAGAAATGATGGCAACAAGAATTGGAAAATATTTTCAAATTTCTAGTAAAATCTGTTTCAATCTCACTTATCAAATTTATTGTCACTTGCTGACTTGCAGAATAGTCATCTGTGTCTATTTACTTGTGTATTTTAATCATAAAATCCCCACTAACATTTGGCTTAAAATATGACTTTGCCACACATGTGCCTTTATTCACCCTTGTTGTGCCGCTGGTGTCCCTTTTGTTGACAATATTTTGAGCAATTGAACTTGCAGAGAGAAGTTCATCGAAGTTTATATTTTGCACTTCATCAAAGTCTATGCCTTCAGCAGCCATTGTTGCCAAATTCTGAATTTGGCGCTTCATGCAGGTGCCAGAAAAGACCCTGGGTGTTAAAATATTTATATATATTTCTCAATTTGTTCTGGGATAAAAAGTAGATAGCTAGTTTGTTTTAAAGGGCTAACGTCCACCCCAAACCCCCTAATAGACCGTTGATGCACTGGGTAAATAGGGATGTTATTCCTGGCTGGAAAGATATTTGCCAATGCAATGTAAATTTTTTTGTTAGAACTCACCCACCTAGCTTTATGCAAGATATTTTAGCTACTGTTTTATTTTCAAAAATTATGCATGTCACTCGAACTTTTCTCTTAACCCCCCCATAACACAAACCTGTCAAAAAACACCTGCCTCATCAAATTGCACTCCTCTTCACTTCTCTGCCCACTGTTGGCAAGCTGCCAAACAGCACCACCAGCAATGCCATCCTGGTCAGTGTGGTGCTGCTGGGCTTCATGCTGGTGTACGCAGGGGTTCACAGGGGTGTCCATGAATTGGTGCACTGCCTCCAGAGTGGCGCATAGAAGACGTGTGTCTTGCCACTGAGACTGGGACTCGCCTGTGGATTTGGTAAGGTGGTCAAGTTCTACATTTTGGGGCCATAGTGCATTTGGTGGTGCCATTGGCACCATGCTTCAATGTGTCTGAAAATAAGCACAACGCCATTGTGGCTTAGCACCACTTGGCATGTGACATCATTGACACTTGGTTTTACGTTTAAAATGTCACTATGCCTTTAGTGCTTACAGCCTCTCTAATTCAATTTGATATGTGGACCTAAATGTATGGTATAAAATATAACTTATATCTGTCCAAAGATTCAATTCTCAACTCCCATACCAAACCACACATCACAAATTCACCAAAGCACCAACTGATTTCGCAGAGATTGTCACTGCCTAATGTTGGTACCACTTGGTGCCCTTGTACCATTGCCGCATGCAGGGCCGCATGTAGACAATGGCATGCCAAGCCGGTAGCAGCCAGCTTCCATGGCAGTTTGTTGTTGTGCTGCACACCGCGGCACAGGTTCACTGCTGTCCAGAGGGCTTCGCGGTGCACGCGGGGGCCTAAAGAGGCTGGGGGGAGGTGGATGGTGAGTAAATTAATTAAATTTGATTGAATGGTGGTGAGTGAATAATTTAAAAACCATGAAGTTTGCACTGATGTTGAGAAAACCCTTTGACTTAACAGCTCAGCTGTGCAGCAGTGAACTACAGCAGTTTCGGTTGACTTGCATCATTATGGTATCTTGCATCATTATATAAATTTACTATTTTATGCAAAATGTCACAATTTTTTAAATGAAATAATTGTCAATTGCTGGCACTCAACCCAAACACCCACCCCCAACTCACACATGCCAGCTGCTCTGCCCAGCAGCACCATGAGCCTACTGCTGTCCACGAGCATCTGCACCAGGTTCTCATTGCTCGCTGCCACGTTGCTCAGCATCCACAGCAACTCACGCAGGCAACCTGTTGTTGTACTGGCTGGGGGCACACTGCTGTGGGGGTGTAAGTGTGCAACCTTACAGAGATTTCTGTCGGTATGGTCTAGTGATAAAAAGTGCAGGACAGGTGTTGTAGGACAGAGAGCCATTGATTAGTAATAGTGCCATGGAGCTTTGCCATCTCTACAGGGACCACCAATATGCTCCAGCTGTCGGACTCTCACAGACGCTGTTCAGCTACCTATCTAACTATTCTGAGGTGAAAATTTGGGCTACTACATCAGCCCCCCATACGACCCCTTTAACAATTTTACCAAAAATCATGGAGCTTGAGCCTAAGCCCTACACCTCTTGTGTGTTATCTATTTATATCATAGATTGTTTGTGTCAGTGTCAGAGTGGCAGAGCGTGTTGTGATGGTGAAAATAAATTTTTAATACCAGACTCATTATACCAGAATTATAACTCATTTACACAACAATTGTGAAGCTGTCATTTCTTCAGTCACACCACACTTGCCAATTAGTTCAGAAACACTTGTTACTTTTGCATACCTTGCACTCTGAGCAGTTCTGTTGGCATCATTAGCTGCCTTCATCCTGAGATCAGTCTTAGGTTTCTTGATCAATTGTTCCAATATTGACTGCACAACTGGCAGCAAGCCAGCATCCACCACTGCCTATGTTTTCTCTGATTTTCTAGATATAGTTTTCAGTATATTGACCAAACCACATGCTTTACACTAGGTTCATCTGAGTTAGCTTAAACAGTCTACAATGTAACAATTTTCCAACTGTATAGTACACCTCAATCACTGCAAATGGTTCACTCAATCACTAGTACTTTTTGATTTACCACACTTAGCATTCGAAAAATAACCCGTGATTTATATTTTTGAAAATCACAATAAATATAAATAACCCGTGATTTATATATATTTATATTTTTTTCAAATTCTGAGTGATATATTTATATATATTTTTAGATTTCAAAAAAAAATCATTGAGAAAATCACTCATACTAGATACATTGTGGTGCAAGTATTGCACTTCATGACTAAAACATGTAATTTGTGCAAGAGAACTTTGAATTTTGCAAGAGAATTTTCTCCTGAAAATCTCTCATCTGCTCATGTAGAGCATTTTTGAGTTAAATAGTGTTTGAAGCAGGTAAATATTGTGCCTACACACACTAGTTTTCACTATGACTTTTTGAAAACTGAAATGGCCAAAAATGGTGACATGTCACCATCCAGTTTTCCACAATAGAATGCTGTAGATGTTCAGTTTTCACATATAGCGTGAATTTCAGTGGGGTTGTTTTCACTAGTTTGCCACTGTGTTTACCTAATGTGAAAACTCAAATGATGACAAATGGTGATATCACCATCACCTAGTCTTCATTATGTGTGTGACAAAGATGTAAACTGTTTGAGTAACTTTATATGTCATCCTGCTATGAATTGTATTGTCACGTTTTAGTGTATAAAGCATCTCTCTATCTTATAACATACTTTTCTGAAATAAAACATAACATTAAATCAAAAATACCTGCTTGATGTCATCAAGAATGATCTACAGTAATTGAAAACTCACTTCACCACTTTTGAAAGCAGGCAACACTTGGTGACATCCACCAATGTTGCCAGTTATCAATTATGGGGGAAAACTGTGGGAAACTGTCACCATGGTGTCACCAAAATGTCACCAAAATTTTGCCAAACATGTAGCCATGTGCCCTGAGTTTTCACAGCTCACCACTGTTGAAAAAGTAGCTTTTTAAAACACTAGATGATTGCATGAACTACTGCATTTCCTCTAAATACCCCCCTCAAAATGGACACTATGAATTTATAGCCCCCCTGGTTTAACCCCCCTCAAAATTCTCACTCTGAAAAAATAAACCCCCTGGGGGTATTTCAAGGAAATATGTTAAATGAATTCACACTAAACTTCCTCGGCATACCTGGCACTGCTGCAAGTACTAAGCACCTATTTAGTCAAACATCACTGCCACAACCAGGCACTTTAGGTTAACTGCAACATGTTTGCAGTGCAAAATGTTTTTGAAGTTGTCATCGAGGTTGTAGGTTGAATTTTCCTGTTGTGATATTTGCGTGATATTTTCACTTGTCAATATTGTATGGAATGAATACTGCTTGTGAAACAATAATAAATAGATTGTGGGATGTTAGAGTACATTTTTGTGCTTGCAAATGGTAAATTAAGCCCACAATAGCCCACAATTTTCCTTGTAATTGAAATAAACCGCAAGTGATTTTTTGTGATTTTTTTTGTGCTTAGAGTTATTTTTTCAGTGATTTAATTATATTTTCTGAAGGCCTTGAGTGATTTATATATATTTATATTTTTTCCAAGTTTGGGGTGATATATTTATATATATTTTCCAAACAATTGGTGATTTTTTTGAATGCTAACCACACTCAATGGCTGCCATATTGCATACAGGGATCACTACCAATTCCCACCAAAAAATCCTTGTTCAACCATTTTAAATTTTCAGATCAGTAAATTTTTCATTGTTTACAAGAATAATGGTTGGCACTGTCCACATGAATGAATGCATGCATGACTTATGCATATATTGTTTATTATCAAGTCACCCAAGCATGCCCCTTTATGACCCACCTGAGTGTGTACATCAGCCCCAGCACACACGTTGCCAACACATCTGAGCACGGCACTCAATACCTTCCATCCTCCACTTTTTCTCTCACTGGAAAATTCAACTGTCTCACCACTTTTGGAACACTTTTTGCTAGCTCCTTTCACACTGACAAGTGCATCTGACAAATTCTCAGCAGCGAAATTCAGGTGTTTTATCAGTGTTGGCAGGACATTCAAATCTAGTAGTAGCTGGATCTGTGATAATGGACCAATTCGACATGTGAACAAATTACAAGTACCATGGTGTAACTGTGTTTGATACTTTTGGTGTTGCCTTAGGATGTATCTAGTTTGCACGCACACTCAGTGCAACAAACTTCTCTGAATTATACCTACATGCTTCAAGCGCATACATGCTTTGGCTTTGTTGGCACAATGCCAAAACGTGACATTAATAAGCGCATGCGTAAACCGTTTTGTCTATGGAGTATAACAAACCCTTTCATTAGGTCCATCAGCTAGGTAAGCCAATGTCCAAACTGCATCAGCATCACAATTTATCAGTTCAATGTCACCTTCGTGGAATGTGCCAAAGGTATCCCTTTGAATCCATCGGAAAATGTATGGCACGCAGGGGTAGAACTGGGGTGGGGGTGAAACGTGTTTGTGAAATTGCAAAAAAAATTTTTTTTTAATAGGTTATGTTTTTAAAGTGCTTGGCACATTTCCGGCAGTTTCACTGTGTACCTTGTATTGGACACGACCCTTCTATTTATTTTGTAGCCGAAAAGAGTAGAAGTGTACCTTCCATTTGAGATCCAAAAATAAGTTTACAAGATCCAAAAATCTAACCTGGTGCCAGGGCATTTGCACCGCACCATCATTGGTCTGCCTCAACAAATTACTGGTTGTCCACAAAACCGTGCTTGGCTGCAAGTCTGTGTTATATAGGTACCTCAAAATGGATTGACTTGTTGCATAGATAAATAAATTTAAGGGATTATGTTTGTTAAGTGCCTGTGGAAGCTCATCGTGTGAACTGATTTTTTTTCTGAGTGCTGAAAATTTGGGAAAGTGCTTTTGAATGAAATGAAGTTTGTGACATTTTCAAAATTGCATGTTGTTGAAAGGCAAGCATAGACAAACAGTGAATGAACTCCAATAAAATGAAATTATTTTATCCAAAAAACACTTTTCCAAATTTTCAGTCTCCAGACAGGATGCAGAGCCTTGAGTAACCTTGAGCAGGCTCTAAAACCCATTCATAATGTAGGTGAATGACCATGGTCATGGCACTTTTTGTTTTGGTATTTTTTATACCAGTGCCAAACACCAGCACCAGGCGTTTTGTGAAAATTTTTTTACTGGCGCCACAGCAGAATGACCCTCTTGCTTTGGCGCTACCGACAGAAACCAGTTCCAGTGTAATGGCGCTTTTACACCAAACCAAACACTCAAAAAAATATGAAACCCCATTTTTTGCCCCACCTGCAATGTGCGCATCATCCAACTGTACCACATGCGCGAAATCGTGTTCGATCGCGTTGACGAGCGCCCTGACCGCGTCGCAGTCGATGCACGTCTGCTTGCACTGGGCGCAGTCGCCCATGAAGTTGGACAGGCCTGCGATGGAATTTATATTTAAGTTATGGGGGAATGAAAGTGTAACTTGTCAACTAATGCAATTTATTGTGACGACTCGTTAAAATACGTTTTCTGCACTCGCGTACTTTTTAAAAGTCATCTCGATGTCAACTGAGGTATTCGAAATCGAGTATTTTAGTACACCGCGTGCGCCCATTTTCACCATCGAAATCACGATTGTCTATTTTGAACCCGCATAATCAGCCACCCCACCAAACCCACCCCAAACAGCCTGATTTCTCAATTCCCTCTCTTGGCACTGTTCCAACTTTGCGCTGGCATAGTGCACAGCGATGCAAGAAAGGCACTGAATTGCCCCAGCCGCCGTGAGGAGATGTGTTTGTGTTTGACTGCCACTTGCCAGATTTGTGAGGGACCAGGCAGCATCTACCTGAGTTTTTTGTGGCTTAATTTTTTTCAGAATTTTAGCAAATATATTTTGCATAATATATTGTTGCATTTTTCTACATCTGCGTACGTTACAAACAACAAATTAGTACTGGGAGTTCGAAAAATTTCTGGTGAAATAACAACCCCCCCCTCGAAGTACACCCCCTCGTTCAACCACCCCTCAAAATACTCTGATAAAAAACCCCTGGGGGTATTTCGAGGAAATACGGTATTCTTCTGCGTCGAAATTACTTACGTTGATGTTTACCCGAGCCAAAATTAAAGAAACACCAAGTTGTCTTCTCAACAAATATCTCCACAACCACCCCACCTGCAATTGAATCCTGTCAAAAACGGCGCAGCATTGGCACAGCGCCGCCGGCAATTCGGGTACCCGCTGCAAAAGCGCGCTTACTTCCGCACTGCCCAAAAGCGGCGGGCGGGATAGACGCTGCCGGATTGAGTTCACTGTGGAGGGGAGGGGGGGGGTAATTGAGTGGAGGGTTATTGAAGGGGGAGGGTTGGGTTACTGGATTTCTTCTGATGATGGAATAAAAGTTCAAAACTACAAACAAATTCGAAATTCTTGTCCTTTTTTCTTTTTCGGGAACTCCTTTTCACCAACATACCTGTATACTCCACGAGTTGCCAGTCACAATTCTCGCTTTTATTACCATGATCCGTATTGTTCTGTTTCTTCGAATTTTTGTGCCTTCTGCGACGGCGCTTCTTTCCTTGCCGCGGCGGCGTAAAATTGTCCAAATTATTCGGATTACTAGGATTTTGACCGAGTGTGCTCGTATTTGAGGCGGTGGTTTGTGACTGGGCGTCTGCGTAATTTTTGGATGCCGTATGTTCTCAAATGTAAAAGTGATGAAATTGTGATGTAGGTAAAATGTAAAATTTCAAGTAAAATTTGTATATGTCAAATTCCCAGTAAAATTTCTGTGGAAAGTTACTTCATGTCATTTGACAAATTTATGGGAAATTTTACATGACATTTTATACGGTGCTGCACTGAAAACTGGGGGCATTTTGAGGATAACTATGTTTAACGCACCGTAAATATTTATATCTTCTATAAACTCACAGGAGAGTTATTCTTGTTAGACTTTTCTCAGTGGGCACTGATGAGTTAGTTATTCGACCGAAGTAGAGTTGCTCGAGAAGAGACTTATTCGAGGAATTATTGTAAAAAGTAACATACATATCACATACCTCTATCAAAAGCCCCCGCATACATCCTATCCTCTAGCAAATTTACATCCGGATCCAATTCCACCTCGCACATTTGCATAGCGACGCAATTTGGCCCATTTCCCAATTTGGACAACTCTAGCTGAAGATTGAGGGCGGCCGTGACTAGAGTGGCGTAAGCGCTGGCTGTGTCCCCCGACGCTGGTGCTTTGCTGCTACTGCGGGGTGAGTTTTGGTCATTTCCTAGTTTTCCTAGTTGCTAGTCACTTTTGTTAGTTTTCAAGTGCCCATTTTGAGAGAGGGTATCTCGAGGGGGGGGGGGTATTTGGAGGAAATACGGTGGACACATTATACCCGCAGGGGTAAGAAAGAGAGTGGGTAATCTATCTATCTATCTATCTATCTATCTATCTATCTATCTATCTATCTATCTATCTATCTATCTATCTATCTATCTATCTATCCCAGAGGCATCTATTTTTGGCTACTTTCCCTTGAACACCCCCCTGCAAATTGCCTTGCTTTCTAGCTATCTGGAGCGCTATTGAGCAATTTTATCCCAATTTTCACTCAAAATCACTAATTTTCATAGTTTATATAGATTTTCACCTTCAAAATCACTAGGTCATGTGTTTTATTGCATATTTTCAGCATGCTGGGTATAATAAAAAGTGTGCCGTGTTTAGATGCGTAATGGGTTTAGATGCGTTAAGCCGGAATTAGAGCTCAGCGTGGATTCGACGTGAAATGACGACGTGAAATGACGTCGTGAAATTAATTACACGAGTAATTAATTGCAAGCAGCAGTCTGACGTGAAATGTCAAGTTGTTCCCTGACACTGTGACGTGAAATGATGATGACGTGAAATGATAAAAATTGAATTTTTCAATTCGCTCTAGTTGTGGCTGATAACACTCAGTATTGGACACGATTAAGGTATTGATTCATATATTATCCTTAGAAAATTGTAGACCCGTAGCATGATCCACACTCGTGTAATTAATTTCACGACGTCATTTCACGTCACCATTTCACGTCGAATCGACGCTGAGCTCTAATTCCCGCTTAATGGCACAGACCCGTCGTGGCGCCCTGAGCCAGTGCCGTGGTGCCATTTGACTAGCACTGTTAACGGAGATAGAAAATGATTCATTCTGATGAACTCAAATGTATTCAAGACAGATTTATCAGTTTACGAATTTGTGGCTGCGAATTCTTGTGTAGAGCCACAATGCTGTGTCCTGTGGCTCCACACACAGCGCCATTGTCCTAAAAATCGCCATGGCACGTTTTACATAACTTATCACTACACTTGACACACTTGACTTGACATTCACCTCGCTTTCTCTTGATCAGCCTTCATTCCGCCGCCGCTGTATTTTCTAAAATTTCGTTGCCCTCCTGCACTGCACTGGTTGAATTTTTCTGTTACGTTTTTTGATTTATTTAATTGAAAGTGGAAGCAGATTGAATGAACTGGATTCTGGTCGATTTCGAAACTTTTTACTTTACATTCGATCCATTTTTATTTTGATATATATTTATATACACCATGCAAAATTGCATCATTCATGTTTTATTTTCCTCGCAGATTGAGTACTTCAGACTAGACAAGGTGTCCCTTTTGCGAGTATACTTATCAAATTTACAATAACAGTTGCAACAATACTTTTTATAAAAAATTATTTAATGTTGTATTAATTAAATATCGAACACAAAATATCAAGTGACCAAATAGCACACATTAAATTACAGAGGAACCTCGACAAATCGTTTCCAATTGAAATTTTCTTATGCAATGCACTTTGTCCATTACCTAAATTTCTAAGTGAATTAAAAATATGAAAAATGGGTTTTTATGGTATTTTGTAATAATGTAAACCGTGTTTTTCAAGTTTTACTCGTGTCACAATGCATGCTCAATCTTAACAATTTCCACAAAAGTGCAAAAAGTCTGTGAATGGATTAAACACATGCAAATAGTTTTGCATTCAATCCAGAGTTCCAAATCACTATGATAACATTAGTACTTTTGCATTTCTTTAGATCAAAAAACACTGTTTATTAAACCCATATCATAATCAGAAAGACAGAACTTGTGGCACTATTTTGAAGGTTAAAACTGCAGCAACAGTTGAATAATATTAGCATTTAATGACCAGCAAAATGTTTCAATGCATTTAGAGAAGTGTATAGGTATTTTAATTGGCATGATGTTTGCTTCTTTTTTGGTGTTCAACTTCAAGGCATTGTTGCTGCAGATTTCATATAGTAAAACAGTAATAGGGTGGAATGTGAAAAATAAGACAGCTAAAAAGCATGTTGTTTTTTTGTAAAAATCGGTTGCATACCTATTTCTTATGTTCTTCAGTTGAATTCTCTCACTACATTGTGTAAACTACTTTGTGTAAACCACTTTATCATAGCCTGCACACTCTTCAGTGAAATCTACCTTATCCCATCTGAAAAAAACCCTAAAAGTGTTACTTAATCTCATTGCTTTACAGTTGGTGAATTTGGTTAATTTTTTTACATGTAATTTTATACATAAAAATATGGTACTATTCTCTGTAAAGCATGCAGCCTAATCAATATGGGGATACATGTATTTACTATTTATGTGATTATTTTATATATTGCATATACACTTGAAAATTCTTCACATTGTGTAACCAAACTCCCATGAAATTAGTCTGGTCAAAATAATAACTACAAGGAAGACATGTTCAAATGTGGTCATTACTAAACATTTACATGGCAAGTGAAAGTATGTTTCATCTTAAAATACCAGGATAAAATACGCTTTGGCAAGGAAATGCCTACCTATATGTTTGAAAAGAAATGTCACAAAAACATCACATTCTTTTAGGGAAAAGAAGTATCTAAAAGGAAAGAAAGTAATCAACCCTTGTGCTAACAACATCTTTTGCACAATGGCACTATGAAATCTGAACTCAATACAAATGAACTGACTTTCAAGGAAATCTGGAAAAAATACAAATGTGCTCTCATCGGATCTGTCCTGAAGACAAGAGCAAAAAATGGCAGGGCAAGATTGAATTTTGCTCACATAAATGCATTTTGAAAACAGCCTGTATTTCAAATGCTGAACCAAAAATACAATAAATTATGGTATTACAGTAAGAATCGCAATAAAATGTTACACATAAAATTGAGCACCTTCTGATGATGTAGAGCAAGTGGCCTATAAAAAGATTTCAACCATTATTTCAATAGGTCCACTTGAACCACAAAACCACTCTAAATTGCTATGCAAATTCACACTTTACACACGTAACATAAGTATCACAATAGTTTTGTCTCAGCTGCTCTTAATACCGATTATGGTACATGTAGGCACTCCTGTTGAATTCTGGACACGAATCATAGTAGCTCTGCGAGAGGGAGGTTCTTATTTATCATCCAAATTTGGCTCAAAATATATAACAGTACCCAAATGTAAATAAATAATACCAATGTGGTTAGGTACCTAAATTTAGTTTTCCATACATTTGCTAATTGTTAGAAACACATTGGCACTGACAAGACTTTTCACCCGCTAGACATTAGAAAAACAAACATACAGATTAAAACTATATATACCAGAGATGTTAAAGAGATAATAGCACTGGAGTAGTGGTGTAAAAAGCGAATGTGGCGCCAAGCGCCAGAAGCGCCATGGCGCTTTTTGCTTTGGCACTAGCGCCAAGCGCCACAGCGAAATAGCTCTGTGCGCCAAAAGCGTACTTGTCTCTTCACAATGTTACCAAAATAAAAATAAAAATATTACGGTATTTTAAAATTTCCTATCAGCAAAATTGTAGTCGTTGATCGTTTTTTGTTTGCCATCATCGGTTATATACATGAATTTTATGTTTAACTGGACAAAATGGTTCGGACAAAATTATGATGTCACACTGGCAAATTGTAAATATTTATTAGAAACATGATGTTAAATTTTTAAACTGTATATCCTCGAATAAGACCCCAGCGGATTAAATCATTTGTCAGAAGTTTTGGAGGGGAGTTATTCAACGGGGGGCGTTATTCAAGGAGGGCTGTTAGTCAAGGGGGAGTAATTGTTTCCCCAGAACTTGCACTTTGTTCATTGTATGAATGCATCCAATCAACTCGTGTAATCAAGTTATTTAACAGTTCAACACCAACCAAAACGAGGTGTTCATGCTAAAAATTGTGTTCTCAGCATCCACATCATTCAAACACACATTTTGGATACACATATAAAATACACAGAGGGGGAGTTATTCAAGAGGGGGTAGTTATTTAAGGGGAAGTTTTTTTCTCATCTGGCTAACGGGGGGGGGGGGGGTATTTAAGCGGGATGCTATTCAAGGGGGTTCTTATTCAAGGATATACCGTATTTATAAATACCTGGTTATAATACGCTGATGTGGCTTGATTTGCGTTTCCCTGCGGCGCTTGCGAATTTCCGGCCATGTTCCAATACGAACCATAGACGGATAATCGGCCACCCTATATAAACGGACAGCTGATTATGCTAACGCGGATCCCAATTCCGCAGGTGGACAAGTGACAGGAAAAGTGGTAAGTGCTAAGTTAAGTTGTAAGTGATAATTGATACACCGTGTATTTACATTTTTTACATGATGTACATTATTCCAGACGGGGGGTATTTCGAGGGAGGGGTATTTTTCTTCAGCTCGCTTAGACCTGGGGGTATTTCGAGGGGGTCAATTTACGGGGGGGGGGGGTAATTCAAGGAAATACGGTACTACATTTCTCGTCAGTTATCCACTTGCGTAATTGAACCCAGTTGTGATTTTTTAGCACATACGTATGGTCAGTGAAATGCTTGAATTGATTTAAACTATTTATACTAGCGGTTTTTATCCATGGCGTAAAATTCATAAATTTTGACAATTTTAATACCGTATTTCGATTTGTTGAAATACTGAACACGCGCTGGTTTAGTACGTGCCGAAGATCACTCCAAAAACTGATTTTTTTTGGAAAACTGAAAATTTGGAAAACAATTTTTGAATAAAAAAAACATTTGTCAGTTCATAGCATTTTTACGATTCCTTATTTGTGTTCACTCGGACTCGACATTGACAATCAAAGAATTCTGAAAATGTAACAAAAACACTTAGAAGTTTCCGATAATAATCAGTTTACAGAGTGAGCTTGCGTAGGATATTGACCGCGATTTAGATTACGATTGCAATTGGACATTAAGGCACACATTAATACCGTATTTCTTCTAATAGAACGGCATATCTCCAATAGAAAGCACCTCCAATAGAACGGCAGGTTGATAGTTGATGAAAAGAATAGATCGGCGCTATTCTATTGAAAGAAATACGGTATAAATACATATTATGCAAGTTACAATAGCTTTAGCTAACATCAGCTAACATGTAAGCTAAATTTAATAAGTGAGAACATCTGCATGTTTAAATACCTCTCCATGGAATATTAACATTTTTTATGACGTTGACGGAAAATTTACCGGAAAACTCCAGTCCAAAGTCACAAAAAGTGCATCAACACTTGATTTTCACTTCACGATACACAGATTGAGTGTAGTACATATCGCAAAGTATTTGAGGCCAGTTCAGAACCTTTGTCAAGTATACCCATTTCAAACAAAGTGAAAAATCCCAGTAAAATGTCGGCAGAGTATTTTTCCGGTTTCCGGAAATTTAAGTTAACGTAACTTGCCAAGTAATTGAAAAATTATTTGAAAAATGCAGCTAAAATAATTTTTTTAAATTTTATCTTCATCTGTCATTGTCATTTGCTATTTTGTCTTTTGCTATTTTGAAGAATGTGGCTTTTGTCACCAACACCCGTACATAAATACATGCACACATAATTTACAATACATAAACTAAATGACTTATTCCTTAATTCACAATTAAACAGTCCAATTAAGTGCACACAGACGCGCCATCTTAATCCGCCATTGAATCCGTCCATAGAAATTAGAAATTTTCACATAAGTATTCAGATCTAACTTTTCGAAATTGTATAGAAATAAGTCACACGAGTTTGCAAGGTTCCAAACGAAATAGGTATGTGCCACTCTCAGACCCTGTAAAATTCCTTGTAAACTTGTTTGCCAATTTCCAGGGTCTGGGACCCAGGGCACAAACGTAGCGCTACCTAATCCCCCTGGGGACAGACCCAATTACAACATTTTACCAAACATACGCGCCAAATTTGGGACCTTACACCCTAATTAAATTTGGATTTGGATCCTATGTAACACACCTGATTGTGCATTCCGTGGGGCCCCATGTCAGCCCCGCCCAATCTCGCGGCCTTCTCTAAGTGTTCTTCATAGCTGCCGTGCACTCCGGCATAGCCCTGAGGGGTAGTTATGTGTTTGGGAGTTATGTATCATGTTTTTGGAACTTGCATTTGAAGTGTGCCAAGTGATGAGTTGTGTTACAGTTTTCGGGGAAATCTACAACACCCCATTTGAATAATCAGCAAAAATATGTGTGTTTTTAATTAAAATACCAACTTTGTATTTGCTGTGAGACAATTCAGCAAGTAACTTGTGTGATTTTCATTTGCGTCACTGCTTTGAAAGCTAGTTGACTTTTTAGAATATGTTTTACAATCTTCTTTGCGTTAGTAAATAGTACATAAAATTTCCCAAACTTTACCTTTTCCTAAACCCCAATAAAACCCACCAAACCACCCACAAGAAAACCCCTCCCCCAAAAACAGCCCCCTCCAACCTTGGCGCCTTTCTTAGTCCTGGCGCCGGGGTGCCCACCTCCACTTGGTAAATGGCCAACGGCGCCAGGATGTGGCGCCGCGCCGCCATTGGGTGGCATCTGTCTAAAATGATAACTTGGGTCGTAAGTTGATCTCAGGGCTTTTCTGGTGCGCCGCCGCTTGCAGCAGACTACTAGGCCAATGATGAGTAGAAGTAGGAGCCATGCACCCACTATGGCTGTTGGGATTATGATGGCTAGTCCTGGGGGGGGGGTGAGGGAAATTTTGTTTTGGAGATGAGTGAGATATTTGAGTTGATGGTGGATGTATTCCATGGACTGCACACTTTGCACTGATATCTTTTATATAAATGTTTTTGTAATAAATTATAAAATTTATGTATCCAAATGTTTTTTTTCACATGTTCATAATTCAACAAAATATGGTAAGATATCTGGGCAAAGCATGGAGTTGAAATGTTGATATGATTGCTATTTTTGCAGTTAATTTTTCCCGGATAATTGTTTTACAATCCACACTTGAAAAGTACAGTGATGCATATTTACTTATTACTCCACTTATTGTGCAGTTTTTCAATAGGTGTGCTTGTCCCTTGCACCCTTCGCCTTGGGACGTAAATTTAAATTTTGAAATGTCTATTCCATTTTATTCAAAGCCAACCCAAACTGACTATTTGATGCGTCATCATTTGGCACAGTGCCAGCCCGATTAAACGTGGTGCTAATTCCCCCAGCAGGCCTTCTATTCAAAGTGTTACTATTGGCACCTGAGCCGCTGGCACCAAAATTGGTCTGTTGTTGAACATTGTCTGGCTTTGGTATTTTCACTGGCACCCGCTTTGTTGTTGTCGTTGTTGTTGTTGGTTTGGTGCGTTTTTTGGTTGTCGGTTTAGGTTTTGGAGTTGTGAAGAAGATTATTGGCGCCACCGTTTGCTGAGTGGGGATTTGTTTCTTTGAGATATTTATGCATTGTTTTCTTTGTGTGTGGGTGAGTTCGTGTATTTGCATTTGCAAAACCAAGAATGCAAAGTCATAATTGCACAGTAAAGTTTCACAATAATGAAATAGGCTATGCATGAATCACAACAAAAAAATGCTAAATAGCTCTTCATTTACATTGGAACTCTTAGATGCGCATTTAACTCTTTCCAAATCCACTTTTGCATTTGCAAATACACACCTAATAAAATGTATGATTAGTACTTAACTAACCTCCACAGTAGGCTCGGTTTGGGTGACTGCATTTGTATTTGTAATACCAGCAAAGGGACTTTTGTCAGTCTGTTGTGCTGTGGAAACACTGCCGCGGCCTCTGCGGAAATTGGAGGGGGTTAGCTCATTGCCAAGAATGGTTGAAAGTTTTTAAAAAGGCTGAACTGCTACTCAATGTGGTTATCCGGTGTGAATTTTTCAAATTATGTATTTATATAGGGTAAGTGATCACAATCTAAACAAATTTTCACTGTTTGAGCAAGTGAATTGTGGACAAGTGAAAATGGTCTGTTGAGTTTAATGATGTAACAAAAATTCAAAAACATTTTCACCTTCAACACTTCAACCACATCCCCCCCCAAAAAAAACAAACAAACAAACAACAACTACCAAATCCATCCACCAACCCACCTTGTCTGTCCACCAACACTGGCCAGTGTGGCAGAAACCAAATCCTGTGGCTGGGCAGTCGGCGGTGGGGAATCTGACAATCGGCTTGTGGTCAGCGTCAACGTTTGCAACTGGTGCTCATTTTGCTGCTGAGTGGTCTCCGCTGAGTCCTGGTCATCGGTGAAACTGGTGCTCACTGAGGGGTTGGCTGAAAGGTGGGGGTAGGGTGGAGTAGGGGGTGTAGGACTTACGTTGTGGGGTTGGAGCTGAGCTTGGATGGACTGGGTTTGGAATCTTGATCAGTGTGGTAATAAATATTTTTTAAAGTCCTGGTTTTGAATGGGAAATTCAGTCATGTTGGAACTCTTGAACATGAATTTGCAGCCTTTGTCACTGTGTGTGTTCATATAATAAATTTGTCTGAATTTGTTTTTGAAATGCAATTCATTTTACTTATTTGTGGCATTCACCGCATTCAATTCTGTCATGTGTCATTCTCCAACTATTTTCAAAAGTTACTCAAACATGTCTATTAAAATGGACAATATTTATACATATTTACCACATTTCTTTTTATTAACTTTGTTCCCAAAAATTTTGGTTGCATTTTACTCCATTTTATAGCTTTTGCCATAAAATGTTCCATTCATTCCTCAAAATTTCTTAAACCTGCTGAGAATAGTGCAAAAATCCTGATCCAATGTCGAGCACCCATCAGAGACATTTCAATCTCAGTCTCAATGATTACCAAACCCAAATCCACTCAACTCCAACAGAACACCCTACCACACGTTTCAATCAAAACACAACTCCAACCAACAACCATACCATTAATCGGTGCCAAGGTGGCCAGTGTGCCACCACCAGCAATGGCACCCAAACTGGGCTCTGTGCTTGGAATGGCACTGCTGCCCAGCGTGCTGACAGGTCCAGATGGCCTGATGATTCTGGGCGTGACCAGATTCACCCTCGGAGGGGTGGGCCGGGCATTGGTACCAGTGCCACCGGTCACCAATTGGGGCACTATGATCCGGGGGCCGGCATGCGGGGCCACTTCTACCCTTTGGGGGGTCTCCTCGTTCGATCCAGGGGTCACCAGGACTGGTCTGATGGTGCGTGGACCCCCGATGGTCTGACTGCCACCTGGGCGGCCATTGGCTGGTGGCCCACCGATTATGATGCGCCTGTTACCGGTTTCGATGACTCTTCTGGGCGTCACCAGCTCGGGCACCACGGTGATGAATGAGGGCTGAGCTGGCTGGCGCTGGCTGGTGCCCACTCTGGTGCTGGTGCTGGTTTTGGTGCTGGCACTAGAGTCTTGTGTCTGTGCTCTGGTCGGCGGTCGGGATTGAATAGACTCTCTTTCGCTGTCTGTGCTGATCTCTTCAGAGCCCAGAAGTTCATTTTCCAAGTCCTCTGGCACTGTGCAGTGGTTTTAAGGTGATGTGTGTGTGCAGTGTTTTTTGGCATGCAGAAGAGCTATTGACTTATGAATTTTGCTGGCTAGAATAAAAGGGAAGGCTGATGCAAGTACTGATGCACAGTTTGTGGGTGAATCAGGCATTGAAACTTTTTGAAAGCTAGGATTTTCTGGGAATTTTGTGCCTAAAAGTTGCATAACGTTTGGCTAGCATGGGGGTCTCAGATGATATCAGTTTGCATTTCAAGCATTGCGTGTGATCTCATGCAAAGACTAATCTAAAATTCAATCTATTTTCAAACATGTGATGAGGCAGGAAATGTCTACCATGCATTTGGCCCAGTGTTCTTTGGTGCATTGACTGGAGGGTCACTGACGTTTTTGTTTTGCAGTTTTTTTAAAAACAACTTTTAAAACCAACCAAATTCCAACTGTCTGTCACAGTAAGGTGCCTGCAAATTGACCTGTGGACATGGAAGTACCCTTGACCTGTCTACCCTATAAGCCCACTCTCCTGGTCTCTTTATATTGGATAGTTGAGCTAATTGGCGCACTCCATCAGTGCCAGAGCCTGCGGAAGTGAAGTGAGGTAAGGGGTGAGATATGAAATGTGTTGGGATAGTGATGGGTGGATCTATTTATTTAAATATGTATTTATGTATCTACCTATCTTATTTATGTATTTATTTACAATACATGTACTTATGTATCCAAATGGAATCGGGCAGGGTGTAAGTTAAGATGTTTTGAATTTGGCAGCTCCAAAAAATTTATCAGGGAAATTTAATTATCCACCTGACAACAATTTTCATTTCTAGAACTGCCTAAATTTCTCCATTCAACCTAATAAAGAAGCTTTCAGGTTCAGATACAATTTGGCTTTTGCCAATGAAATTCCCCATATCAAACACCCCCCCCCCCCTAAAGGAAAAACAACAACACCAAAACATCCTCAAAACCCACCAGGAAGCACCACTGAATTATCATAACTCTCTGCCATAATGCTGACTTCAGCCCCATCTGCCCATTCCAATTGTTTGTATAGAATGTGTGCATAAGTTGTTGGTTCTCCAACTGCATTTTCGCCACCAATGAGATTTACTTGAAATGTGTTTCCACCCTGAGAGGTTGGGGGCTGATAGGTAAAGGGTTTGGTGATTTAAATGTGCAGCATATACCTATATAAACATTTTATGAATTCTTTGATTGTGTATAATTGCCACTGAAAAGAATAAAACTCTGGAAATGTCATCAAAACACATAACTTTTCAAAACAATTTCCAGATGGAATCAGAAAACAAAGTGAGTTTGCACTAGCAATATGGCTGTACATGACTATTTTTCTTGCGTTTCTGCAAGTTAGCCACTAGGTATCACTGGATTTTTGCCAGAGTAAGTGACTGGTGTCTTCAGTGGCATAATAAAGGTAAACACATTTTCACATGCTGCATGCTGTCATTAATTTCTCTCTTTTTTCAAATCACATTCCAAAACACAAGACATCTAAAAAAATCCCCAGACATCTTAACAAGAATCCCCCCAGACACCCACCTCTTCCCCCTTGCCAGCTACATCCAAATAAGTGACAGTCATTACACTTTCAGCCACAAATCCTGGTACTGTAAAGTGCTCCAAAATCATCTCAGTGGCCCTGGCTAAAGTGTCAGGTAAAGTGCTTTCTTCAACCAAGACGTCACCCCCTTGGAGCAGATTTATATGACTGTAGAATGGTGCAAATCCAACCACTGTCAGGCTATCTATTGATTGCTTGGCATCTTCTGGGGCATCATTTAGTCCCACTATTCCACTGGCGGAAATCTGTGAGTGCAGTTTGGGTAGAGGTTTTTGGTTTGATTGTTTCTTAATATTTTACTTTTATGTACAAATGAGAAACTTGACTGGAATTTATTGGTAAATTCATATAACATATTTGAATTAAACTCAAACTTCATTATATTTATCTTATTTTAGGTTTTTCTCAATTTTTTCTTCTTCTAATTTATTAACTCTCCAGAATCACAAATGTAGCCAAACATATAAAGACTTTGCTAGGTATTTGTGAAAAAGGTCAATCTAGAAACATAGGTACTGAAATCCACAAAAATCCCCACCCAAAACAAACCACAATCCTATCTCTCATCTTTCCAAAAATCTTCAATGAATTTTTCAAGTTCCATCCGACTTTGGTAGCTTTCTGCTTGGGCAACTTTCTGGCAGTGTCAAATGGATACAAAAATGCAGCTGTACATTCTGTCACACCATCGCCTGTGAAACCTTCTTTGCATTTGCAGAAATAACTGCCAGGGGTGTTTACACAGACTGCTTCTTGGTGGCATACCTGGGGGTTGGAGATTGTAAATCAGTTAATTGTATTCATTTAAAGTGCTGTTTTAATGTTTTTTTTCAGTTTACTCTGGGGGCAGTCCCAAGCCCTGTAAAGTGTAAAGTAAAGTGTCAAATGTAAAGTCAAGTGTCAAGTGAAATGTCAAATGTAAAGTAAAGTGTCAAATGTAAAGTCAAATGTAAAGTAAAGTGTCAATTGTGTATCCAAATCATATTTTTCGTATCCAAATCTTATGTTTTTGTATCCAAATCTTGTTTTTCGAAATAAGATTTGGATACAAAAACATAAGATTTGGATACGAAAAATAAGATTTGGATACACAATTGACACTTGACTTTACATTTGACTTTACATTTGACACTTTACTTTACATTTGACACTTTACTTTACATTTGACATTTGACTTGACACTTTACTTTACATTTGACATTTGACTTGACACTTGACTTTACATTTGACACTTTACTTTACACTTTACAGGGCTTGGGATTGGCACCTGGTATTTATAATGATTGATGCCTGTTAAACGATAGAATAGGCAGATTTTTTGTTCATTTATGGATGACTGAGAAGTTCAGTGGAAAATTGGTGATGTCATTGGAGTTTTTTCACTTTTATTCTTATTGAATTTTACCGCATCTCAAAACATAAATATCAGCATCTTGGGTATACTGGATGTTTATACTTGCATTTACATTTTCCAAAAAATACCATTCCATTTTCTCATCTTACCAGATAAAGTATCTCAAAAATACCATCAATTTCCTCCACAAAAACTCAAAAACACTTACTGTGCACCTTACAACCCTACCTGCACCCTACCCCCTAGTCAAATCCACCCCCCCCCCCACCAACCCCCTCCACATCAGTACACTCATCGACATCAGTGCACTCCACATGGCCATCCCCTTTGTAGCCAGTCAAACATTGGCACCTCTGCGTGACCTCCCCACATCTATCTGTGTCCGTGAAGGAGATTGCGTTCGCTGCGCATCCGGGCCCGCGGATTCTGTTGCGGGAATTTTTGGAAAGTTGCCAAGATTTGGGGGGTTGTACTTCGTGGGGGTAATCAAAGTTGTTGTTTAGGGAGATGGAATTTTTGGTGGTGTTGTTTGTATGAACACGTCGGTTTTCACATATTGTTTGAGGGTCGGTACCTCACCCTTTCAAATTTCATGTGTAGCATGTAGAATATTACAAATGTTTTCAAATCAATGTCACATCACATGTAAAATGTGTGGAAAATAAGGTTGTAGTAGGTGATATAATCGAATTATGTAACATATAAACATAAAACTAGAAATATTCACTTATCATTTCAAGTAAACCTAGGTATTTATTTACTATCACTCAACATACCCCAAACAACTCAACCTATCTCTCATCACTTTCCTTGCCACTCAAAAATCACCCACAGAGAACCTCCCTAACCCTACCCCACCCTCCCTCCCTCCAACCCACCTGCAACCAGGTTCCCTGGCGGCGCAGAAAGGTTCACCCGACCAGCACTCTGCGCACTGCCCCGGGCACTGTCCATTGACGTGGTCACACTGGTCGCCTTCTTGGCAGTGGCAACACTGCGCACAGTCGTAGCCCCATTCGTGCGACTCGCAGGCTGGAGGGGGGGGGGTTGGGGGTTGGGGCTTGTGGGGGGGGGGGTTGTGATAGACAGATGGATAAGGAAGAACGATTTTAACCGATAAAATTACGTTTCTCTCACTGTGGGTTGATTTGGTGCGTAAATTATCATGTGACTTTATACAGAAAAATATGGTAACATTCTTTGTATAGCGTAATAATTTCAACCTTAATTTTGGCGTCATAATTTTTGCTGAAATCTACGGTATCCCATCGGAATAAAAAAATAAGAATCTTTGGTTAGATCGGATTACATGGCCTGATGGATTTGATGCATAATTCATTGTGTAGTATTTGATTGAATTATTGTAGTAATTCAATCAAATACTACAATTGACTTTTTTATCCAGATCTTGCCGGATCCGGATCAATTATGGATCCCTCCCAACATCCAAATGTGTCAAAAACGTCAAAACACCCCCAAAAACCAACGTTCATCGCAAGTGTCCCCCTTAACACCCGGCTTGCATCTGGCCACCCCCTGGATCATGTCAATTTGGAACATCCACTCGCCGGGAATGCCAGTGTTACCGTATTCCTCCAAATACATTATATTTCCCGTGCCCGATGTTGGAAGCGCGTAGAAGTCTTTGCCATTTCCGCGATTGAAACCGGCCTGGGTGGGTTTTTTGTTTTACTTTTTTTTGGTGGGGGGGCGGAGTTAGAAGGGGATCATCTTGCAAACAGCTGACATTAAATCAAGCTGTTAAGTGACATGACAAGTGTTAAATTGTGAGTGAAGTGAAAAGTAAATTTGAAGTGTCGAGTAGATTGCAAGTTGAAATACTCGACACTAAGTTATTTTCTCTAGAAACTGAAACTTTGAAAGGTGTTTTCAGTACAATGATATAATTTTGTGAAATTTTTCAGTATAAGTACACTTGTTATTGACAAACAAGAAATCTCTGAAAATGACATCAGTTTTTTTAGAAGCACGTTTCCAAGTTTTCAGTTTGCAGTTTGATGGCCTAAAATATCAAATTTCATAGATTATTTAAAAGTAACGAAACATACCTCTCCACCCTGTGTCCATCCGATATTACTATAAATATAATTTGCATATGTGCCATTAGTTGTGATGAATATTGCAGCTTGGAATGTGTTTGTGTTCTGCAAAATTTTTTTCGGTTTTTAAATTCTAAAAACTTTACTAAAAATTTTTAAAAACAAACCTCATCAGGCAGATCGGTTCCGCCAACTGGCTGCATATTTTCCCACGTGACAATTAGTGCTGATTTTACAGTGACTTTTTTGTCATATTGATAGCGGATTTCACTAGCGCCGCGCTCTAGAACTCTGCCTCCTGGGAATTTGCAAAATTTTAGATTCTTACATGAAGTCAACAATCGTACTTACTATCTAATTTTGTCAAAAAATTTGGAACGCTTCACGATTTTGCGTGTCATCCTTGCGCAGGGGCCATGCTAATCTTCTCTGTATCGTTCCAATTTTAGTATATGTCCACGAGGGACAAAGCGCATTGTTTCGGGATTACTTTTATTAAAGCGGGTCTATTTTGAAACATGCAATTGACGGGTTCAGCGCATGATATTCCAAAAGATACGATTTCTGAATGCATGACGATTCACATACAAATTGCATGCATGGATCATGAAAAAATACGTGTATAGAACAGTAGAAAATAAGCATCGTCTCCTAGTTCAATTTCGACAGATTTTTTTGCAACTTTCCACTTTAAAAATTCCTTTGACAAAAATGTTTTAAAAAACCTTTTTTAAACCCACCAGTAACTTCCCTAAACCACACTCTGCCACCCTTTCTCAAATCATTCCTATTCCAAAATGGCGCCAGCGCCGGCTCCCCATTGGGGAACAATTCCGCCCTGTAATTTCTGGTTCCCTGTGATAAGCCGATCGCACCATTTGACACGATCTGAAATGGGAATATGTTAGCATGTTTTCAACATATTTCAACATTTATTTAGATTGGTTTTGAAGTTGTAAAACTCACGTGAACACTGAAGTACTCATCGCCATAGAAAACTAGGGGGGTTGTCAAATCGAATTCTATGCCGACATCCACCTGAAAAGTTGGGGTAATTTTACTGGTGGTGATGGATAAGTGATAAGTTGCAGGTGATAAGTGATGTGTAAAAAATGGAACAGCCTTCATGAGCACACACACTGTAAACTGATTTTTCTGGGAATGTAAGTCGGAATCAATCATCATTTCAAAATTCACTACCGTATTTCCTCGAAATACCCCCAGGGGGTTTATTATATAACCAACACATTTTGAAGGAGATACTTCAAGGGGCTATAATTCAAGTGGAAACACGGTAATCAATTAATTAATCATCATTTCAAATCAATCAATCCATCAACAAAAAAATCAATAATTCAAATATCGCACCTGCGCAGCCGGCAACGTATCATCATCAGCGTCGTCACCATATGGAAAAAGTCTGGAACTGAAAAGGGGTGCGGTCACTTGGATCTGAATTTCCGTGGGCAGGGCACCCCCCAATTGTCTGGGCACTCTGTAATCGTTTTCTATTTGTTCCCTTGCCCATAGCCGCTCGGCAACTTCGTCTGAGGGTGGGGGATTAATTGAGATTTTTTGTGGATTTTGACGTTTTTATGTGAGTCTACACGGTGTTGTTTTTGTCGATTTCATATTGGTATTTACATTTTTATGTATTTTTCAGAGGTTTTTTGGTCTTGGTTTCTGCTGTAGTGGCGGCCACAATTTTCGCTCGTGCAATATCAACATCGCAAAAAATTGTGATTTGCTTAGTAAGATTTACCGGTCACTTTGAATTGTAAATAACACTTGACAAATTTGAATAACATATTACACTGGATTTCACATTTTACTGCCCTCATTTAATCGTTTGACAATACACAATTTTTTACGACCTACGGATGTTCTTTCTACATTTCACATCAAATTTACATCAGGCGATTATCGGGCAAAAGGTCATAAACGGAAACGCACGTGAAACTTATTCACCATTTTTCTCTACTCATCCGGAAAATACGAGATGCGTTTTTATGAAGTGAAGCTTTTGAATGAAATCTACCATATTCCAGCTGAATATAAGAATTTTATTCAGCTGGAATATGGTAGAATTTCATATACCTAAGAACAAGAATGAGTGAATTTTATGAACAGTTTTTCACGTGACTGTATTCAACAAATTACGGTAGCATTATTTAATCCGATCAGTAAACATAATTTATCGCGAACTCATCAAATAACATGTCGGCGGCAATAAAACTCATCAGACAATGATCACAATTTTATCGCAATTTTCACAATTTGGTGGAAAATTGCGTCCCGTGTGAAAGAAATTCAAGTTTTTGAAAAATTCCCGTCGGCGACAAAAAATTGAAAGAATGTTTCTGACGAAAAATTGCGCATGAATGCTCTGTGCATTTTTTCAATTGTCTTTTTTATTACTGTCCGTTTCGAAAAAATGCTATAGTTCAAAATTATACCGAGTTTTACACTTTGCCAGGAAATCTACCGTAACCTATCTGAATCAAGAGCCAAATTTTTTTATATTTTTCACCGTAATACTTTGGTTTCACGGTTGCGTGACTTAATTCATCATATTATGGTAACATTCTATGCACAATAGCAAAAAGAATTGATGCAATGAGAATGGGGCTTATTTTTAACTGAACATACAGTGGGTTTTGGGAACCCCCCCCCCCCCCCGCGTTAGCACTGGAGCAAAGTAAGGAAGATCGTTCCAGCAGAAAGTTTGTGGCGCCGCGGCGCTGTTCGAAATATAGCAGGTGATAAGTCAAAGGCGCCAGAAATTTGCGGCATCGTTATTGAAATGTATGGCATAATGGTCTAATAAATAGCCCTGCACAAGTTTTCTACCAAAATTTCAAATTTCAAAACAAATTACCTAACTGCCATTGACGGCAAACATGTACGGTAAACTCAAATGCGTTGAAAGCTAATCTATGAGACTAGTGTGTGTAGTCTCGTCCCGATGAATACGTACCCGGTGCACACGTGGCCTCGTAGCTCAGTCGGTTAGAGCGTGGGTCTAATAAGCCCAAGGTCGCAGGTTCGACCCCTGCCGGGGCCAAAGTACCTTTTGCATTATCGTGTGATGGAGTTTTAAACTTTTACGCGCTAAGTTTTTTTGTTGGAGACTTTGTTTGTAATCTACGCGATCTAATAAATAGCCCTGTAGATATAAGTTTTCTATCGAAATTTCAAAATGTATGTTGCTGTGATGGGATGCCCGTCAATTACTGTTGACTGGGTTGACCTTTGAATTAACCCCCTCGAAAAAAACCCAGGTCTTTTCGAGGTGAGGAAAAAAATACCCCCCTCGAAATAGCCCCGTCTGGAAAAAGGTTCACCATGTACATGATGAAATGTAAATGATGTCAATATCAGGGTTGGTTTTGTAAAAATCATTTGTATACAAATTGTATAAAAATTTTATACAAATTGTATAAAAATTGTATACAAATGTATTTTATTTTAATTTTATTCTTGTTTCATTTTATTTTATTTTATTCCAAAATAATAATAAAATAATAAAATGGACCATTTTACAAATATTTTACAAAAATTTTACAGAAATTTTACAAAAAATCTGAATCTTGCATGCAAGGTCAGAAAAATGTGATGATTAGACCTAAACATGAAAAACGTGTGACAAATTTTTCCATTACTTTGCAAAAGTTGCATGCAGTAGGTATTGTTAGCTAGTTGCAAGTGTTAAGTTACAATAATCGATAAGAATGGTTTGCATTTTCAGTAGAAGGATTACTGGAGTGTGCTGGGCGCATTTGTAAAACATCATGCAAAGTGTCAATTGTCATGACAAATGTTCTAAAGAGTCAATTGGCATCTCAAATGTCAAGCAAAGTATAATTGTCATGACAAATGTTGTGCAGAGTGTAAATTGTGTATCCAAATCTTTTGTTTTTGTATCCAAATGTTCACATAAGATTTGGTTACAAAAACAACAAGATTTGGATACAAAAGATAAGATTTGGATACAATTTGCTTTACAGTTTCCACTTAAGTTAATATTTGTCATGACAATTGACACTTTACTTAACATTTTCATGAAAATTGACACTTACCATTCCATTTCATATGACATTTTGACACTTTACATGGCTTGGGACTGCCCCAGCTCAGCGAATGAACAGGTTTACCTATAAACAACAGGAAATTTTTTTACAAAAATATGAATTTGTATACAATTTTACAAAATTTTTACAAAAATTTGAATTTTTATACAATTTTTATTTTTATTTTGAAATTTTCCATTTTATTTTATTTTATTTTATTCTTCAATTTTCCATTTTATTTTAATTTTATTTTTATTCTTTTCTGAGATTTTGCCAACCCTGGTTAATTTATTTAATTTATTTTATTAATTGCTGCCAATATGCAGTCAGCTACAAGTTTTGGGAGTGTAAAACCTGTCTTTCTTAGGATCCGTCTCGAAAATTTATGGGAAAATAAATTTTTTTAAGTAGAAATTACTCCCTCAAAATTTGCACTCTGAAAAAATAAACCCCCTGGGGATATTTCGAGGAATTCGGTAATTACGATGAAATCAAATGTTTTCAAAACTGATGAGTTTTCCATTTAAAAAAAACTAGTGTGTGGACTTCTGTCGATGAATTTGCACCACAGGCTCACGTGGCCTCGTAGCTCAGTCGGTTAGAGCGTGGGTCTAATAAGCCCAAGGTCGCAGGTTCGACCCCTGCCGGGGCCAAAGTGTTTTTTTGCATTATTGTGTGATGAAGTTTTACGCGCTAAGTTTGTTTATGTGCTCACATCACTTGAATGTAACGAGTTGTTTTTATCAGAATATGTACAATTTTTTACATATTTTTCCGAGGTAATGCTGCATTGTAGTTCATTGGAGAGTTTATAAAAAAGGGGGGGGGGCGCGGCTTTTTGTCGAAATTCAATGAAGTTCGATTTTAAAAACGAAAGAAATCATTATACATGGTTGAGTTCGTGATTTAATTTCTTAATTAAATTTTCGATTAAATCAGGCTTTCAAATTCTTGCAATGCCATTTGATGCCCAAATGTTTACAAACGTTACAATTTGCAACGTCAACATTACATATTTTCACGTTGAAATGTCACAAAACGCATGAAATGTTGCATCCCAAATGTTTGATCGAATTAGAGTAAAAGCGTATGATTTACATTGTGCAGAATTTCGATGTCGGCAAAAATGACTTTCTTCTGATCAGGGGCCCATCGCACATCTTGTCAACTTTCTTAATTAAATGTTGAAAAATACTTTTGATTCACGGCAAACGTTATGAAATATGAATGTATACGCGGACATGTTCCATTAGTGACATGAAAAGTGGAACGTGTTAGATAAAGTGACAAATATTTTCATAAAAAAGTATTTTACAGCTGATATAAGTAAATTTGTAACTTAACACTGTTAGCACCTATAATTTACCTACTTCCGGTATTTCAAACTTTTTAACAACAGTCTGAGCAAAATTTGAACTTCAAGCCTGTTACATGACAGGGCAATGAACTTGTCCACTACGGAAATTGGGCCCTGGTGCCAATCCCAGACCCTGTAAAATGTCAAAAGTTCGTATGCCATTTTACCGGGCATTTTACATGACTTTTGACACTGCATGGCTTTCGACATTTGACAGGTCATTTTACAGGGTCTGATGAGTGGTTTTATTCATATCATGAAGGCTAATAATTTCTCACTGTATGTTTATAGACATTCTTTACCCATTCATGCATGAAAAACCCTGAATAACAAGGTTTTGTCGCTAAAACCGCCGCTTTCGAAGCAATTTTGTGCTACAAAAATCCTGAACAATTGTTCAGAAGTAGTCAAGCGTGCGTAAAAAACGGCAATGTGTAAAACGTTCCCTTTGTAATATTTTAAAATCCTTTCACTTACTCTAATAGCAGTTTATAAGTGATGCCGGATATTTTTACAAAAAAAACATGTGTAGTGATGTAAAAAGCGCCAAAAAATTGGCGTCAAGCGCCAGGCATTTTCTAACGGACGATATCGAAAAACAGCTCAATGTGCCATCGCCATCACAAAAAATGGCGCTTTCACACCACTAGACATGTATTTAACTGGAAAAAACAAGGCACACGGGTATTTTATTTGTTTTACATGTTTTTGGGGCCAGCCGCCAAAAAAGCGAATTTGAGAGTAATTTTCACACGTTCCAAACACGAGAAAGCGCGTATTTGACTGCCCAAAATTGCACTAGAAATGTCGTTTGTGCGAAATTTGAACTAGGTAGCTGGAACAATTCCGCAAGTGGGCAAGTGACAAGAAAAGTGGTAAAGTGACTAATACAATTCTATGTGACAACTTAAGTATTTTAACACCTGCTACAGTCTACCTACCAGCTTACCTACCTATTATTTGAATACATCACTTGTAGGTTTACTCGGCCGTTTTTCTATAAGTTCAGCGATAAAAGACAAGTTTTCATATAAACTTTTCTCGCCACATGTTTACTTGCAACATTGCCCCCTCCCCCCGTCCCGGGCAATAACCGATTCAAAAATTTTACAAAATTTTTACAGGCGGCAAATCGAGGAACACCGCATAACTCAATCACAAAAATAAATTTAAAAAATAAACCAGAAAAACGCACCTGCAGTCCAAGATAACGACTGTCTAATGCAGTGGGTCCAAAAAATGTACAATATGGTGCGTAAAATCAAAATTGGTGCCATAGCGCACCCTGGAAACGGTCCAGCCAAATGGCTGGAATAGTTATTTACGGCTAATTAATTAGTCGATCAATTAACTAATTAGTTGATTAGCGTGACGTGTGATTCCGGCTGCGGATTTTTTTGCGGGTGATAAAATCGCCTTTGAGATCGAAGTAGATTGTGTGTGAAATCTGAAAGTGGGAGAAACTGTTTTGTTGGACGAATATTGCAAAATTGTTGAATTATGATTTAGAATTCGGGTGTAATTTAATTATAATTTAAAAGCCTTTGAAATTGAAAAGTAAGGCACTAAATACAAAGATGGTCACAGAAGAAAAAAACGAGAAAAATGCTATGCTATGGAATTTCAATGATCTCTCAGATGTAAAAAAAAAACAATAAATAGTTTCAAGAGTGTTCACTGCAGTGGAAAATTAACATCACTCATGAAAATCACACAAAGTAAAAAACAATTACAAAAACATACAAAAAAGCCACCACAATAAACCGATCTGACTGTACGCTACACAAAGAATGTTACCATAATTTGACGAATAAAGTTACGTGGAAAATTGCACACGAATTCACAGTGATCGAAATTCACGATTACAATCATGACAATATGATAAGTTGAAAAAAAAAAGTGTTTTACTATTTTTTTCAGACTGGATATGGCACACTTGATTGAAAAATGCAGTGGCAGTGCACTCATAATCAGTTATGAATTTCACTGTTCATTTACAGCAAACCTAAGTTTCTTTGTACTTAATATAAGTTAAGTCTGGTCAATTTCACAACGCAGTACATGGAGATGTGTGTACATTATCAGCATCGAAATTCAGTAAAATCGCAATGTATGCAAGTACATTTAGATGGATACATCTGGTGACTTATAAACACCAGGTGGCCCACTTTGAATTGTGAGTTAATTTTTTTGTTTATGCATATAATATGTACATAGATACTTGCTATATGTAAATACATACCTAGGTACTTATTTAATACATATAGAATAGGTACTTCTTTACTATTAGACAATAACTGTAAATATCTGCACTTATTCAAGCATTGATCATACACTCCTTGATTGGAAAAAATGTTAACAAGTTTACCATTTTTCAGAGCATTTTACATGAATTTTGACTCGTTGCTTGACATTTTACATTTTACAGGGTCAGTGAGTGCCTGGGGCCAACTTCAAAATGGACAATATTTGCGCGCCATACCTTCGCACTTCGGACAATCGCACATGTCTTTAGAAAGTTGCAAAAAAATCTCAATAGGTCTCCTTCACACCCCTCAACCCGAGCCACCCTGTACATCTCTAACAGATCAGACGTGTCCACTCGACGCACTCGACTGACCCACACGCACAGGTGACACAGGCGCGCCGGCGACATTCCATCAAGAGTGAACACGGGTCAAATTCACATCTCTCGCATCACATGCGTTTTCGGATGGCAAATGGCCGCTGCGCATGTGCACTGATCTCTGTACGTGCGTGTGTGTGTGTATTGTGGATTTGTGTATGTTATTTGTACATTTGGATGTGTGTGAGTTTTCTTGGGGTGCGGAGTTGTTTGAGGGGGGGGGGGATTCCCCCCACAGGATTCTTTTGGGTGTTTTTTTGGTTGGGAGAAGGATTTGGAAATTGAGACACCATAGAAAATGTAATAGCTGAAGGATTTGAAACTATTTAAATTATGCCTTTTATTTGGAATCAGCTACAACTTTCTGATGTCAGATGAATTATTGTAATATACCAGAAATTTTGTGCAAAATACTACCAGTTACTATTTTTCATCCTATTTGGTCTTATTATTCTATTTTTTATTATTCTGGGGGGTGGGTGAATGCACCTTAGTAAATATACCGTTTTTGGCACCTGAGATCACCCCAAAACCAGCCAATATATACCTGTGAGTAATTTTCGCATTTCTGTGTCGCAGTTCAAACAGAGGGCCGCCCTTCACTGCAACACAGAAAATCGAATGCATGCAAAATATTACATTTGGATATTTTGTGCACATTTGGAAACAAGCGTTGTACACATTCTACACTGCGCATAATAATTGAATGTACCTAAATATATGGTATAATTAAATTTTATTTACCAGATCCAGAGTACCTGGGTATTTATTTTAGCTTGATGTATTTGGATTTGATTGAATTTTATCATGCTTTTGTTTGTCTGAAATGAGATGTTTTTCGCTCAATACCGATAGTCAAAATACACATAGATAATTATAAATATCTACTCCTAGAACACATTTAAATTTTTTAATGTTGATCTGAATTTTGATCGCTCATTTCTAAATGGACTTTTGAAATCAATTCTGAAAATGATACAAAAACATACTCTATTTAAACTTTTAAAATTTCATAATATTTTCCAAGCACTATTATGAAATTGGTTAAAAAGTATTTTAATTACATTTACATTTCCAAAAATAATTTCACAACTGCACATTCTGCAAGCAAATGCATAATCAAATAGTTGCAGCAGCTGATGAATACAACAATAAAAGTATCTTAAAATCATGATTTAAATAAACAAATTGATTTAATTAGTGTTGACTGGATAACGTGACGTCTAAACATTTGAAGCTTGATGTCTGACGTATTTGGAAAGTTGTTTGGAAAAATATAATGAGTGAAGTGAGGGTGATAAATCGTGACAGGAGAAAATGTTTTTATAAATATTATGTGACAATGAAAATTAAAAATATTTTCATGGATCCAAAATCTCTATAGACTGACTGCTTCTATTTAGCATTGAAAAAATATCTGCAAGATTTACATCCAAATTATCAGAAATGTCGATTATAAAAGTTTCTATTTAAATCTTTGTCAGGTTTTTCGAGAAGGAATTATGATTTCATTATATTTGTGTTTTTGAGAGATTTTCTGACATTATCTTTCGCAACATTTTGTTAAAATCGCCCGTTTTTCAATGCTAACTGCATCTACTGAAAATCACTTGAATTCTCAACAAAAAATGTAAAAAAAATTACAAAGAAACAACAGAGTCACTATGGTGATAAAAAATCTGGCACAAAATTTATCTCGTGAATATTCATCGAATGATAGTAACATTCTGTGCAAAGCATGCGGTTATCTCAGTATAACAAAATATTTTAGGTGAAAAAGGTAACCATCCACAAAACTGTCAAAAAAACAAGACACTTACAGAAAAAAAATCACGCAGACTCAACAATTAAATCCCTCAAAAATGCAAAAAATTACGCAATGCACTCACTTTTCTCAACACAAAAAAACGGGGGGGGGGGGGCTCCATTCAATCAATGACAAGAAATTCCAAATCACTCAAAGACAATAGAAATAAATAGTGCTGCAAATTTTTTTGACCCCGACACGAATGTGACCCGCACACGAGCAATATCCGGAAATTCCATTCCGATTGCAGTAGACTATTATTTCCTATGTCACCTTTCACTGTGGGCGGAAAACAATTGGGCGCTGCGTACACTTTACTGCCGGTAAACTAAAAAATTTGTAAACTCATAAATAAACTTTGATTGGCATTTGAGTTTACGGGAATGTGGTGTTGGTCAACTACAGTTGACGGAGAATAAAAATAACTCATTACAGGAAACTGAAATGTTTAAAAAGTTTATCGGAAACTACGTTTTTAATAAAGTAGGTGCTAATCTTTATATCACACTTGAACAATAGAAACTGATGATACACCTTGAGGGGGGAATTTTTCAAGGGGGATATTACTTTTTTCTCGGTCGTCTTAAAGGGGTAACTATTCGAGAGGAGAATCATCCAAGGGGAATTGTTCAAGTGAATACGGTAGGTATTTTCGGTCATATTTATATGGGTTTGGAATTGAGATACCATCCCAAAAATATGAGACACCGAGCTTTGATCAGTTCACAATTTTAAGTAGCATTTTTGAAGAATAATACTTACGCGCGTGAAAAATGTTCTCCGAATAATCCCCCCCTGTTTATCTCCCGTAAAAATTATATATACCGTATTTCCTCGAATTACCCCCCGGGGGTTTATTTTTTCAGAGTGAAAATTTTGAGAGAAAAACGTGAAAAATGCAACAATAACCACCATTTGTAAGTTTTTACAGCTTTATATAAGGATGTAGATGGTATAAACGATGTTCTAACGTAACACAGTAAGTGTTTTGGACGTCTGTTATGCATTTCCCGGACCACAAATTCATAGTGCCCATTCTGAGGGGGGTATTTCGAGGGGGGGGGGGTATTTCGAGGGGGGTATTTTGAGGGGGGTATTTCGAGGAAATACGGTAACCTTTTTTTGGATACCAGACAAAACTTATCATTCAAGTTTTTGGTACTCGGCATTTTCCTCAGGCGGATGGCTGGCGCTTTTTTTAGATTCAGGTAAAAAATCCAGATTTTACGGGTACATAATTTTCTACTTATGAGGAATTTATTCACGCAAGTAAATACTATGAAATGACTCTTGTCTTATGTATAGAAATGGGAGGATATAAAGAAACAAGTACATAAAATTGAAAAGTGACAAAAAAGTCCCGAAAATCACATTTTTGTCGCTGCAATTATGCTGCGGGTACAACCAAAGGACATATTTATTTATTAGGCTGTATGTGTTTGCCTGTGCAAGCTTAATTTATACACTGTGCCTCACTGGAAACTGAAAATTCGAGATTCAAGAAGTTATTTCCAAATTTTTATTCAAAAAATCTCAGTTTGACGTTTCCAAAATTTTACAGAGTCAATATGGAAAGGATGGAGTGAGCCGGGAAAGCATGGATAAAAAACCGTGTTGTAATTTTGTTTCCGAAAAATGGTCATCATACTGTAGTAAATAGTAATTGAACATTACAATACGGTGTAGAAACCAATTTACAACTTTTCGTAATTCTTGACACTTGAGCAAACAATTTGAAACTTTCCTAATTCTTGACACTTGACAAACAAATTACAACTTCTCTACATTTTAGCCACTCAAAATCACTGGCACAGAGCAGGTGTAAATAACATTGCGTGCGCAATTTACATGTGAATTCTGAAATGCGGCCATTATGAATTCTACATTACAATCACTTACTACGTCACTTGAAGGGTAGAAATCTGTACTCTGTATTAATTGTGTGACGTATATTCAGTACATATTCAGAGGCAATATAGTTGAGGGGTCAAAGTGAGTATTTTCGCAGGTGTGATGTACACGCAGAGAAGTTAAAAGTGCATGCGTCTAGTGTCTGACTTACTGTTAAAGTATTATCTGGAAAGTGTGGCAATGTTAGAAGTATAAAGAGTTTTAAATATACTGATTTGCACGAATAACCCCCCTTGGGAATATTTTTTTCGTCATACTTTTTTGAGGGGTGGGGGCTATTCGAGGGGGAATTAGTCAAGGGGAGGAATTTTTATTTCGTCAAAATTTTCAAGAAAATTTTCGTCAAAATTTTTTATTCACAAAATAACATGCCGTTTTTGTTCAAATTGGACAGAACGCCTTGATCATATGCCTTAAGGGGGAATTATTCAAGGGGGAATGATTTTTTCCTCACTTGGTCTAACAGGTGGAATTATTCGAGGGGATAATTATTCAAGGGGGTTATTCAAGCAAATACGGTAGGTATATTTTTAAATGTTTTGTTGCGCATTAAGGTGTAGCGAATGTCGACTTATTGGTCCTTCACCGGAAAAAAATATGCACAGAGACGTTCCATTTGAATAATATCGCTTATTGGGCATACAATTGCACATTACATTTGAAAGGACAACACCTTGAATACCCCCCCCCCCTTAGGCTTCATGTAGGTGTATAAAAACTGCAAGCGCATAAAAACGTTTCATAAGCTCAGCACATGAATGAATGCATTTTACAAGCATGGAGCTTTTCGCCTAGCTCGACAGCGCTAGTGTTTTTTTAAATCCGAATATTTCTATCTTACGGTGTTTTATTTACGGAATCGGTCATTAAAAGCGGTCGTAAAAATTTGACCCTATTAATTCACTATCCACATTTTGCAATCGCGTATTTTCGACAAGAAATTAAATTACCTACTCTAAAAACGGACTGCGGGCACTAATTTAAATGCATCTTTTTATAAACATGTAGGTATTTATGTTTTTACATCGCTGCGAATTTTTGCGTGGAGATTCACATAAAGATATCCATCTTAAAGTGCGCTTTCAATGGTAAAAAAAATGAACAATGAAGTCTCTGATGATCGAAAACTGATCAGTGATTCAGTATTTGGTTTGTTTTTCCTACCACCAGGTGCTTAATTCAATAAATTCATGGCTCAAAAATGACGTCACACACACATACACCAATTAAACATAAACAATTAGTTGCAAGAATTCATCATGAATGTAGAAATGTACAAAAAGCTACAAAAATCGGGTGATTTTCAATGCAAAAATAAGGAAACTCTTAATTTGTGGGAAATACAGCGAGCAAAATGACACAAAATCGCTATGGACACTAACTCACCTAAAACCAGTCCGGGAAATGTCCACAATCATTTACAGTCCGAAGGAAACACTCGTTTCTCGACGTACAACAAAGAAACAAGTGAAATATTCGCCCGGCCCACAAACAGGATGTAATAAAATCAGTAATTCAATGCACAATTCATGACTGCAGCAGGTGTAAAATTCGAATGAATACTCGCAGAATAGATATTAGAAAGTGTTGTAAATAGAATTCCGATGTCTTTTGCCCTGTTTATCACATTCGCAGTGAATATATGTCAAGTGTTAAGTGTTTAGTGAGTGACCACTGTCCACTATAGAAAGTTTCACAATCGTATCTGTTATACTGTAGATGTGAAATGCGTGGATGTCGCCTGAAATGTTGGAAGTTTGTACTTTTATTTGTCTGGTCACATTATAAAATGGTGCGGGAGTTAAATATGAAGGGGCATTATTGTTACAACATTTCTGTTCGGATTTCCAGCGTTTCGCAATGGGGGGGGGGGCGTGCTCTCAAAATTCTGTTATTTGCGTAGGCGATCTTTCATTTCTGTGGAATGTAGAAAAGCGTAATTACTCTCTAATTAGATTATTTATGGGAAAGCATTGAGTGAGTCATATGGGTGGTCTGGTAGTAGGTAATAATAAAAAGAATGTTAAATTGTAATTTTTTTAAAACATGTAATGCCTGTAGAAGCCCAGTTTGTATACTTATTCACTCTGGAAACTGGAAATTTAGTTACCATATTTGCTTGAAAAATTCATTTGGGAATAATTTTTGTCGTCAGACTTTTTTGAGGGGGGAACTATTCGAAGGGGAATCATTCAAGGGGTTGAATTATTATTACACCAAAAAATGTCAAGCATATATGCTTTATTGGCCCTGCGCACACTAGTCTTCACACGAAATTTCGAAAACTCATAAATGAGTTTTGAATGTGTTTGAGTTTTACACAATGAGTTTTTTTTAATCACCGTCAACTGTAGTTGACGGCCACCTCATCGTGGAAAACTCAAATGCGTTAAAGCTGATTGACGAGTTTTCGAAATTTCGTGTGAAAACTAGTGTGCGCAGGCACATTTACACAAAAAATAGACATTTTTGTAACAATTATGCACAGCAAAATGATCAAATCTCGTAAGGGGGAATTATTCAAGGGGGGTATTATTTACTCACTGGTCTTACATGGGGAATCATTCGAGGAGGATCATTCAAGGGGAAATTATAACAGATACGGTAACTGCATTAGCAGATACGGTAACTGCATTTGATAAAAATAAAACGTCGTTTTATGACATCTCCAGAATTTCATTTTTCTCAAAGTAAGTGTACAGGAATTCTGAAAATTTGATAGATGACATTTCGTGTATCCAAAAATCAGTTTCCAGAAAATATTAGTTTACATAGTGAGCTGCGTGGGTGGTTTACATCAGAAAGTAAAGAAACTGAAATAATTTACTCGTTTCCATGGATTGTTAGCGGTTGATACAAGCTTCCAAATCCATTTTTAACATAAATTGTTTTCAAGTTTAATTTTCCAAATTTCAAAGACCAGAATGCACTTATGTCATTTTCATTTTGTTACGTCATTATGAAATGGCGATATCCATATTTTAAAATTAAAGCGGTCCCGGTAACGAAAAAAAGTCTCGAAATGCAAAAATGTTCAAAAAAGTGCATTTGCGAACAGCCCGCTCGCAGCAGAAATAATAATGGAAGAGACAAAACTATAATGTAAAAATGCACTCTGTAAAAATGTGATCGTATTCCAATGAATAAAGTAAAATCGTCAAAAATATATTGTGGCGGGAGAAAAATTTTTTAAAAGTTTTTTATTCAGATGGGATACTGTAGATTTCGTAGTAAAGCGTTCAGTAGGTGAAAAAGCGTGAAAATAAAAGAAAGAACATCGCCAAAAAACAAGTAATTTTAAACTTTTAAAAAGAAAGAGACCTATTTTCCAGTCATTTAACAGCCGCAAATGTCACCGGTCACTTGACACTTCAAATTGAGTGTGAAAAGAACATCTTTTGATTTTTCACACATTAAATTTTTCAAGATTTTTCGAAATAAGTAGGTTGAGCCCGGGAGGCCAAAGTGCACTGAAAAAGTTCACTTGTGGTATGGAATTTGAATAGAGATTGAAAATTTGAAAAGTTTCGTAAATTTTCAGGAAATTTCGCAAAGCCGAAAAATATTGCGAGAATGATTAAACTGGCAATATAAATAGTTAGAGAACTTGCTGCGGTAACAGCCTGTAAAGTGTAATGTAAAATGTAAAATGTCATGTAAAGTGTCAATCAATAAAAAATTTTATCACTGAACTTTTTACATTTTACATGACCTTTGACACTTGTTTTTACGGGTGCGTTACTGCCAGTCTGCCACCAGGTAAGCCACTGCACCGATTTATAGATGTAATCTTCACTGCATAGATATTCATAATCTATCAAGGTCGATCTTGCACACGTCAATAGCCGTCCGAAAATCCATATAGTTGATGTATTTATGACACTTTCACGGTAGAAAAATACCTTCTTTCTTAAAAATTTCAAATGGCGCCAGCGCCATTCCTATCCAAAAATGGCGCCAAACAAACCCGCGCTCGTTCAAGGAAATGGGTGTGTTAACAAGAACACCTTTTTGTCTATAATCCCGGGTTATTGGGTACAGAAACATAATATTTTGAGTGAAGTCAGCCCAAAAACAGCCCCATTATCACGCGCGTTTACCTACATAATATTCTGCCACAATATTTTGCACGCATTTATCTGTGTGGATATGTAAATTCATTTCATGCGTGATCAACTCATGTAGAATACATGTGATTTACATATATATGTAAATATATGCCGCCGGTATACATATCATAGGAATATCGAGTGACACTGATCTAACTGGTAATGTTTCCATGAAACGAATGTCTGACAGGGGGATTAGGGCGATATTGAGCATTTTACCCACATGATAAATACCGTATTACCTCGAAATACCCCCAGGGGGTTTACTATTTCGCCAGCAAAATTTGAGGGGGGATAATTAGAGGGGGGTTATTCGAGGGGGGTGTCTATTATTTCGCCAGAAATTTTCGGAAATTCCCCATGCTGCTGACGGCGATTGAGAATGATAAACTCTGGTCAACTCAAATGTGAAAACTTAAAACAGATTTACCAGCTTAGAGCCACAGAGCCACGTTACCTCAAAAAGTGCAAAAAGTCTCTTTAAAGTTCAAAATAATAATTCCGAAAACTCGACAACTTTTTCGATTAGTGCCGTCCAATTTCACGGCCAAAATTCCAAAGTGTGGAGGGAAAAAATTAGGAAAGTACGAAGAGGTTTTGTCTGGCGTGGAAATTGGGGATGTGAAATCGTGTGAAAAATCCTTTTGTTGAACTGAAGATGTTTTTATGAATTGGGATTTTCGGTGAATAATGAAAACCTATGTGTACACGGTAATAATGCATGCATGTATCCTGTGTATTCAAATTATTATGGTAGCATGCATAGCTACAACTCCGTTGAGCCCAGACTTTACAATGAAATCTACGATATAGGTATCCACAGTTTGTAGAATCTGTACGCTGCACCTTCTCAATGCTCACACATTCTCACTACATCAAATCTGTGGTGGGGGGTATTTTTTCCTCAGCTCCTGGGGGTAATTCGAGGAACACTTGATTAGAGTGTGGGGATTATTCGAGGTAATACGGTAAGAAAACTGTTTGTGCACGCTGGCGTTATTCCATGTGCTTCTCATAAATAAAAATATAATATTAATCAGATATTATACACTACCGTGCAGAATAGTTGAGACTTTTTGCGCTGCGTGATTAATGTTGCCAGAATTTCGAAATGGTTGATATGCAAAACATTTGGATACTATACATGGGTACCCTGGGGGGTTGACTACACATGCCCAGGATGACTGCCCCTCACGTTCAAATCTGCGTATATTCTTAGTGTACAAACATATTAACTCAGTTTGTTCATGTTTCAGAATAGTTGAGACTTTTCTTGTTTTGGGCAGTAGCCACCCAGTATCTCACTTAAAAGTCTATATCCACCTCCTATGTTCATTTTTTAACAAAATTTGCACCATGGCAACTGCTTGCCTGCATCGCTGAGCTCTGTGTGCAGCAAGAAACATTCTAAGCATATATGGCAATGCATATATGGAAATGTGGCATTTATTACTTTTTGCTGCAGTTTTGCATCCATTGCCAGCAACTCTGAAATGGGGGTAGGCATACTACTGGCTGGGGCTATTTGGTGTGTGAATTTTAGGTTTTGGCCTTGCTCTATTAGGGAGAAAAGTTGGCCCAACTGTGAATGAGTAATGTGCAATTATTTTGGTGGAATGAAGTTGGAAGTTTGTAAGTGCTATATCTTTTGATTGGAAAGAGATATTGAAAAAACGTTTTTGTCATATTAATTCTCGCTGTCTAAAGTATGTTATAGACTGTTCAATAACAAAAATTTCATGCTGCAAACCCCAGTAAAATAAGCATAAAATATTTAGACACCATTGAAAACTTTGAAGTGCCATAACTTTTGATTGGAAAGAGATATTGAACTCATTTCTGTTTTAAATGAATCGTCGTGGTCTAAAGTATATGAAAGCATGTTCAAAAAATTATTTTTTCATGTTCAAAAACTGGGTCAAATTGACATACGGAATCTAGACATAACTAAACCGACCACAAAAATAGAATCTGCAGGTTGTCCCAATCATTTGAAGTGTTGAATGATTCAAATCAGCCCAGAAATGGTTGAGTTATTAAGCTTCAAAGACACTCATCCAGATTGCCCATTTTTTGTAAACACCTTCCCGGTCACGTCCGGCAGCCATTTTTTGATTTTACTTCTTATATCCTATCCCCAGTTCTAGGGCGCCCCTGAGGCTGAAACTTGGGGGAGATATTGTCGCAACCCCCCTCTATTTCGCACGAATTGGGGGGGGGGTCGCGGCGACCCCCCAATTCATGCGAAGAAGAGGGGGGTTGCGCCTATATATCCCCCAAGTTTCAGCCTCGGGGGCGGCCTAGAACTGGGGATAGGATAGAAGAAGTAAAATAAAAAAATGGCTGCCGGACATGACCGGGAAGGTGTTTATATTTATTGACCATCTTTTTATAGACCCCCCTTATCTCGGGCCTGGGGGTTTATTTGAGCAAACAAAAAATTTTCATTGTAGCCCCAGCATCAAACCCCAACATACTCAAACGGCATCAAAATTGGGCAAGGCACAAGAAATTGGGAAGCAAAAAAGTGCAGTGGACCCCCAGCCTACTGTTTCTCTATGTGTGAAAAGTCTCAACTATTCTGCACGGTAGTGTATTATAAGTATGTTTAGCTTTTGCCATCTTTATTCTACTTTTCCTGCAAAATATGTCGGTGTGGCTTCAAAAATGTCAATACCGTATTTCCTCGAAATACCCCCCGGGGGGTGATTGTTTCATAGTGGTCACGAGAGGGGGGGGGGGTTAAACGAGGGGGGGGGGGTATTTCGAGGGGGGGTTATTATTTCACAAGAAAAATTTTCAAATCCCAGTACGAAATTGTCGTCTGAAACGTACGCAGACGTCGAAAAATACAACAAAAACCGCCATTTATAAGGTTATGTAGACTAATATTAGTACGTAGATGGTATAAACACTGTTCTAACGTGATTCCGACATTGTTTTAACGTGTGTTCTGCACTACGCAGAACACAAACTGCAGTATTTGTCATGTACGTTCCCTTTACACTCAATCTGGGGGGGTATTTCGAGGGGGGGGTGATTGTTTCATAGTGGTCTCGAGAGGGGGGGGTCAAACGAGGGGGGGGGGGTATTTCGAGGGGGGGTATTTCGAGGAAATACGGTATGCATAAAATTACAGACAAAAATAATGCATGCACTTCCTGTTGAACCTCAAATAACACCCCTCTTGAATAACCCCCACAATAACTCATCCCCCAGAAAACTCCCCAGTATACTCGGCGTACGTGATACTCTGCCCTCGCACTGATTTATGTCTCGTGTTGGAAGCGTGCCAATGATTATTAAATCATGCGATTTTCCGTAAAAATATGAAAAAATTCATCGATGTGAATATGTTAATGAATAACATTATAACAACAATCAATTTTGTCATCTTTTTATGAAACTCGGATGCGTTAACCATCGTTGGCACACTTCCAGCGGGAACCACACGTGCAGGGTGTAAAGTAACCGGAGTATAAGAGGAGCCAGCCGAGAAGTAACTACCTAATCGGGGAGTTATTCAAGGTAATACGGTATTTTCATTCACATTTATTCACTGATGTGGTAGTTCTTGAAATTTGAACACTCCCGAAATAAAATGCATTTACTAAAGTCTTCACAATTGTTAAACTTCTAAATATTATAATACCAAACACCGACACAAAATTGCGCAACTTCAAAAAAATGTCAGACGCTCAAAAAACGATCAATGGATCAAATCGTATTGATATCAACATGTGTATCCCGACAAATCAATCAAAATATGAAAACTGCATCAAAAGTGATGTACACGAGTATAACTTCACACTAAAAATCGAGCAAATCTCGTGGAATTTCTATGGAAAACGGGGACATAAATACACAAAGCGGGAAAAAAGAGTAAACCTAGTGTGAAATGCATCTGAATTTTCATATACGATTTTCGCGCCCGCGAATGCATGGGCCACGGCGATATTGGATTCTGTTGTGAATTTCCGGTGTTTCGAGAATGTTTGTGATGTTATTTCTGCTGTACTTGTAAAACATTGAATATGATAATCGTAGGCCCTTGTTTCTTCCCTTGAATAGTTCGCTCACTTGTGGAACGGTTGGATTTCTATTACAATTTACAAAATTCTAAAAATTCAAAATGTAATACTTATCCCTCCACTTGACGTTTCATCAGACCCTCAAAAGGGTCGGATTAAAAAAAATTTCTCAGGAAACTTGTATTTGAGGAGTAGCTATCAATTATTGAATGACATTTTTGATGACAAAAGCTGCTTGTATAATTTTCCTCACATTAACACTTCCAGTGCAAAAATCAAACTGGGAAAACAAGCCTGCAAGTAGACAAATAAAATAAGTACAAGAAATAGGAAATGAAAAGTTCAAATTAATGTAAGTTGCATTCTATCATTACACAACCCATAAAAACTTCCTAAAAACACAATGTGCCTGCGCACACTAGTTTTCACACGAAATTTCGAAAACTCACAAATCAGCTTAGAACACTAGTCTTCTACAATGAGGTGACCATCAACTACAGTTGACAGATATTAAAAATGACTCATTGTGGAAAACTTAAACACGTTCAAAGCTCATTTATGAGTTTTCAAAATGTCATGTGAAAACTATTGTGCGCAGGGCCAATGAAACAAAGAAATTCAGCTCATAAATACTCGACGTCTATTTTGCGCAAAACACCGGGCCACAATGAAAAAGTGGGGGAGCATGCATAGAGGAGATGTAAGTGTGGAGTGCTCGAAAAGCGCCCTTTGCACAGTGTTTAGGTTAACTATGTAAGGTACCTAATACTTGTTCCATACATAGTGACGTACATAATTTAATAAATATTTATGTATTTATTTAGGTAGATGTCTATGCCATTTATGTCGCTGTGATACGAAATTAGGTAGGTAGAGTTCAGGAAATTAGAAAAAATTGGCATTCACAAATTGGCCCATTTTCTGTGGTACAGTTCGAACTTCAGTGATACACGAGGTGATGTCTTTGGGGGTTTATTTGAAGGTTACGTAGATTATGTATTTCTTGCATTGTTAGTGTGCACATATTTCAACACTGACGTAATTAAAATAGGTAAACTCAAATTTTCAACGCAGAACACAAACAACAACAACAACAAAATCTAAACACAACGACAACAAAATTCCAAAAATCAATGAAAAGTAGGTTGACTTGTTTGATAAATAAAACAATAATACATATTTACATACTATGCATTTTAGTATACAGTAGGAAGTGCACTGCACCAAGACACGCGCGGTTTACACTTTCAACATTTTATCAATCCACACTGGATGGGGATGCATGGAATTCGATAGTGATTGGAAATTGCCATTATTCAGAATCGTCTGGCGCCATACTTAATAAGGTAGTAGAAAAGTGGTGATAAAAGTGGTAAGTGTTTTCAAGTAGCAAGTGAAGTGACAAGGGAAATTATTGATGACAAATTTTCTAATGATACTTGTATCACTTGTGACATTTAGGTACTCATAATGATTTTATTGAAAATTTTGTTTAGGTTGGCAAATTGCAAATGTCATTTTGACAACATTTAGCCTGGTATTTAAATTTATTCTATTAAAATTTTGTGTAGTTTTTTATCGGAACCAATTTGCTGTGGTATTTTTCGCGTGGCGCGTTTGGCACCTAGCGCTAGAAACATTTTACATCACTATTCACGTGTCTGGTGCCATGTGCCAACTCAAGGTTAACCTGTATTACCGGACTCCGGTATATACACATTTCTTTGGCACAAACAGAATTTATAAACATCAACTTGGTAGTGGTACAACTTTACGAAAGTTAGTCGAAAGACACTTAATCGAAAAATATTTATTGTCAGTTTGCCTTTTTTCAATTACACTAGTTTTTCATCTACATTGTTCGTATCACGATTAAATTCACGTGATGAACTAGGTTGCACCAAATTCGCGCATAAAGCCGGAGTTACAGCACAACGACAAAAGGAAGCTGTAGCGACAAATTCAGTGTCGACAAATTACAAATACTCAAGGACGCTTAGAGATATCCATCCCCAAATTGACACGTTGAAAGCACTAACCTATATCTACACCGTGTCCAAAAATTTTCCAAAAAGCTCCAGTGGTTCTTAAGATATAAATCAAAATTTAAAATTTTGCTATTTGTCGGTAACATTTCTCGTTGGAATTGCCGACAAATAGCGAAATTTTTATTTTAAATTTATATTTCGAAACCTACTGGAGCTTTTTGGATAATTTTTGGATACAATGTAGATATCGGTTAGTGCTTTCAACATCTTAATTTGGGGATGGATATCTCTAAGCGTTTTTGAGTATTTGTAATTTGTCGACACTGAATTTGTCACTTCAGCTCCTACTTGTCGTTGTGCTGTAACTCCGGCTTAAAGCGGGAATTAGAGCTCAGCGTCGATTCGACGTGAAATGATGACGTGAAATGTTTTCGTGAAATTAATTACACGAGTGTGGATCATGCTACGGGTCTACAATTTTCTAAGGATAATATATGAATCAATACCTTAATCGTGTCCAATACTGAGTGTTATCAGCCACAACTAGAGCGAATTGAAAAATTCAATTTTTATCATTCCACGTCATCATCATTTCACGTCGAATCGACGCTGAGCTCTAATTCCGGCCTAATGAAAACAATGTAATAAAAAAAATGAAAAAATGGTACTTTATTCAGATCGTATACAGTGAATTTCATCGTAAAGCGTAGTCAGTAGACTAGCTATGAAGTACCCATGAAGAATATACCTAAAAGATAAAAGATAAAAGACTTCTAAAGGTAGATCGAAAGGCTTCGAAATGAAAAGTAAATCGGCTTCGTAAATAGATTTTTCAGTTGACCCTTGACCGACAGTCACCTAGGCACAATTGGGTAAAATTTACACCTACATCAAATCATCGGAAATTTGACATATTCACCGTTCGGACGCCGCCCAGAATAAAAATAACATCACTTCAGTTCGAGATTCCACGAGAAATCATGCGTGCAAAATTCGATGAGAAATAATCATCTTGACATCGAAATTATCACCTGTGAGTCAAATGAAGTTTCAAAAAATGGAAATTATGACCTTGCCACGGCCAATCAGGCACGAGATTTTGACATTTTTGAATAACTTTCGAAGATGTTGGGATGGGAAATTGAATGTTATTTGAAGGTTAAAGTTGGAGAACGAGACGTGTTGACATAACTCTATTGATTACTATATATATATACGAGACAAATAATACCTTGAACCAAATTCCAGTGGCTTAAATATTTCATTACAATTCGGAAAAAAATGAAATAGTAAAATAAAGCGCAATGCCAGCCTTTACCCATGTAAAATTGGCATAAGGCCAAAAAACGGAACGTACTTTCGTAACGGAACAAACGGAGATATTTCCTCGAAATACCACTCGAAATACCCCTCAAAATACCCACCGCCACCCCCTTCGAAATACAGTCCCCCGGTATGCGCGAGCTTACAAAAAAATAACTCTCTTCAAACTAGCCTCCTCAAAATTTGCACTCTGAAAAATAAACTCCCTGTAGGGATTTCGAGAAAATACGGTGGTTTGATTTCGCTTTTCGAACAAAATAGGATAGGTCCAGTGGGAGAATTTCTAAAAATTCCATAATTTGAAAATGACAGGTTACTTGATTCGGGGAAGTTTCTTTTTTCTTTTTGCAGTTTATTTTTGCAGTTTCTCTCATTTTTTCATTTCTAACAACTTTTTTATCACTTGTAATCTTTTGCCACTTAACAAAGTGCAGAATCAAACTCTACATAAAATGAAAAACCACACACAAGAACAATTGTGCCACACAAGATTGACATCGTGAACAAAATAAAAAGGTCCACTAACTGCATCCTAAACAATGAAATATACCATATCCCATCCGAATAAAGAATCAAAACTTTATTTTTTATCATCACAACAGTACAGTTCATTTTTATCTATCATATCCTCTCACTTTGGGCGGATTTGACGCCCAATTTTCGCTTGATTGTATTCATCAAAATACGGTAACATTTTTTGTATAGGATCAAGTCCGATCAGTACAACAATAAAAGTCCTAAGTATACGCACAATGAACTGCCAAAAAATCTACAATAAAAATAGCTCAAGGTGCAATAATCTTGCCAAGGTCTTTCGTTTGAAGGTGACAAAATACACTCTAAAATAGGAGAAAATTTTAAGGTCAAATTGAGTATTTTCCAGTGGAACATTTCCACACTATAATGAGTGTGCGAGATGGCGCACAGTCTCTCTGTGAATTTGTGTTGTAAAAGTTCGTGGACAGTGCAAATGTTTCTATTGTTCACGTGCTTTCATACTAGAATACACATTCCGCATTTGCCTGAATAATTACCCTGGGGAAAAATGATTTCATCAGACTTTTTTTTGATGGGGGAACTATTCAAGGGGGGTTGTTATTTCATCAAAAGTTTCAAGCATGTTTTTACCGACTCACTTTGTGAAATATGCTTTTTTAACAGAGTAACACACAACTATAAGATATACAAGAGGTTGAATTAATCTGAGCTAACTTTTGAGCTATAAGATAGTTGATATACTTGGTGGACTGCAAAGTATACGCAGAATCCTACAATAATTTTATGAATAAAATGTTGTGAAACATTTCGTAATTAATTAATCCGTTGTAAAAACAAAATATTATCATGACAACTGTAAAATTTTTGGTTCATTATCCAGATGGGTTATGGACTATGGTAGGTTTCGATACTATTTAAGTGTGATGTTTGAAAGTTTAGCTGTTTCAAACAGATTTGAGTTTACTGGGATGAGGTGTCTGTCAACTACTGTAATGATTCATTCTGGTAAACTACAATATGTTGAAAAGAGATTTAAACACATTTACATTTTGGAATATTGCTTGCTCACTCATATTGATATATTTATCTACACAGTGGTGTGTCGTCCATGAACTTTTTACAGAACTTTCAAAACTCGAGTGTGGTCAGAGTAAAAAAATTGCACATGAGAAAAAACTTCAAAAGAGATGCATTCATGCAGTTCACAGGTGTTTCAGAGTTATTTACAACTTACAATGGTTTGAAACTGTTGTAAATTGTTCACAAGTTTACCTATGTGAATGCATACAATTTATCACGCTGGGATTTTTCAATTTACAAAAATAAAAATACTAGGAATATTCCATTTAATAGGTTTTTGCTCTAGCAGCGTGCAATATATATCAATTGATATCCCTTAATATACTCCAAGCCCGCACAATTTACAATGAATTTTACCATATGTCATCTGAATAAAATCAAAAACTTATGTATTTGTCTTACCACATCACATTGTTCCCACAATGGGGAACTTGTTGCCAAACTTTTAACAGTTTTCTGTGACTTTATTCATCAAAATCAAAATAATAACTTATATATGAATGACAAAGTAAAACTAAAATAATACCTATGATAATCGTCTACACTCACAAAAAGAAGAATACTTGGTGAGGGCCATAAGCCATTGCCCATGCTCCAAGATAGCACCTGGGGGCAGTCCCAAGCCCTGTAAAGTGTAAAGTAAAGTGTCAAATGTAAAGTCAAATGCAAAGTCAAGTGTCAATCAAAACAAAAAAGAAAAGATTTTATTACTGAACTTTGCATGACAATTGACACTTGACTTTGCATTTGACTTTACATTTGACACTTTACTTTACACTTTACAGGGCTTGGGATTGGCACATGGATTAAGAGATCGTTTATTATCGAATCTCATGCACTGAACCCGCAAAATGCATGTTTCAAAACGGTCCCGCTTTATTAAAAATGATTCAGAGAGAACGCAGTTTGTCCCTCGTGGACATATACTAAAATTGGAACGATACAGAGAAGATTAGCATGGCCCCTGCGCAAGGATGACACGCAAAATCGTGAAGCGTTCCAAATTTTTTGATAAAAACATACCTTTTGATTTTTGGAGAAAAATGGCTTATTCGCTCCTTGTGTAGGATCTGTGCCCATTCTTGCGGCAAAATAATTCTGGTGGGGGAGCTATTCATCGGCGCTGCGCACACCTGATTAAATACTAACAACATTAACAAAAATTGAATCTCATAAATCAGCGTTTCGAAGGTATTTGAGTTGAGTTTGAGTAGATAAGTCATAAAATGTCCTACAAATTTGTCTATTGCCATGCAACATCTCAAAAGTTCAGTAATAAGATCTTTTCTTTTTTAAATTTTGATTGACAGTTTGCATGACATTTGACACTTTAATTCAACCTTAACCCTTCAAAGGGTGCGCGACTATTATACCAGTTCGCATGCCACTTACAACTTTACCGTGCACTTTTTCACTTGAATCATCAGAAGGCATGAAAATCACTCAAACAATCAATCTAACAGTAAAATATCTGTATCTCCACACATCCACAGGGAATTTTCGCACGTGAAAAAAAGTGACAGACACATGCAAAAGATCCATAAATGGTCCCAAGGTCACCTTTGTCCCATATAAATATCTGCCATTGTGTCATTTTGTGCTGGTAAAATTGCCAAAGGTTTAGGATACTGTAAATTTTTGAATAAGCCCCCTTGAATAACTCTCCCATGTTGTGAGTGGAAATAGCAGAATGTAGTATACTCGGCGGGCATGATACTCTGCCCTCGCGTCTGTCTGTATGTCTCACGTTGCATGGAAGCGTGCCAATGATGATGAAACATGCGATTTAAGTATAAAAGAAAAACATATTGTTGTGAATAAGTGAACGTATAGCATTATACCATAGATAACTTTTTTCTACTTTTTATTAAAAAAATGAAATTCGTTTGTATTCGCTTGTGCACATTCATACAGAAAATTCATTGAAAATTTTACCGAATTTCTGATGCAAGTAACTGTCAGTCAAAATCCGCCGAAACAATCACTCCCCTGGGGCAATAGAGGAATTACAGTACTGTGAGCATCTTTGTAGGAACAATTTATGAATGAAATTAATACACATTTATGTATACACACCCTGTAGTAAAATGTACTCAATGGTAAAACAGTAAAGCTGAGCTGCACCCAGGCAGCTCTGCCTAGACTGACACACACATTTATTTGTAATATTTACACCTTCTGTAATGCATTCAATTACACACCTTTACATCTGTGTTCAGTTGGAGTGTACATGAATATGCTAATACATGCAATACTTTTTTCCCACAGAAGTGCAGACCAAAAATGTGCACTGGCCAGCTACCAGAATGCAGACTTGTCCAACTGGTAAGTTCTACTCCCCACGATGCAAGGCAATAACAATTTGCCATCATTTAACTAATTATTTCGTATTATTATTATTTTCTTTTTGTTTATTTATTGATTATGTTCATTTTTACGCAATTTCGCAGACAAACGTTGTTTCATGTTTGTATTTTTGGCTGTTTGAAGTACATAATGTGGTGCAAATGCAAATTTTGGTAAAATCAAATGAGTGCCATCAGACTTACTGTGTCTGTGTGACTCTACACCCAGGTGGTAGACATCTTTGACTTGGGAATTAATAGGGCAACCCTTTTACATTCCACATTTCAGCATCGCTGGGTAATTTATGGTAACTGGTGCCAATACTAAACTGGTGGCACATTTAAATGAGAAATCAAGTACCTCATTTTCCATAACAAGCTTACAGAGAAACGTGCAGCCCAATATGGCTGCCATTTGTTGTGGGGGTGCCCACAACATTTGCCTACATAAATGCCAAGTGGCACCCCATGGCACCCCCCTGTTCTGCTGCTACAGATTGTTGAAGATTTTTTGCCAATTTTTTCCTGGAAAATATAAATGAGAATTTTTAAAAAATACAAAAAATAAAGCTGCAGTAAAGTGCGCAGCCAATTTTTTTGTGTGCTGCCAACACAAGCGATGAATACACTCATGTTGGTGCTTTTTCAAAAAATAAAAAGTCCTTGTGGCTTGCTAAAAGCCATCTTTTGACTGACTGATAAGTTGTGGGTATATTTTGACACCCACTCCACTACCCCCACACAAAAATGGCCCCCAATATACAGACATGTGCCACAAAGCCATGTCAACAATGATTTTGAACTTTGTGATTATAAAAATTGTGATTGTAATTGAAAAACCATGATTTTTGACTCTCTGCACATGACCTAGGTTTTTGTCTCACCCATTCAGACTAGATACATGGCTGATTTGCCATTGTTCCCCATAGGTTTTTTACAGATAATTAGTGCCCACATTGACTGGGCACAAGTATTTTGAAATTTGCTTTGCGACATTGCAGGCGTCAGACACGCTGTCACGCAAGTGCCCTCTTTACACAGGGCCATTTCTTTCATTAGCCATAAAAAATACTTGAGTGCAGAAACGGGGCCCAGGAGCAGCCATATGTTGCCCCTGACACTGAGCAATGCAATTCTGGCCTCCATGATCTCCATGAGTAGCTTGGGATAGTGGATTGTCCACCTTTTCAAACATATGTTTTTCTCAAAAAAAATAATTTTACTTTGATCAACAACGCCATCATTGTGTGGGGCTTCTGGGGGTTCTGAGGGGGTTGAAAAGTTGCTCATACTTACAATCTACCAATGTTAAAAAGATGTTTTACTCTCGAATGTCCATAAAAAGTTTTATTAAAAATTTAAATTTCATCGGGAACAAAAATTTGTATGGAATTCTCATTTATATTTTCCAGAAAAAATGTGGAAAAAATGTTTTTCTGCACCAAGGGTAGCCTGAGGGGGGTGCCCCCTAGGGTATATATAGTAAATATTTTGGGGCACCCTCACACAAGATGAAAGCCAAACAGCTTGCATGTGGGATTGGTAAAATACAATTAAGTGATTTTCTCATTTATATTTTCCACCAGTTTACAACAAACCAGTGTTTTTGTTGGGACATGGGGGAAACATTTCCTAAATGTGCCTGTGTAACATTATCGTAAAATGTAAAATCTCTAATATTTAAGTCGACGTTCTTATGTTCGCTTTTATATTTAGTTAATTCAATTTATTACGATTCCATTTATAATTCACATTCCATTTCTTAACATCTTCACATTCACCATTTAATATCTCAAGCGATGTTGTTTACAACGTGCGCTTCACATCGCTCACATATTTAGATCTTAGTCATTGCTCACATTCCGCCACATTTCCTTGACAAGCAGCACGCAAATACGCCGTCATGTTTATGTTAAGCGGCGGGCCCGCCCCGAGCGGGGGGCCGGGCCCGCGCGCCATTTCAAATGCTGTCTGGCTTGTCTCACATTTTCACTATCTTGCCAGTTTAGCTCGCTTTTCATCGGAGAAGCGAGCGGGCAAGGATTGAACTTTCACAATTGGAAATGTTGGGTAAAAATCGGAGATTAGAGCCGACCGATTGGCGCCAAACAAATCGCCATCGGTCTGGCCCTTAAAAGCCGATTTCACAGCTAGAATCGGCAGTGTTTGCAACCTCGTCAACTTCACACGAATCTCTTCCTAGGATCTAAATAAGCGCCGTAGTCACCTTATTAAGTCGCTTGTTTTTGGTGCTAAGTTTAACGCTTGGTGCTTTAAGTCACCTCAGTGCTTTATTTCACATCAGCGCTGTTTGAGGTGCTTTATTCACAACCGCGCCACTTAATCCTCGCCTTTTGTCGTAATTAAGTGCCCTCTTTAAATTGCCTTATTTCTCCGGTAATTAGAGCTTCTTTTACGTTTTATTTAAGTAATTAATTTAGTTGTAAATTAATTCCTTTGTTTACGTATACTTTTATATATATTTTATTTACATTTAATTCTTTGTATTTAATCGCCTAAATAAAAACGTTCGTCAAAACCTTTGGTAAACAATCTAAATTTGCTTCACACTAACTCACGTCAATTCACTTCAACTCAACTAATCACATTCGATAAAATAACGGAACGTCAACTAGAGACGACGCTTCACGTCAACTTTCACTTGTTCACATTTGTCCTCTTCCTCAGTTAGGAATAGGAGCTGGTTCACAAGTTACTTCAAGAAGTTCCGTATTATTTTACATGGCGCAGCGAGCAGGGTGACTAATTAAAACTAATTAGTCACTCTAATTAAGTCGTCTCGCGCGAAATTTCATTGGAAATTGCTTTTCACAGCCTGAGTCACACGCACGAGGTTACGGTAATACGGTTTTGGACGCAAAATCGTTAGTAGCGCGTGCATAAATACTTACGATTTTACAAGTACAAGTCACAAGATTCGAAATATTTATTTTTATTATTTTATTTCGTTCACAGCTAGCTACCACTTTGCTAATAAGCAATAAATTGATCAAACTTTGCTATGGCCGACGAACGCATACGCGCTCAGCGCGCCGCCGCCGCCGCCGCAGCTATGCCTGCGAGCAACGTTGAGGAGTTCGACACAGCTCATCCGTTGACTCAGCATAGCCGGGCGCTGACTGGAGTGCGCAACGGAGTGCTGCGATTCACATCCAAACCGATTCCTAAAATCGTCAAAGACGAGTCACAACCCGCCGCCGTCAACATACGGGCGGCGGAGGAAGTATTAGAACTACTTCAGGCCTACGGCTACCAGGCCGAGATGAAACGCTCGGACCTGTCTACGGCTATGGACAAATTCACAACCACTGTCCAAGATTACATCACAAGCCTAGACAGAGACGAAGACGGAGCGGCCGAGGAGATAAAGAGCGCCAACGCAAAATTGGAGCGCGCGCTCTACTCTGGCTCGAACAACGCGATGATGCTCATGGATGAGCTGGAATCGAGGATTGCGTCCGCCCAAGCGCACATCAAATCCGCGGAAAGGTTGATACTTTCCTTGAAAGGTCAGTCCACTGTTGATTTAACTACTCAACCCCTTTCACAACCCCCTTACAACAATGTCAATATGGGAAGTAGTTCTCAACCTTCACAACCAGAAACTTTGTTAAAGTTACCAAAAATCGAGCTTGCTAAATATAGCGGTGATCCGTTAGAATGGGCAGCTTGGTGGGAGATTTTTCGAGCTCAAATTCATGACCGAGCTAATTTGTCAATGGGTATGAAATATACATACCTCAAGCTCAGCCTTACCGGCCCAGCAGCAGAACTGCTGGCCGGATTAAAAGGTGATGGTCGAGATTACATCACAGCGGTCACCATGTTACAATCAAATTTTGGTGAAACACATCGGGTACAAGCAGCCCTTTGGGATAAATTGTATTCACTTGAAAAACCTTCGTCAAGAGGAGACTCTCTCACAAATTTCACACGAACCCTTTTGTCAACTCTCAATCAACTTAAAGAAAGAGGTGAAAGTGTCGATTCTGGTGCGGTGTTAAGAATAATTCGTGGTTATCTTCCCGATAATATTGTTCTTGCCGTCACAGAAGAACACCGGAATTCGATGCGCACCGCTGTAACCGGCGACACCGAACTCACAGTCGTCAGGTTTGTCGATGCATTAACTACCATTGCTCGTGCTCGGTTAGACGCGATGAAAACTGAACAACAAAGTTCACAATCTTCAATTGTTGTTCAGAAATCACAAAATTCATCGGTAAAAAAGCCACAAAATGGAGGAGGTTGGCAACAGCAAAAGAAAAAGGGAAATAAATCACAAAATACCTTTTCAAAACCAAAACCTATTCACAATACGGTTGCCTTTGCTGGTACCAACGCTAACGCTGGTAAATCACAAGGAAAAAATAAAAATTCCACGCAACCTCCCAGAACTCCGGCGATCGGAGCGATCAGTCAAAAGCAGTCCTCACAACCTGCTGCTAACTATCGCCAGCCGAAATTCGAGTGCTTGTTCTGCGGCGTCAAAGAGCACTACACAACCGATTGCCCTCAATACGTCACACCGAGAGAGCGCACTGAACGGTTGCGAGCTTTGGGTGACGTGTGCACGCGTTGCACGCGCAGGGGCCATCAAGCGGCACAGTGCACTCAACAATTGAGTTGCTACTACTGTCGCCAGATTGGTCAGCATCACGGGGCATTCTGTCCTACCAGACAGGCACCCGCCAGGCGTCAGGTAAACAATTCACAAAATAAAGCCTTTGTCAAAGCAACGAGCGCTAATTTTGCCAACGCTCAGGTAATCACAACGGGCGCGGCGTCGTCACATGCACCGCCATCGTATCCGCCTTCACAAACGGAACCGATGAGCGTGTGTGTCATCCCACCGGATGAAAACGATTTCCGGTGGAGACAGAGTACGCTGTACCAGCTGGATATGGACGGCCCGCTCGACATGGGCGAATGGCCGAGGCCCGCTAACGCACAACAAGCGAAAGCTCAGGAGGAAGCCCGCAAATATCACAGCGAGAACGAGCTGTGGACGATGCTCCGTGCCAATCTCATCCAGGAAGGCACAGATATGGAGACCGTCGAGGCCAAAATCCGCGGCTTCCAGCAGAAACGGTACGAGGTGTACCCACACCTCAACCCGAATCAAATGTCATCGTCGGTGCCACTTCAACCTAGTCACAGGCCCACGGTGGAGGTGCTGAGCGCACAGGCGGGTTACGGTAACCCCAACCCCGCTACTAGGCAGCAGGCCGAACAAGAATGTGAGTTCGATTTTGCACCTATTGTTCGTTTGCAAGTGGCCCAGGCTTCATTAATTAATAAAGACGCTGAATTAAATCGAGTCACAGACCCTTTGTTAATATTCTTTGACACTGGATGCGAATATTCATACATTAAAGCATCCGTGGCAAATGAGTATAACTTTGAAAACAAAGGAGATGTTGTTCTTCAAATGAACGTGTTTGCGACAAAAACGCCTGTCACAGTCAATACGTTTTTGGTCGAGGCTGTCATGCCTATTAACAAACACGTCGACAATAAGGGCAATATGTTACAAATTCCGCTCACCTTACGTGCAGTGGATAATTTAGCAACATATGCATGCCCACCTCCTTTGTCACAAGACGACAAAACAGTCATTTATATTGTGTACGGTGAACATGCACAAGAACAATTCGCGGAACCGCTTGAATTGACCGAAATGACTGATGAGTTTTGTCACAAACTATGTCAACCAGATGTAGTCATTGGTCAAGACTATTATTGGAAGTTCGATATTCGACCAACAGAAATCGAACTCCCATCTGGCTTGATCATAGTCGAATCAATACTTGGGTTGATGTTAGGCGGAAATGCGTCCTCACAATCATTCGTCACAACACCCGACATTTCCCCACATCAATTCATGGTTTCATGCAGTTCACATGCTTCATCAGCTGTTGCTGTTGGCCAAGAGACATTATTTCAATTTCACAGTCTCGAGTCAATAGGTATCACAGATGATCCCTTATCACATGATGACGACATAGCTGAACAGTTAATTCTGGAATCAATTACTCTTGATCCAGAAACTGGTCGCTATAGCGTAGATTGGCCATTCAAGTCAACCATTCAAGAATTGCCAACTAACAATGCAGAAGCATTTCGTCGCTTTCTGTCACTGTTGAAACGGTTTCGAAAAGATCCCGATTTATTCGCTACATACGCGAAAGTCATCTCAGATCAACTTCACAAGGGGGTCATCGAACCCGTCTATGGTTCACAAGATGGTCTGCAAGAACACATCTTACCTCACCAACCTGTCCTCACACCTGGCAGATCGACAACATGTCGAATAGTGTATGATGGTTCTGCAGGCAAACCAAGTCTCAATAATTGCTTATTTCGAGGCCCAGTTCTCACACCACTGGCGCTCGGATTAATGCTTCGCTTCAGAGCCGGAAAAGTGGTGTTATTAGCAGATATTGAAAAAGCATTTTTACAAATTGCTCTTCACCCAAAATCACGCGCTTTCACAAAATTTTACTGGCTGCGTGATGACACCATTCCGTCACATGAAGACAATATTCAAATGATGCAATTCACAAGGGTGCTGTTTGGCCTCACATGCAGTCCATCCATTTTGTCAACTGTCATCAAATATCACCTAGAAGAGGAATTAGCTCACATGCATCCCGCTGAGACCAATGAACGAATGAAACTGGAGCTGTTGCTCAACAGCATTTACGTCGATAATTTAGTTATCAGCGTAGATGATGACAAATATGCAATACAGCTCTATCGTTTAATTAAAGCTGTTTTTGCCAGAGCAAATTTCAACATGCGCGAATGGATGACAAATTCGCCTATGGTCTCGGAAAAAATCAAACCCGATGACCTCAACCCGAAAAAGTCACAATATATCAAAGTAATGGGTCTCGTTTACGATCACATTGAAGACACCATTGCAGTGCCAGCTCCCAAGAAAGATTTCACGCTCATTGTCACAGCCACTCGCCGCAATTTAAATAAATTGCTAGCTTCAACATACGATCCTATTGGCGTCACAGCACCCGCGTTATTTCGGTTGAAATTTCGTGTGTCACAAATAATTCAAAGGTGCAATATCACAACCTGGGATGAACTCATTGAAGACCCAGAGGCGGATGACTTACTGGACGATTTAAAACGACATCTTTCGTCCATAAGTCAAATCAAATTCCCGCGATCATTTCATTCTTTTGGCATCGATGTCAAAGCTGTCACAAGGCCATTAGAATTACATGTGTTTTGTGATGCCTCAAAAGACAGATACGCCGTTTGCGCTTATTTGCGTCAACAAGCGATTTCACCTGACGAATACGGTTATGAAGATGACCGATATTTTAGTGGTTTTCTCACAGCTCGCACAAAACTAGCCCCACTTCCGTCAAAACAAGGTCAACCCCTCACAATCACACGCTTGGAATTGCTAGGTGTCACAATTGGTGCACAGCTCATCGATTATTTACATCATGAACTCGTTGAGCTGGGTGGATGGAAAATTCACAGTAATTTCCTCTGGACCGATAGTACCGTTGTCATCGGCTGGCTGTATACAGCAAAGCCGCTGGCTACTTTTGTCAACAATCGGGTCACTAAAATCCACTCACTAATGTCAAAACATTGCATTCAAATTTGTAAGGTTGCTACAAAAGACAACCCAGCCGACATCGCGTCACGGGGTTGCACTTTTGATCAACTGATGATCGAAACAATGTGGTTCACCGGACCCACATTTTTAGCTGAACCTCTCACATCAACCATGCTTGACATTTCACAATATCAAGCGCAACCTGTCACTGAAGAGCTTGCGAAAGGCGACATTCACATTAGTCGACCTTTATATGCTGGAGCAGTAACTTCACAGCCCGTTTCACAGCCTGATTCACAACCAGCTAATGCTCTTGCACAGCAAGTACCTGTCAACTTGGACCCCAATTTGTCACAAAATGTCACTCCTCAAAATCCGTTTGTCGAAAGTCGACAACGTCACATCCCTTCAAATCCATTCGAAATCGACATTCGACGATTTTCAACACTGTCAAAATTGTTGCGTACTGTCGTATATCTGCTTCGTGTCAAAACATATTGGCTAAATCGCTCCATGCATAAAGCTGCAAAGCGCGAAAGCGAATATTTATCAAAACCCATCACACAAGCTGATTTGAACGAAGCATTTCGACATGTATTGCGCATTTCACAGGCAGAGGAATGTGCCAGTTGCATTTCACAAGCGCAACTTGGCAAACACCACATGCTCAAATGGGACGCGTGGAATAATTTATTATATTGTGTCACGCGTGTGTCTCACAAAGAACATCGAAACCCTTCGTTGTTTTACTACCTGCCAAAGACAGGGTGGTTAACAACGCTAGTGGTTACTCATTTTCATGAGCTTGCTGGTCACAGTGGCATGCTTCACACTTTAGCAGATTTACGCGAACACTGCTGGTTGTCAAGTGCCAAGCAGGTAGTTGCAAAAATTTTGCGAAAATGTGTCACATGCCGCAAAGCGGAAGGAGGTCCATTCACATTACCTGATTTTCACACATTACCTGTCACTCGAACTCAATCACAAATCAAGCCATTTCAACATATTGGCATTGATTATATGGGACCGTTAGTTTATTCACAAAACGGAACCCGTCACAGTCAACACATTTTGTTACTAACATGCTTCAGTACACGCGCCATTCATTTGGAGTCAACTAATAGTGTCTCGACAGCCGACACAATTATGGCTCTAAATCGTTTTATTTCACGTCGAGGCATGCCGGACACAATTTGGTCCGACAATGCCCCTGCATTCAAAAATTGCGTCAAAATGTTACCGGACGTAAAATGGCATTTTATCACAGCCAATAGTCCTTGGCAGGGCGGCGTGTATGAACGCATGGTAGGATTAGTCAAACGCTTGCTCAAAAAAGCATGCGGACGACGTTGTCTCACATGGCATGAATTTCTCACAGTCATGCTTGACGTCGAATTCTCCGTCAATACGCGACCATTGTCATACTTGTCAAACACAGACATTGGTGCAGCGATACTGCGCCCAATACATTTTCTTTGGGGCACCCCACCACCATGTTACATGGATGAAAAACGTGAGTTGGAACTCGATTCCACCACGATTGAACCCATGCGAAAAATTCCAAAAGAGGAATGGGAAAAAATGACGGATGGATCTTTCAACCTCACACCCTCACAAATCGAAAAAACCTACACACTCACACCCCCACGTGTCAATGACGTCAACTGCATCGACGAAATTGCACTCAATTCTGTGCCTGAAAAGGACAGAGATGACATCACATTACTTTGGGACCAAATTCGTCACAATCGGGAAGTGCTTTGGTACGAGTGGTCACGCCAATACATTGACCTACTCAAAGATCGAGCTAAAAATCAACGCTTGAAAAGAGGCACAATCAACGAAGCTCCCAAACGTGGCCAAGTGGTGTTAATCACAGACGATAAACAACCACGCGGCATGTGGCAAATGGGCCGCGTTCACGAAATACACGTGTCAAGCGATGGCAAAATACGAGCAGTCACAGTATTGTCAAGTAACGGTCGTCGCACACGTAGATCTCCATCTAACCTAGTACCTCTTGAAATCGACACAGAGGACGGTGTTGAATATAAAATCGACACTGAGGTAAAGGATGATGATAATTCACAGCCTTCACCTGATAAGGGTGATGATTCACAAACTGATAAATCACATCAACAATCACAATCTTCACAGCAAGATGCAAGACGCGCAAACCCACGTCGAACATGTCGCTACACTGGCACATATTCGTTCTGGGGAAACGTGTCGCATTTAATGGCGCTTTCGTTGCTAATACAATCAAAATTAGCCAACGCGCTCACATGGACAGATCAATATCACAAAACTTTTAATCTGTGCCATAAAACACGCACTGGGCACGCAATACAACTTCCGGAAAAAGTAACATGTCACTTTCCTCAAGTCACAGCCATAGAGGATATTGTGATATCCATATGGACGTTGCGTGTTCAGCCGCAAACAACACCAATTTATAGATGCTTTCAACAAGAGCATACTATAGTCACGTATATGAGTCTGGTGGGCGGAAAAGCTATGCTACCACCAGAAATCATTAAAAATCACAGAGTCACAACCTACGATTGCATGATCGCCTACCAAAATAAAACTTGGAAAGGCGAACCCTTAATAAAAATTGGTCATGCATTGTGGAGCACTAACAAATCACTTCACATCGATTATTGTTACTTTTGTCACAATCTGAGTAACACAGTAATGAACTTTCACATAGAGGAAGGTGTGGTCGCAAGTCGTGACGGAAAGAAAATAGTTTCCGAAATTCAAGATCTGTCACATTGCAACCCACAAGCCGGCTATTGTTATGACAGCGACAATGGCGTCTCTTTATGGAATGCTACCGCATTCAACAAGCAGTGTGCATTCCAAGAGATTGGTCAATTTGATGCGCAATATTCACAAAATCATTACATAGTGGAAAAATTGCAAGCTGCATTTTCAGTCACATGGAGATCACAACAATTCCCAAATAATGCAGAATGCGTGCCAAAAGACGCAAAATATATTGACCAGGGCTCGGCATTCATTCAATTTCTTCGATATCAACTTAAGAAATTGAAAAAGCCTCCAACTGAAAAAGCTCCTCTTCATTTCAAACTCGCACCAAATCTTGATGTTGGTGTATTTCACTTGCTCACAGCTCGTCAACAATACGAAGTTGACAAAATTGCACATCTAGAACAAAAACAATTTGGATCTATCTGGCAACAATTATGTCACATCCGTCAGACCCAACTAGATATAATTCATGCAATTGTCACATTCAATCCCACACTTGGCTTGCGAGCATTGCTAGGACGTCAAAATCTCTATGCTGAATGGCATGGAGATATATTAATGTTTTGGGATTGTAAACCAGTCACAGCAGAAATTATTTATTTTCAACACGAATATAACAATACTTGTTATAAATTTCTGCCGGTCAAAGTCACAAATCACCCACATATTATGTTCGTTGCTCCTGGCACCAATGATCTGATCACACATTCACCAATAGATCATTGTCTCATGAAAGATCACAAATATTATCAATTAAATGATAATTCATGGGCCAACGAAAATGGACCAACGAATTTGCACGTCACAAAACTCCCAATCGAATTAATTTGGGCTGGCTCGTGGAAACCATTCACACTAAATGTTTCCGGGTCACCAGGTGTAAGCATGACTGATATTGCGTTCAGTATCATGGCTGCACATCATCACTTTCAAAATTTGCAACGACTCGAACAACAAGTCACACGTTCAGTCGATTATATGGCAACAAAATCCAACGATCCTAAAGCAGTGCAAGCATATATTGCAGGCATTGGCCAAGGGGTTGGTGCATATTTTGAAGGTGTAGGAAAAGAATTGGGTCACATCATTCACGGTAGTGTCACAGGTGGTGCGTCAGCATTAGATACGTTACTTACTGGGCCACTTCAAACAGCTGTGAACATCATACTCATTATCATCACAATTGCTTGTATTGGGTATATTGGTTATGTTTACATGCAGTGGCGGCTCGTAACCGGCAGGGGTATGCTGCCAGACATCAAGGGCTTTTTCCGAAGAAAGGGCAGAAGGGACATAAACCCAAACAACAGGGGCCCCCGCCCGTTCGACAAGGAAAAATCGGTAAGCGACGGCGACGTAACCGCCAGAAGAAGCCGGCAAGCGGTTTCAACAAACCCGCTTTGTCAAACCAAATCGTCACACAATCGTCACAATCGTCAAGTTCGTCACAGTTACCTTCAAAGTTTGTCACACCCCTCAAACAAGTTTCTCCATTCAAACGGCTTTCAGGACGCACGGTACAGCCTAGATCGGATCCCCCGATCGGTTATAGTACCGAACGCGCCGAAGAAATCGAAATGGAGACGGGGGCGTGCCGGGTCACAAAACCTGCACCCTCCTGCGAGTCACAACCGCAGAGCTCGTCACCAAACGCCAGATTCACAGTCACCGAGCCTGTCACAACGGAGGTCACAATGGAAGACGCGATCCCTGACCGCGAGCCCTTGCAAAAGCGACTCAAGAGATTCGCTGGAGTCGCAGGGCTCCCAGGTGAGCAGAAATTGTCACACGAAACATTTTCCTTTATACCCCAAACTTTTCACAAATTCAATAACATCAATCAAAAACTGGTCAAATCAAAAGTTAAACGATCTAAAAAGATCTGTGACCTTCCTCAGACAAACACCTTCACAGTCCGACATAGAGCTCGGAGAGATGGAAGAAAGTCACGATCAAGAACTAGATCCCCCACCGTACCATTTGACCAATTCAACTCAATCACTTCACAGTGTACGACCTCATTCACAACCTCCCATGTCCCCTTGCTATCAAGCCAACCGCTTGCAGCATCGGAGCAATGGCAGCCCACCGAGCCGTCGAGGGCGATCGTCGACGAGACCGACGCGCTCCGACAAGCCTTCGAGAGGCTCGCCGAGGAATCTGAGAAGCTCCCCAACTGGCCGGGACGACCAGCGGGGGCCCCAGAAAACCAGGCGCCCGGACACGGGGAAGGCAGCCAGCCTGAGGAGGATGCCGTCGAACCCATGGACGAGCATCATGAGGAGGGCCGGGAAAATGCCGGCGTCGAAGACGCCGACGATCTGCTACCACAGGAGTGATGAGAGCATCACAGGCGTTTGATTTTGATTGTTTCACATCAATTTGCCGAGATTGGCTGAGATAAAATTAAATTAAATTTAATTTTTATTCTAGTTTCGGGAGTGTGTAACATTATCGTAAAATGTAAAATCTCTAATATTTAAGTCGACGTTCTTATGTTCGCTTTTATATTTAGTTAATTCAATTTATTACGATTCCATTTATAATTCACATTCCATTTCTTAACATCTTCACATTCACCATTTAATATCTCAAGCGATGTTGTTTACAATGTGCGCTTCACATCGCTCACATATTTAGATCTTAGTCATTGCTCACATTCCGCCACATTTCCTTGACAAGCAGCACGCAAATACGCCGTCATGTTTATGTTAAGCGGCGGGCCCGCCCCGAGCGGGGGGCCGGGCCCGCGCGCCATTTCAAATGCTGTCTGGCTTGTCTCACATTTTCACTATCTTGCCAGTTTAGCTCGCTTTTCATCGGAGAAGCGAGCGGGCAAGGATTGAACTTTCACAATTGGAAATGTTGGGTAAAAATCGGAGATTAGAGCCGACCGATTGGCGCCAAACAAATCGCCATCGGTCTGGCCCTTAAAAGCCGATTTCACAGCTAGAATCGGCAGTGTTTGCAACCTCGTCAACTTCACACGAATCTCTTCCTAGGATCTAAATAAGCGCCGTAGTCACCTTATTAAGTCGCTTGTTTTTGGTGCTAAGTTTAACGCTTGGTGCTTTAAGTCACCTCAGTGCTTTATTTCACATCAGCGCTGTTTGAGGTGCTTTATTCACAACCGCGCCACTTAATCCTCGCCTTTTGTCGTAATTAAGTGCCCTCTTTAAATTGCCTTATTTCTCCGGTAATTAGAGCTTCTTTTACGTTTTATTTAAGTAATTAATTTAGTTGTAAATTAATTCCTTTGTTTACGTATACTTTTATATATATTTTATTTACATTTAATTCTTTGTATTTAATCGCCTAAATAAAAACGTTCGTCAAAACCTTTGGTAAACAATCTAAATTTGCTTCACACTAACTCACGTCAATTCACTTCAACTCAACTAATCACATTCGATAAAATAACGGAACGTCAACTAGAGACGACGCTTCACGTCAACTTTCACTTGTTCACATTTGTCCTCTTCCTCGGTTAGGAATAGGAGCTGGTTCACAAGTTACTTCAAGAAGTTCCGTATTATTTTACAGTGCCTCAGGCACTCATTAATACAAGTCACACAAAACCCAATTGTTTGCTTCTCGCCAGGCTGAATAAACCAAAATACCTCCCAAAAATACTCAAAATTGCAAATATGTGGTGGCCTGTCAGACAAAACATGGGCTGCCCTCTGGGCTGCCGATAACATTTTTACATAGCACAGCACCCTACCATAACCCCCAATTGTAACTGTGATTTTGTATTTTCAATTAAATTCATTTACAATCATATTTAATTTATTTTAGTAGTTGAAATGTATATTTTATTGAGTATACCTAATTTCAATGTTTTTATCGAATTTTATAACATAGATTTAAAAACTTTTTCTATAACATTCAATTGACCATTTCAATATTCCAAATTTTTATTTTTGCTAATTTGTGGTCCAGGGTATAATGTGTATGTCATTTTGTATAGTTATAGTGTGAATTTTCATGTAAATTGCAAGTTAAGCTGAATGTTTACCTATTTCTGTGCTGTTTTAATTGTGAAATTACTATAACTTACTTTACTGAATTGTCCTTTTTAATCATAAATTGTTTCCAATTACTGTAACTTTGCTTTTAAGCAGTGAGCCCCTGTTTTTTATAGAATCAGTTCAACCTTGGTGTTGTACAATTACCTACTCTAGTGTCTGAAAATAACTAATAAGCTTAGAGTTGAATCACACCGGTCCCACGCGCTTGTGGCCCGGTCCGCTCGCATTTGCATAGGTAAATATGCGCCCCGATATTTTGGCGCTGTCTGGCTTATTTGAATTTCTTTGTGTAAGCGCCGATGTTTTCCCGTTCACTTATATTTTCCTGTCAGTCTAGATTTTCGCCTACAATTCATTTTCTATCTGGCACTCGCCCAATAAATGAACTACATCTTGATCGACGGCTCTCCCCTATTAATCGAACACTAAATAAATCATTTAAGAACTTGCTTCACGGCAGCAAGCTTCTTTTTTAGTAAAGTGGTAGATAATTCTATTAGACTAGTTGCTTTCTAAATATTAACACTCGTCATGCTGCATTCTGCCTTATTCTACATATTCTGGGCCAATATGCTGAGTTGCAAGATGGTAGCTGACACCACTCGCTGCTACCAGAAGTTGTCAACTTGAGTTGCCAATTCCTCAACTGACAACTGGTGGCAGCGAGTGGTATCGCTCGCTGCAACACAATCCACCTATATTAAAAGAAAATTGTGATGATTGCATTTGTGACAGCGGAAACTTGTAAGTTCGAAGAAAAAAAATTCGATTTTTTTAGTTGTGCAGTACTTGCCAATTCAATTTTGCCAGCGCACAGTTGACGGTGGGCTTCACGGTAGAGAACTGATCCAGTGAACTGTACATGATCGAATTCTTAAATTCTGCTATGCTAATAATTTTTTTCAACATCGTTAGACACATTTCGTATTTATAAGTTACTTTACGTTCACTTATCCTTTCAATTTTCTTGTCACGCGTAAATTGCGGAATTTTCACAGATGAATATACCTAATATTTATATCTAGTGATTGGTGCAATAATTTAATTTGCACTCATGGGGTGTTGTGGGCGAATTTTGTCAAAAATACAGGCAGAATCTATTTATAAATAGTTTCAAAACCGACATCTGAACGAAAAAATGTGTTCACTTGCAAAGTGTGTGCAGGTGCACTTAAATTGTCCTTTGTGTTCTGCTTGTATGTTGAGTAACAATTTTTCACTGTATTTGCAAAACCTATTTTTCGAAAGTTCTTTCATTTAACTTACGTAAACTGATGATAGGTCACAAATATATAAAATAAATATATAATGGGTATTTATAATACGTGGTCAATCGTTTGACAAGCTGAAAAGACATTACGTTATGGAATTGTGAAAATGGCACAAAAATGCGAATAGAATGACATATATCGAACTTAAACATACAAAAACATTCAACATACAAACCTATCGTATCACCTTGATTAAGTCCCCTTGTTAGGCTTTCCAATAGGTTATTTAAGAGTGAAAAGCAGTCATTTTTCACTCGCATACAGGTATGGAAATGGCGCCATTTCAGTTGACACTCCCAGACTCTGTAATGCATAGTTGTTAAAATGTATTTACGTTTACATTGTAATGTACGTACAGTCGAGTACTGCGTAAATTCTGCGTATAATCGAGTTTCCTTCAAAAGAAGATACCAGTACCTACTCATCTTTATGCATACTTTTAGAAAGTACGCGAAACATAAAACGTATTTTAAGGGACATTCACAGGCGTTGCCATGAACTCAAAAATAAAGAAACCTAGAATAAATAAATAGTTATCGACTCAGACATGAGTAATTTTGGGCGCATAAATACTTTTCGTTTTGGTGAGTATAAATCTATTTATGAGGACTGGGGGAGGTAATCAAGGTAATAGGACCTGTTGATGTTTACAACACAAATACTCTTTAATATATATTCAAATGCAGCATAAAAATAGAATAGTTGCTGATAAATTTTACATGAATATACATATTTACATAGTAATTGTGGATAAAATACTCGTCAAAAACTGTGCAGAGCATTCTGTACAAAATAAAATTGATTTAATCGTAAGTGTATGTGATATACACGCAGAAACTGAAACACATACACACACAAAATACAAAATACACATGAGATGAGATAATAAAGTTTGAAATATCATGCAGCCGAGCCAGTACAATTGAAATTTGGGAAAAATGAAGAAAATATGTGGCCGTTCAAACTAGTTGTCCGTCGGCAAGCGGTCAACTAAAAATACGATTTTATAGGCATTTAGATTAGAAGAAATGCATGATTTTGTTTACAAAAGTATAAAAACATTGAACTACAACATTGAACAATCAATGATATTTCCGAGGAATCAGAAATAATGCATTCCGGTCAACTGAAAAGTGTAAATTAGGTACACCTTTTTCACTTGACCGCTGGCTGGCCGTCAACTAGTCTGTGGGGCCGCATGGCGCATTTCAATACTCAAATACTTTTTACAGTACACTTTCATGTGACCAACAATTGACATACTATAACAGAAACACAAAACAAATGCGAGATTTGAATTTTGAATAGCCAAACAAGTTTCTGCTTGTAAATATTTACCTTATTTATTCACAATACACTGGACACAAAATGGAACATCAAAATCGACCAAAATTTCGAATGGCATAAAAATGCTAAAACTAAAAAGATGGAACTGGGGAATTGAAAATGGCATGGCGTCATCGCAATTTCATTAACAAGTTTTTCGTTTGATTTTGACGGTAGTAAATATTGTAATTGTAAATTAAAAAAATATAAAAAATGTCACGTAAATTCTAATTTCTGTTTGTGAAAAAATCGCTGAACGTGTTTCTGTAATGTCCCTTTCTGAACATACGAAACACACACTTTACATTGAAATTTACCGTATCCCAGTTGAATAAAAACTTTTGATCTTTTCGCATCACATTACCGTATTACCTCGAAATACCCCCAGGGGGTTTATTATTTCGGCAGCAAAATTTGAGGGGGGATTATTCGAGTGGGGGTCCATTATTTCGCCAGCAAAATTTGAGGGGGGGTTTATTCGAGGGGGGTCTATTATTTCGCCAGAAATTTTCGGAAATTCCCCATGCGCAGACGTAGAAAAATCGAACAATTACGTAGATGTATATGTGTTTATAGGCATATATAACTGTATATATACACATAAACCCTTCCCTAACGTCACTAAGCCATTACTTTTAACGTGTGTTCTGCATTGTACAGATCACAAACTACGGTATTTGTCATGTACGTTTTCTTTACACTCAATTTTAGGGGGGGGGGGTATTATTTCCTCAGCCGAATATTAGGGGGGTATTTCGAGGAGGGTTAATTCAAGGGGGGGATAATTCGTGGTAATACGGTACATTGCCAACACTACCGGTCTATTTGACGCACAACCTCCGCGTGACATCATTCATTAAAATACAGTAACATTATTTTTAAAAGCATGCATTCGGATCAGTGTATCAGCGATCTCAAATTGAAAAATTACGTATTATCATTTAAATGTTCAATCATTTTATCACAAGCAAATTTCCGGCATGTTTTGAGTGTGATTAAAACTTTAATGGTTGCCTTAATATACTTTAAACCCAGGCGGAATTTTATTTTGATGGACTAATCACTAATGCTGAATTAAAATACTCAGATTTTTATACTAAATAGTAATGATGATCAAAATACTTGCGTAGCATCAGACCATTTTCAATGAAACTGTCGCAAAAAGATACAAAAACATGCTCCATATAACATCCACATAGAACTTAAAACACACAAGATATCGCTGCACGTGATGGAAAAATCTGTCACATTTCTAAAAAAAAATGAATTTCCTTATGGCATGTTTTTTTTGTTATTTGATGTAAATATCAATGGTCTAGGCACCATTTTCTTCCAAAAAGCGCCCTGACGCCTACAATCAAGTGCAAGGCGCCAATAACGATGGCAAACAAAATTTTGTATGTTTTTGTATGTTTGGTTGAATCGGGTATAAAATAGAAATTCGAAACATCAATTTCACATGATCAGTTCTAGCGGAAGAACGTAAATGTGCAAATGTGTCTGTGGTAACAGCTTGGAAGGCTGTAAAACAAAAATATGTATCCAAAATTCAGAAGAAATATTCGGAAATGCATCATTTTAGTGGAAAAAAATTCGAAAGTTGCCATCGTTAGACGTAATCTGACTAAACCTTTCGAAATTATCTCAATTTATCTTCTTTTTCGAGGATTTGTCTCATACATGTGCAAGAATATCGTTACAATAAAAACCCACAAACTCCTGTACAACAATTTTTACAATGGAATTCTATGTATTTTTGTCAACATTCCACATTTTCCACATGCGGATACTGTATATTCTTTTAAAAAATCCGGCGCTCGAATAATTCCCCATGCGACATTGGACTGCGTTAATAAATTGATGTAGGCAGCTTTGAAATGTGTTCATTTGAAGGTTAGAATAATTTGCTTACCATCATTAAATTTTTTGTTTCACAAATTGTCAGCTTGTGTCAATATTTACAAAAATTCTAATCAAAATACCTACACCTTTACTAAACCCCCACGAAAATTTTTAAAAGAACATAGACCAGTGGGATCTTTTCTAAGAACATACGGTAAAACATAAATTGAAATAACACAATTTTGCCGAGACACAAAACATTGACTGAATTATAAAACGTATCTTTCAATTTTCACGGTTTTTCCTGAATTTTTCACAGATGTACCCGATACAGTGTATCCCACTACACTATAAATTTATAACTTACCTTATGTCGACTTGGAAATGTGCCAAAAAAATTTCAGCATAAATGTATTGCTTTGAACACATTTGAGTCAACGATCTGCAGCAATACTACCGTATTTCCTCGAAATACCCCCTGGGGGGTGATTGTTTCATAGTGGTCTCGAGAGCGGGGGGGGGGTAGAACGAGGGGGTATTTCGAGGGGGGGGTAGAACGAGGGGGTATTTCGAGGGGGGGGGGTTATTTCGCAAGAAATTTTTTCAAATCCCAGTACGAAATTGTCGTCTGAAACGTACGCAGACGTCAAAAAATACAACAAAAACCGCCATTTATAAGGTTATGTAGACTAATATTAGTATGTAGACGGTATAAACACTGTTCTCACGTGACACCAACATTGTTTTAACGTGTGTTCTGTATTACACAGAACACAAACTACAGTTATTGTCATGTACGTTCCCTTTACACTCAATTTGGGGGGGGGGGGGTTTCGAGGGGGGTGATTGTTTCATAGTGGTCCCGAGAGGGGGGGGGGGGGTAGAACGAGGGGGGGGGGGTATTTCGAGGAAATACGGTAGTTGACGGATTCCTCATTCCAAAAAATGCAAATGCCTTCAAATCTCATTCATCAGTTTCAGAAATTTCGGCAGTAAAATTAGTGTGTGTAGGATGCCAATTATAAATAGTGACGAATTTTTTGACGAAATGTTGCATATGCGTGAATTCTTATTGGCACGTTGCTAATGCAACCTGCATGTGCACAGCAAAAAGTAACTTCGGGGGGGGGGGGGCAACAGTAGTGAAAAACACGGCACATTCCCAACTCAATATGCATCCTCAAACAAAATGGAATGCTAGAAAAATCGAACCCCACACATTCCTCACCTCTTTCACACTATACAACCAGAAACAAAGACCAAACAAACAATTAAAACCACTGAAAACCAGAAACAGGGGGATCCCGACTCCAGGGGTGCCCAAAAGGCGACCCCCCAAATTTCAACCTTCACAGTATATTACAACAGCGACAAATTCCCCTACGCCTCCTGGCGGGGGCTGGGCATCAGGCGTGGGCGGAGCAAAATAGGCGTGCACTGACACTTGCGGTTGATATTGCTGCGGGGGGTCGAGTGATTTAAAGTGGTTTAAAGTGACTTAAAGTGACCTAAAGTGATTTAAAGTCGTTACAGGTGACTTTGTGTGTGGTTGGTACTTATGGAGATATTGAATTGATATTTTGATTGGATAATGCACTGACGGAACGTAGGCACAGCGAAGTCTTCTTTTTAAAATCTGAACGTAAACCTAGCGCCACAGCAAGAATAGGTAGATTATTTACCATGGCGCCCTTTCCTTTGGCGCTAGCGCCAGGAGCCACGGCAGACACTTTTTTTACAAATTCGAACTTGCGATGTTTGGAAGTTTCGAACTCCCTTGAAAAGTCTCGAAAACAGTCACAAAAACTACAAAATTATTTCAGTCATAATTGTTACTTTACACACTCTTCACTTGTCTGTCCACTTCTCCACTGGCACAATCACCGCCAGTAGTAAAAAACCCAAAAAATCCCACCCGTCAAATCAAAAACAACAAAAACCTACCGTAAACCTGCGAATACCGCTCCTGGTAATCAAGGCGCAATCGTACAAATCGACTTTCCTTAAACTGCGCACGTCTCTCAAATATTCCAGCGCCGTATCAGTGACCAATGGGCAATTATCCAATTCTAATGCCTCCAATTTTTCCTGGGCGCCAAGACCCAAGGCCAAGTGTCGCACCCCCTCATCTGTTACTAATTCGCAGTGGGATAGGGTCTGGGGGGTAATTGGGGGTGAGGGGTTGAGTTGGGAGGTCGGACTGGTGATGTAAAAGGGTAAATGGTCTCTGGACATCAATTTACGCTGGATCACGTACTGTACCCCCTAGACATTTGAGCGTGTTCAGTGGACATGTGTACCCCCTGGACATCCATGGTAGATGTGTATGTGCATGAGTGAGCATGTACTGTATCGCTTACCGGTACAGGAATATCAATTCAACTAAAGATGTTAATTTTTTACATTACTTCATGTTTGGCAGTATTGTAAATATAGGTAAATACATTTGCAGCCTTTGCCAGAATTGAAATTCCAGCAAAATTTCCAGTGGATGCACATGTCCAGGGGGTACAGATGTCCACAGAGCACCCAAGACTTCCCATGTGCGGGCGTATGTTCAGGTGTGAGAGACCCAGAGACGGGCGTGCACTGATACGCACACGTGCCCGATACGCACATATGCCCGTTTTTTTCACTTGAAAAAGTGTCAAGTGAAAAAAACGGGCATATGTGCGTATCGGGCACGTGTGCGTATCAGGCCTGCCCCGTGAGAGACGTCTACAGCTGCCTATTTACCTAGTCATCTTGTAGATAAAATTGAGGGGTGTTGGGGTTGACTCTTGTGACACTAATTTTTCAAGGTTGTCATTGGTTGTTACAGGTACGCTTTCCATTTTTTTGAGGTACTGATAGATTCTGAGTACTTTGACAATTAAGGGTAAATTATTTTCCACACACCACCCGCTTTGAATAGTCCCCTTGAATAAATCCCATTTGATAAAGAAATGCGATGAATCTGATGAACAATTTTCGTTGTCTCAAAATAACTGGACCCCCTGCCCTCCCCCTCCCAAAAAACCCTAAAAAAATCCTCCCCCAAAGCAACTGACAACTTGTTCCAAACTGGGACAACCAGCGGCCAAATGTGCCAAAGTTGCATCTGTTATCATCAAACAATCTTCCAAATCCATTCTTTCCAAATTGTGGCAGGATCTCGCCATGGCGCTGAAACCCAGATCTGTCAGCTGGTTGCACCCGGCTACTTCTAGGTCTCTGTGTTTTTTTGGAAATGTGATTTTTTGTGATTTTTGTGTAAATATTAGTGTCTTACTTTCAGTGTGGGAACGAGCGCTTACGCGCATATTTTTTGAAAAAATCCGTTTTAAGAGTAGTATACAAGTAGAGATGTTTTTAACGAGATAAATACAAGATGATCAGGCACCTAGACTCGAAATTTGCCAAAATTTCGAGTCGGACGAGTCGGGCGAAACCACGAGTCCAGAGTCATGGCCATGGGACATGGCCATATTTTTCAGGTCGAGTCGAGTCGAGTCGAGTCAAGTCTTTTGGCACCCATTTTACCCTCGAATCACGAGTCGAGTAGAGTCGAGTTCGAGCCCTAAACCCCCCCCCCCCCCAAAAAAAAAAAAAAACTCACTTCAACATGGGACATCCATTAGCGAGTGCCTGCAGTGCTCTGTCAGTAATCAACGTGCAATTACTCATACAGAGACCTTCCAAGTGACTGCAGCCGATGGCCACCGCTTGCGCACATTCGTCTGATAGTTGCTGAAAGTTTTTTTTGTTTTGTTTTTTTTTAATTTAAAAACTTTTTGTGGATATTAAAATTGTGAAGTGTATGACGTATTTATAAAGTAATTTATAGAGTGCTTGGGTTTATCTTGGGTTTAATTATCTGCGGATCTGCATAAAGTTCATTGGTCGCCCAATTCACAGTGTAAACTAACGCATTTCAGACGAATAAAAACACTTATTGTTTAAATCGTCGCATAATCGCCAGTGCCACACCGTACCACTTTTACTTGCAGGGGGAAACTCACATTGCAGCTGTGCACGGAAAGCACGCGCAGCTGGCTGCAGCCCTGTGCGATGTGAGCGATACCCTCGTCTGTTATCTGCGAGGGGGGTGATCGGGGGTGAATATATTTTGTGGGCAGATTTAGTCAGAGCGTAAGACGTGTAAACATTTTTCACCATTTTAACACTTAACTTGTTTAAAATTTGACACTGTTACAGGACACTTCACACCCTCATCGGCAAAATATCCAAGCTCCACTTATTTTCAACTTCATCCATCAGAAAGTTAAAAAAATTAACCCCAAAAATTAAAAAGAAAACACCCAAACCGACATTTTCACAGCCCTTGGCTATTAATTTCCTCAAATTGGGACAATATTTCGCGAGCGCCTCCAAACCATTGTCCAAAATATTGCCGCACCAGCTTATGTCCAATTCAGCCAAATTTGGGCACCCCCTGGCGATTGCAGCGAGACCCCTTTCGGTGACCGCTGTGCACCCGTTTATGTTTAGCGTGAGAAGGCGCCTGCGAAAATGGGGGTCTTTTTGGGGGGGGGGGGTAGTTTGGGAATTTTGGATTTTGATTTTTAAAAGTTTTTTTCGAGCTAGTGATTTGTCTGTTGTAAGTTGTGAGTTTACAGGAGCTATATGCGTCAGTAATCATTCGCATGCGGCCGATGTAAACTTAACTACCGTATATCCTTGAATAACTCCCCTTGAATAACTCACTCCCGCCGAAACTTCTGACAAAATAATAACTCCCCTGGGGTGTAACTCGGGAATATACAGGGTGGCCCACATCAGGCGCACGGTTTCGATTTGCTCCCAACACGTCAATTTTGTATGAAAATTGCTGAAATTTGGTATGGAAGTAGATAAATGTACCCCATTTGTTGTGTTAAGTGCACGATTTCACATTGCAAGATTTCATGTCGGAACGTGAAGTGTTGTACATGTTGAACATGAACAATTTCATACATGTGTGCATGTGGTGTATGTCAGGTGCATGATTTTAATTGTCTACCAAAGCTCCAAAACTTCGTAAAAATAGTCGAAATTTGGCATGGTAGTAGAACAATGTACCCCATTTAGTATTGTAAGTGCACGCATTGATATCGCAAAAATTTCACATTTATCACACAATGAGACACGTTTAAACACGTATGAAACTGTGCTTCACGTTCGGACATGAAATTTTGCGATATAAAGCCGTGCACTTAACACAACAAATGGGGTACATTTATCTACCCCATACCAAATTTGAGAAGTTTTTGAGCAGCAGACCAAATCAAAAATTGACGTGTTGGGAGCAAATTGAAACCGTGCGCCTGACGTGTGCCACCCTGTATATATGGTAACAATGCATGCATACAGAGTATAAATTCGCCAGATTAACGGATTTATTAATTCAAACCCCTAATTTACTAAAAAAGAAAAAGAAAAGAAGAAAAAAACCTGCAGTGCCTTCCGAGCGACTCGCAAGTAGCGTCGGTGATCCTTTTGCACTTGTGCAGGTCCAGCTGCTCGATGAACTGGCACCGAGTGGCGAACGTGCTGAATTTTTGTATTTTTGATTGTTTTTTTTTGCCCGCGTCTGGCAGGTATTTTATCTGCTATGCATTAATTCTGTTATACCTAAATATAAGAATTGAATAAAGGTATTTTAGAACGTTGTCTTAATCAATACCTGTATTTTTGGAGGAAAAATATATTTAAAGAATGTTTTTTTATAGATTTTTGCACAACGATTTTATTTACAATACATCCTTTCGCGATATTCAGTGCCTATGGAAGCTCAGCTATGAACTTCTGGTAACGAAAATTTGGGAATGTGTGTTTTGGATGAAATGATCTCATTTTTAAATATTTTCAAAAGTTGTATCATAACATGGCGTTTATTCAAAAACAGTTTCCAAAAACAATCGGTTTACAGAGTGAGCTTGCGTAGGCACTTGTTTAGGTACACAATTACCAATTCTAAATATTTCCACAAAATATGTAAAAATTAAATCTGCCACACTTTTACTGTAACCCAAAACCAAAAAAAACACGAAGAAAAATTTACTGGAGGGCATTATCCTGTACATTTTCACAGCCATACAGTGATAAATGGCGTAAAAAGCCACCGCAGCGCCGGGCCAAATTTTCCACAACGTGACCCTGTGTTTCAAGGAATTGGCTTCACGGTTTGTTATACATTCCGATCTTTTTAAGCGAAATTTAACCACTTTTTTGGATCAGTGCCAACTTTCAATTTCCATTGGGCACTCGATATGGGCTCGATTTAACGATGACATGCGAACATTACTCGACCGTTCCATTTCACAAAATTTTAGCTCATCCACCCAAACGACCTTACCCACTAAACTCCGCCCCTAACCCAAAAAAAAATTCACCCACCTTCACATCCTTCTGAAATGCGAAAAGGTCGACCCTCTGCCAATTGGAGCCATCCAAGGCTAAAACGCCCCACAGACGGCAGACTTGTGCGCAGTGGCACAAAGTAACGATGTCAAGGTAGGAGAAAATCCTGCGTTTTTGGAAGAGCACTTTAAAGTGTTAGATTTTTTAAACACAAGTGCTTAAAGTGCAGATGAATTAGGGACAGGACATGTGGTAAGTGTAGAGTAAGTTGAAGGTGATAAAAGTGACAGGTGAATTAAGTAAACCAAACCACATTTCACATTCCTATACTCGACGAACCGTATGCTATGCATTTTTCTGAAGAAAACACTCCATCATGACGTCATAATCAATAAAATAAAAATATATCCAGCAAAAAAAAAGAAAAACATTCCTCGATTGTACGCGACTCCGCCTTTTTGTTTTTTTAATAATATTTTTCTTTTTGTGAAAGTGCATAAAATACATAAGTATCCAGCTCGCGCGTTATCGACGAAAACATAAATAATTTTGGGCGCATACTTTGCGGTCCGCCGAGTATACCAGTTTCATGTCGTATCACTTATATTTTATCACTTTCCTTATCACAAGAAATGCCACCTTTAACGAATTTATAAAAAAATGCTATTCCCACTCCTAAATTGCTTTTGTTATTCTCAACTAGCGCAATTGGAACCTGGCCCGCAAGGCATAATTCCTATGGTGCTAGACCAAAATTAGGCACAAAAACGCGTGCCGAAATAAAACCTTAAAAATTCCCACGTAAACTACCTTAAAATGAGTTCCTTTGGCAATCTGGTGTTTATGTTGCCGCCATGTTCAGGGGGTCCTGGCAGCAACGTCGTGATGAGATATACCTGGGTGCAAGTGAGCATTTGTTTGCTAATTGCATAATGGTATTGTGCACTTTTGTACAATAGGTATCTCAGTTGTACGTTTGTATGTATAATATCAGGGGTTTGAGTGTCGAATTGTCCCCATGCGCAGTAAATACATACCTAGTTTATTTTACGGGAAAAATTTTTGAAACTGATGAATCGGTCCTGGACGAATTTGAGTTCGCCGGAATGAAGAGTGAGTCAACTACCGTTGACGGAGATCGAAAATGTCGAAAGTTCGAAAATTCTGGGAAACTGAAATTTGTTTCAAACTGATTTATCAGGTTCCGAGATTTAGCCGTGCAGTGTCTGTGTAGATTTAGTGTCCAGTGTGTATTTATGTATTTTACCTACACCCAGATTATGCCAGTGACAAATTTAGCGTAAAGTTTCCACTTCCCGTTCCCAGTTAACTGTTTTTAATGTTTTCGAACGTCGTATCAAGTGACCAGGTGCCGGTTCCGCAAGTGGACAAGTTAAGAGTTAAAAGTTAAGAGTTGAGTAAAAAGACAAATGGCGAGTTAAGAGTAAAGTTAAAGTTTAAGAGAAAAGTTAAAGTTTAAGAGAAAAGTTAAAATTTAAGAGAAAAGTTAAAAGTTGAGTGAAAGGTTAAGAGTTGAGTTAAAGGTTAAAAGTTGAGTTAAGAGTTAAAAGTTGAGTTAAGAGTTGAGTTAAGAGTTAAGAGACAAGTGGAAAATGAATGTAAAAAAATATAAAAAAATAAAAATATGAAATTGGTATCGATACGGCTGTTCGCTGGCATGGTGCCAATGTTATATGCACGTCATTTGAAAATAACGTATCCAAAAAAATTATCGCTAAAAAAAGAAAAAATCGCCGAACGTTGTTTCGAAATGGCCGTGCGGAGACAAAATATGATTGAAGATCAGCGTATCGCGCTTCTGCAACGAATGACCCATTTGTCTTTTAAATCAACTTTTAACTCATCTTTTAACCTTTAACTCAACTCTTAACATTTAACTCAACTTTTGACTCAACTTTTAACCTTTAACTCAACTCTTAACTTTTAACTCAACTTTTGACTCAACTTTTAACCTTTAACTCAACTCTTAACTTTTAACTCAACTTTTGACTCAACTTTTAACCTTTAACTCAACTCTTAACTTTTAACTCAACTTTTGACTCAACTTTTAACCTTTAACTCAACTCTTAACTTTTAACTCTTAACTTGTCTACTTGCGGAACTGGCCCCAGTAAAATTTCCTGTGAAGTTTCGCGGGCATTACATTACATCTACTGGAAAATAAAAACTTAAATTTTGTTTTTTTCCATTGTGTAATTACGATTGAAGTAATTTATGGGAGATTTATATTTATTTCAAAATTTTCTGATATTTAAAAAATATCAGAAAATACTAAAAAAATGTAGCATTTACAATTTTTATAGGTTGATTCCGACTTCGAGTAATATTTTTAAATATTTATTTATTTTCAGTGATATTCCTAGATGATATTTTTTATTACCATTATTGTCTTCAATGCTAGGTACAATAAGGGGCTCTGTTCGATTCGAGATTAATCGAGACTTCAAGAATACTTCCTCACACTCAAAAAAGTATCGCACAGAGGCAAAGTTGCAAACAAAAAAAATTCGGATTTCTTTTATCATCTCGCATCACTTCACTCCCAAGAGAATCGAGACCACCCATTTTGAAAAATTTCACCCCAGACGATAAAAAATTGTCTGAAAATGTGTGCAGTGCAATGTAAATATAACGTATTTATTTATTTTTATATTTATTGGTTAGCTTCGGTTGCCCGGTAGCAGGTAAACAAAAAATATACATTAGCACTCCAATAAAAAGACAGGATGGGCCAACGTCCAATTGAATTGAAATATGGGTATTATATTACCTATGTAAATACTTTCTTACCTTCTCATTAAAAAATATTTATGACATTCGTGTTCTCAATTTTAAAATTCTATTTTAGTCGATTTTCGGCTAGTGTTCAAAGTGTATCAGTTAAAGGTACCTAATGCATTGTTTTGTTGAACAGATTAACAACAGAAGTAAAAAACGCGTTCAAAATTGATTTTCAGTTGACGTGTTACTGACAGTCAACTAAAGTGTGTAGCCACAATTTGATTCTATCTGCGGGAAAATATTCAGTGACTACAAACACCATGGGTAACATTTTTCAAATGGCGCTTGGCGCCAGACATTGAGCTTCGATGAACACTTTGTTTCACGTTTGCACACATTTGCACTGCAATAATTATTTAGAGTATTTATGTACACACCCAAATTACGGATTTCCTGAATGAGTGCACTTATACACTACAGCTAGAGCGACGCTTTCAAGTGGCTTGGGTCTTTTTTTTGCCACACTGATTTGCGCCGCCTGCGCATCACAACAGACGCGTGCTCTCGCACAAGAAAAAAACTCAGTCCCCCAACGTCTGTTTTTATTCCGGGTATTCCGGTTCAAAGTTGGGCTGTCGCCAGACCTTTCGGTGTTTCCGCTGTCATTGCAGCAAAAATAATCCGATCATGTGATCAATCTTGCTTGAACGTATTAAATGAAAAATTACGCAACGTCAACACCACACGCTGCACGGAATTGATGTAATCAACTGTCGATTATCAGATGGATTTGGGGATAAGCAGCTTTTCCGGAGGGGGGGAAGTTGAAATGGGTGGAAATGGTGGAATATAGCAAAAACTCCAGTTAACAAAAATTTGCCATTTGTCACTATTGTTCATATCATTTATCATTTCTGTATAATATTTTACGTAAAAAAATTATCACCATTTCTCAGGTAGACTTGTAGACATGGCTTCACTGCCTTGTTTTCTTGATCGCGGCGAGCCCCTTATTGCTGTATTCCACCCCAGTAAATATCACAATAATATTAATTCTTTAATTTTTTCATCATAGTATTTTGTTTTTACTATGGCATAATTAATTACGAAATTTACTTCAAAATTTTATTCATTGAATGATGATTCAAGTAGGACTCCACTATATTATATGAAAGTTGAAATGAATGCATCAATGCGACACATGAAAACAATGTGGCATATAAACAAAACATTGAGTTGACATGGGTGCCCATTGGTGTGTGCCGCTCTGACCCCCAAAACGCAAATGTCAATTCTGACATCATAAACCATTCCAAGCCAAATTACGGTAAGGACACAAAGAATAAAAAGTGCCCAAGCCATGGGCCGCGCATGGGTTATGCTGTAGTGTATAAGTCACCGCTACGGATTTCCTATGCGTTTTTTGGATATTTAAACGTGATTTTTTTGGCATTTTTGATACATTTGTAAAATATTCATAAAATTCGGTGAAATTTCGCTTGAATATCCCCCCATCCAAAAACATGCAATTTATATAACGACAAAAAAAAACATGAATAAAACTTTCGGGTCCCTAGGAAAACTTCTCATTGAAAGGAAATGTCACATGACATATCACATGGCATGGGTACAATCAGTAAAAGCACACACGCGCCACACACATAAATACTACCGTAATTCTCCAAATATAGCCCCAGTGGTGAATCGAATTAAAAATGATTCTATTGAAAAAATTAAAGGTATTCCATTCTGGGACAATGAAAAAACACAGAAAATTGTGGATTGGTTTTGTTTCGAATATTCAAAACGAAATGAAGAGGGATTTGAAATTTTGGGGGGAACATTTTTCCATGCAGACTACTTTGTGGCTAAAATTTCGGAAACTTATACATCTGTTTTAAGCACATTTGAGTTTACCACAGAGAATAATTTTATTTCTTTTTACAGTAGTTGACAGATTCCTCATTTACATCAACTCAAATGTGTCCAATCAGATTTTTCAGCTTCCAAAATTTCCCTAGGTTGTCAAAAAATCATCTACCAGATATTGGAAAAGGCAAAAAAAAATTCGACCGTTTGGCAAACGGAATTCAGAAAACGAAAAATTTGCCTTGGAAACAAAAATCTTAAAACTGAAATGTAAATCGCATGAAATTCACGGTGAAGGTTTACAAAATGTATCGTCAATATAATGTAAATCGCCTCACCAAAAACCACATGGAATTTCCCCACCTCCATACTTAATGACACAACTTCAATAATAAATCCCCCAGGGGGCTTATTCGAAGGTATACGGTACTCAAAAGCATGTGCATCGTAAATACATGCGCATGGCATGTCACTACCACATGGCAATGCCTCAACGCACTGCATACATTAAGACATCCCATAAGGAAAGAATTGATACGGTTGGATAACTTAACATCATTTGGATACATAGTGTGTGGGAAAATGTGTGAAATGGATACATAACTACAAGGCATAAATATCAATTTTTTATGAGAGACTTAAATACAAGTCAATGTTTTTATTGTGTTTAAGAGAGTAGAATGATAGCACAGTGGAAAATGCCTGCAATTTTTGCCAGGTAAGTTCAGCCCAGTATGAAGCGTATGCGCAAGTATGCGTTGCTGTACTCAAATCCACACGTAATCATTTATTCGTCTTAATTAATTAATTATTAATTACACACCACATAATAAATCAAACTCAAAAATAAGCTTGGATAAAGCTCTGATGACATTCTAACACCCTCAGCGGAACATCTGTTTCCGTACCAGTGACTATGTAATCTCCAGCACACTATCGATCGTTTGGTTATATCGACATACGGATTTTTTTAATCAACATTTTAAAACTCGATTTTTAAAAACATATAATCGTGCAACAGAAAAATCCTTTCCCAATTTTCTTATCATTTAACCTTGAGAGTCGAGGACGGTTCTCCAAACTCTGCAAAGAGAAAACTGATATACAAAAAAAACTATTCATCAACAGTATACAATCAACGATGGGTAAGTTCTCCAAAAAAAAACACTTTCTGTGTTTTGAGTTTTTCAAAAATGAATACCTGTGTTTTGAGTTTTTTTCTCAAAAAAACTCGAGTAACTCTGTTTTTATTTCTGTGTTTTTTGTAAAAACTCGAGTTTTTTGAGTTTTTTTCTGAAATACTCGAGTTTTTTCCAAAAAATTCGAGTTTCCCCCCCAAAAATTTCGATTTACAGCATTTCAATCTGGAAACAGTGGTTTTCTTATAAAATATTGGTTTTGCACATGTTTTAACCCCACATAACACTTGTGTATTCATTCAAGTGACAAAAAAGTTCATAAAAATGTCCACAATGAGGACATCAACATCACAACACCAGCAACAAAATGCCCAGAAACGACAATTTACGCAGTACTCCAAAATTATTCAATGGATGTGCAATGTAATAAGGTATACCTAAATGTCGAAATTAAATTGTCAAATCCACCATGAGATGTGCAATCTTGAATTTCTTTTTTGTACCATTATAAAATATGAATACATTATGTACATATTTACATTGGTATATACTATACATGCTTATCTTATCTTGTTTAGTTTAACTTAATTAATGTTCATTGAACCGCTTCGCTGAAAAAAAACCACAAAACTCAAAAAAACTTTTCTGTGTTTCCGTGTTTCTGTGTTTCTGTGTTCGCCAAAAAAAAACTCATTTGAGTTTTGAGTTTTTCAAAATTTATGAGTTTCCGTGTTTCTGTGTAAAACAAAAACACAGAAACTCAATGAGTTTCTGTGTTCAATTTCTGTGTTTTTTCCATCGTTGTATACAATCTAACATTGGCTTTGTAAACGGGAAACATGCAATATATAAAAATGTATATGTGGATAAGTACGGATTAGGAATGGAAAAGCGCCAAAAAATATGGCGCCACCGGAATTTTCAGAGCCAGGCGCCATGGGCCAAATTCGGAAGCGATAAGTAAAGCTTCAAGTGGCTAGAAAATATGTATAATAAAACTATTTACCTGTCACTTACTAATTATCTCTTTACTAGTCACTAATCGATTTACTTGCTGATGTGGCGCCATATAGCGCCATAACATTCGCCAGACACCTGGCGCAATAGTTTTGGCGCTGGCGCCAGCGCCATTCAAACGCTAGTGAACTGAAAATTAATCTCTAGGGATGGATGTGCGTATTCTACGTGCGGGTTTTTATCTACGACTATGCTATTTATTTACCCCGTTTCAATGAAATGCACTGCACAGTCTGCACTGTTTGTCTCATGTGTTTGAGATTTTATCAAAGATATAGCCATGAAAATTGTAGGGTATCCGGTTTAAAAAAAGATCTAAAATTTTTTTTTTCACGCCAATTACATCGCTATCAAAATGGATAAATTAAGTGCGCAATTTTCCGCGTGACTTTATACCGCGTGACAAAATACGGTATAGCTCTTTGTATAGAGTAGGTATTTACAATCCGATCAGCATAAATAAAAATTTACAAGCCGTTTGCTTAGCTACTCAACTCAAATAGGTAAATATTATATTACAGTATATCCTCGAATAACACTCCCTCGAATGACTCCCCCACCCTTGAATACGCCTCCCCCATTGTTGACGCAATGAGGGAAAAATAATCTTCCCCTCAAGTAACTCCCCCTTGAATAACCCCCGGGTCTTATTCGAGGATCTACGGTATTCTACTTAAAAATGCAGAACTTTCCTAACTCTCCATGACTCATAAAAAATTTAAAGTTTTTTTTCAATTGTCAACGTCAAGCCACACCCGAAACCAAACATGCCACATGGATGGATGGCTTAAACAATGTGTCATCTGCGTGCAAACAACGAATACCTAAACAATAAAAGTACATAAACACCTAGGTAGATAAACTGATCGGATTGAACGCTATACAAAGAATGTTACCGTATTTTGATGAATAAAGACACGCGAAAAATTGTATGTATTACGGATCAGTAACCTCGAAATTGCGTACTCACAAATCAGCTTCGAGCGTACTTGATTTGAATTTTGAGTTCGAATCTCCAGTTGACGGATGTGGGAGTTCGCGCGGAAAAAAGTGTGCCATCACGACAGCGACCAAATTCAATTTTAGCAGCCCGGTTTTAGTGTTTCAATGTTAAAAGTTCAACAGTTTTCAATCAATTAGGAGATGCCTGAAAAAACGTTTGGTGTAAAAATTTACACGAGACGCCCCCTTTTACAACTTACACTGTCTTTAAATAAAATTTGTAAAAAACCGTCTACTGACAGTACATTTTGCACCGAAATGTATCTAAGTTCTAGAAATTCAAGATCATTTGCAAACTGAATTTTTCCCAGAAACTGAAATTTTGGACTCTTTAAGAATGATGTCGTTTTCTGACACTTTCATACTTCATTATATCTGTTATAAAGACTTTTGAAAAAGTCACAAAGTAAAATCACATAATAAAAAATTTCAGTTTCCAGCAAAAAATTAGTTTAAATAAGCTTGCGCCGACTTTACATTACATAACAGTTTATTTTCACAAAAAAAATTGAAAGACATTTTCTCAGCCCCAACAATGATATCTACATATCATAAATCATTCTGTGGGGTAAGTGGGCACTTTTTTATCTCTGGTCTCATCATAAAGTGATTTATGTTTCCTGGCTGAATAGAACCAACTGTCACCGTAACGTGGAGAGAGCAATTTGTTTGAAAATGTTTGTTTTTTATATAAAACCTAGAAATTTTGCCAAATTTTGGGTGGAGTTTACAGGCAAAGCAAAAAACGAGCAAAGGTAAAATACTAATAAATATAAAAAAACACATCAAGTTTATAAAAACGTTGTTCAATATTGAACCATACGTCTAAAATTGGAAATAGACCGAAAAATTGGCACTTACATATTCTGTGATCTGCAAATTGCACATACGATATTTAGATAAATATAATTGCTGGGGAAAAAACAATTTCACTCACCAATTTTATATACACGATGCAAAATGAAACCATAAAAAACTATGAAAATATAACAGGTGATTTTGGATTGTCTTAGAGTTTTGGCATAAACTTGACGCACTTGTTTTCAAGTTTTCTTAACGCAAGCACAAAGCACTTTAACGGTACAGTACCGAACCGGAGTCGTGAAAAATTTCAGGTATTATAAGTTCCGTACCGGTGGTTAACAGTAAATTGGTTAAAAGTTACGGTACTGTTATTCTACTGTATCATTTACCGACACTCAAACAAGCAGATATACCGTAGGCTATTTTCCGGTTTTCCGGTTATACTGGTTATGTAACAAATCAGTTCCAACGTAAAGCCGGTCTCGCACCATTGTTAAGTGTCTTGTGTTGAGACACAAAAAATTATGATGACAAAAACATTTTATGACAAGAACTACGACAAAAAAAATTTCACATGTATTTGTCAAATGCGACATAGCATCTAGAGTAAAATTATCTTTAGCATTTACCGGGGATATTTCGTGACACTTGAAAAACATTCCCGCCATTTTGCATTTTATCGGGTGCGAGAGTGGTCCAGCCAGGGCTACCGCACCCCCACCTAGGGTTGGCCGATGTTTTTTTTTAACGTTTTTTTTAAAAAAAAAACATCGAGTTAAAAAAAAACGTTTTTTTTCCAACCCTACCCCCACCCGAAAACGAATCCACGCAAAATAAAAACAAAATCAACTCACATCATTGCCATTATGGACCACCGCTCCATTTTTGGCCACGCCCCCGAAACGACTCAATTTCGCCGGCGACTGCCTTCTGGACATCTTCGCGTTGCCCACCCCCACAGCGGGTCGTTTTCTAGGGGACCCCCCGCCGACGCACAGCTGCGAGTGACTGGCGCCGGTGCAGAACGGGTCTGACGGCAGGTGGGACCCCCCGCCGCTACCGGCTGAACACTCGAGTAGTTCCGCACTGGGGGGGGGGTATATTTAGGCATGAATGGAGCAAGGAAAGACCCCCTGTTTGAATAATCCCCCCTGCACTTGGTAGATGATTGAGGGGGATAAATGTTCCTCACAGCTCGAATAACACCCTGTGAACAGTATACCGTAGAGGTACAGTGAACCAATACATTCTACTTTCCAGAGAGGAAACGGTGTAATTGTGGCAATTTTTCGCCATTTTCGGCAATTTCCATATTGCCGGTAAATCCCCACTTCACCAGTACAATATTTACTTCCAAAAAGCGGCGAATGCAACGAAAAATTTTATCAATTGTTCTCCTTAATTAAATGATCAAATAATCAAATTATTTCTCCCCACGTTTACCATTCAAAATAATACTCACGCAAGAAAAATTCAAACACAAACATTTCAAAATAAAACTTTGGTAAAATTCAAAAACTCAAACCACCACCCCTGCTAACCTATCGTCGTCAGTATCCACGTGCGCGCCGACAGCGGCCCCCCCGGACGGGCCCCCCAATGGCACGGTGCCAAGGCCCGCCACTTTTGAAGCACACCCTGCCCTGCTGAGTAGCGATCTTTAGGCACTTTTTTGTCGGGCGCACACAGGGAGTTTGCGAGTGTTTTGGCACCTGGGGCACTCCCAGAACCTGTTAAATGTCAAATGCATTGCAAAGTGTCAAAAGTGATGTAAAATGCTCTGTAAAATGGCAAATGTCAAATAGTTTACCATTTTTCAGGGCATTTTACATGACTTTCGACACCATGCATGACATTTGACATTTACAGGGTTTGAGAGTGGCACCCGGTTGGCTCGGAGTGCTCGGTGTCGAATTGAAAGTTGCCGAGCAGTTTGGACACTCGTGTATCAGAGTTGGGAAATGGTAGTATAGTTATTATTGTGATTCTGGTTTGGAGATTTGGGGGGATTTTCGGTGGTGGCAACTTTTTTATTTAGTGGTACCATTTTCCACGTAGATGAATATTTTTTTGATAGAAATTTTTCCAAACCGCTCGCGTGAATCTGAATGTTTTATTTCAATCAGAAATATTAGTTACACTTCTGAAAGTGTTAAATTGCATGGATGTAATTCAATACATGTGGCGACATATAATCACGATAGAAGGGGCAGTCACTCTGTTAAGTGTAAAGTGTCAAATGTCATGTAATAGGTATGTAAAATGTCAATTTTAAAAAACGAAAAGATTTTATTATCGAACTCTTAACTTCATGCCTGACAATTTTACAGGACATTTTGCATTACATTTGACACTATTTTATACTTAAAGTCGGCGGACATTTCAGCCTACAAAATCGGAGAGTTAGAATTCGCTCGTGAATAGAGCGAACAACGAAACTTGTGTCCCACGCGCACGCTAGAAATTGAAAAAGAAAATCATATTAAAAGAAAAATGGACGTTTCGCTGCGTCCGTGCGTGCCACGCCCTAGTTATCTACATTTTCAACGTTGCTCGTAAAGAATTTGACCTTTCAAACTACCGTTTTACCATTCAAACTACCGTTTTTGTTTTTATTTTATTTTTCATTCGTTGGCTCCGTTCCAACAGAAGAGAACTTGGCAGCTGGCCAAAATTTCGAAATCCGCTATTAATATGAATAAAATAGGCTCACAATAGCTATATAACCATGTATATCAACAAAAATAGTGATTATGAAGGTGGAAATTGGCAAAGCGAAGCAAATTTTAACGATTTTTAGCTAACTTTCAGTTTTCACTCTCATTTGTATAATACGCAACTGGTAACTGGGATAAGGGCCAAGTTTTCATACGTGACCCGATCTATTCCAATGGTTAAAATATTGCGTCACAATACCGAATGCCGTCATGCACTCTCCACTGGAGAGACTGACGCAAATGTTTGTAGGGCGATACGTCTGCCGACTTTAACAAGGTGCGGGTTGGCATCTGGTCTAGGTATGAATGTTAGAAGTGCCAGACAGCAGAGTCATGGTGTTTTACAAGTTTTACAGTCATGGTGCTCTTGAAGCAAGTGGACAAGTGACAAGGAAAGGCATAGGATGAGGAAAGCGATAAGTAACCTTGTATTTGGTGAGTATCGATGGCAAACCACCTGGGAAAAGTGTTTCAATTTCTAAAGTGTTTTTTTCTAAAACAGCTATTCGAATATCTATTTATCAAAAAATCGTTTTCGATTGTTCGACTTTTTTTGCCATCGTTACCGGCCTGTGCCTGTTCTGCTGGCATGTAAACCGTTTGGCATGTAGACAATGGATGCGGGTTTCCAAGGTTTTGACCCACTCGGAGACTTGATAAGTGACAAATCCCACCTCCGTAGAGATAAACAGCTGAAAATTATTCTGGGGGCTCGCTGGAGCAATATATATATATATACATGATATATATGGCAAAATTGTTACTGGCGGTTTATATGCCAAGCGAGCCTACGTCATCGTTACTGGCGAGGAGTCGTGACAATATTTACGTAAAATATTTAAGTGAGAATATTATCATTTGGGTAATCACCTGTTTTGCAGAGTTGTTAAAATACCGGTATTTTTGGAAAGTGTAAGTGTAAGCGTAAATACACTTTCCAAATTTTGAGTATGGGTACCAAAAGTGTAAGGTATTTTAAAAATACCTAGGAAAGTGTAAAAAAAAGTGTAAGTGTAAATTTTTTTTAGAAAAAGCTCTCACTGTTGAGCATTAGAAAACACCACTGTTTTCACCTTTAGATCAATTTATTTATCATTTTCATGCATTATTTCACATTTTACTGCCTTTTATGAAACATTTCAGACTGTAACAAATACTGTAGTGGTATGAAGTTCCCTAATAATGGCACTTTTTCAGTGTTGATATTTTACTGATTAAGCAATGCGATACACACTGTTTAAATGCAAGAATGGACATGCAGCAAATGTCAATGCAAAAGCCAGTTGACTTTGTGTCCAGCTGGTGAATTTCCATTGATCTTGTCCTTTTTACAAAAGTATGATGAAACTGTAGAATACCATGAGTACTGATCAAAGGCTAGTTTGTACATTTGTCATATTTTCTACATTCAATGCATAACTGCATGTGTGCACTGTGCAGTTATTTTTTGTACATGACCCTATTTTATACTTTCTCAAAAACATAAAACAGGGCCATCTGAATTAAAAAAATACACTTTCTGTACCCGGGTACTTTGCCCAGGAAAGTGTAAAAAAAGTGTATGGGTATTTTATGAAAGTGTAAGTGTAAGTGTAAATATAAATACCCATTTACCCGGGTATTTCGGGTAAGTGTAAATACACTTTCGCAACTCTGCTGTTTTGTCACTTCTTGACTCACCACTTAGCACTTTTTCTGTCACTTGTCCACTTGCGGAATAGCTCCCCGATCCCCAGTCACAAACGAAGCATATGCATACTCAAGCTAATACAGGTCGCCTCAAAACTTCGCACCACGCGCATCGCAAATTTCAGTGCCAGGCACCGCGCATTTCATTCAGCTTTGTATGACATACATAGGTAACTTTATTTATTTATTTATTTGCGAAAAGCGAGTAAATAGACAGATTAAAAAAGTAAATTTGACAAAAACAGCAAAAAATGTGAAATTGGCGTGAAGAATATTAGATACCAAAAAAGTTCAAGAATGACCCTGCGCACACCAGTTTTCAACCGAAACTTCGAAAACTCATAAATCAGCTTTGAACGAGTTTGAGTTCTCTAGGATGAGTCACTTTTAATCTCCGTCAACTGTAATTGACGGACACCTCATTCTAGAAAACTCAAATGCGTTCAAAGTTAATTTATGAGTATTCGAAATCTTTCCGAGCCACAGTCTAGACGCGCACTTTGTCAAGTGACAAGTGTCAGCTTTGAAAAAGATTAGTAAAAGATGTTAGGATTGCTAAGATTTACAAGCGCCCCCGTAAACTTATGAAATCTACTTTACCCTACCATCCCCCAGCCAGACAGGACAGATGATAAAAAAACTGATTAATAAAGGTAATTTGAGCGGCGTAATGGCGCAAGCGCCAAAGGAAGCGCCATGGTGCCTCAGAATGAGATTTACTATTATTTTACCTATGTTGTTCGACATGCAAACTATATTTACTCGGTGGACCGCGGCGCAAAGTATACGCCCAAAATTACTTATGTCTTAGTCGATAAGCGTCGAGATGGATACTATTGTACGAATTTTTCACAAAAAGAAAGATATTTTAAAAAGAAAAAGGCGGAGTCGGGTTCGGATACAACCAACGTATGTTTCATGCCTGAACTTTATTATTTTTTGGAATAAGTTTTATATTATCAACGACGACGTCATGGTGGACTGTTTTTCAATTTTTTTGCGCAAGCATGCAATTTTGCAAACCGACTTTGGTTCTCGGTGATTTCTGCATGCTACCACGATATGGTAAGCCGTGATATGTTAGTGAAGTATATGGTATCCAGCCAATGTGCTTCCACATACTTCCAGTGTGAAACATCACCCACAATAAATTAGCATTTCCTTATACACCTAATTGGGGTGCGTAGATGACCAGCGGGCAGGGGATTAGCACATCATGGGGGATTAGCAACATTAGGTTTACACGAACAGTACATAGCGCGGGAGGGTGGCACACAACAATGCAATTACACACAGCAATACATATGGCTTTATGTTTGCTCACCATGGGTAGGTGCCATGAAATTTCACATATTATTGGCCAAAATGTTGCAAGAATCCAATGAAAAGTATTTTCAGGCACCTGCTATGGAGTCTCCAATGGCGCACCACACACAGCAATTATGAAAGTTATGGAGTTATGAAATTGTGTTTTATTTTGCATGCGTAAGCTGAAATCATGTAAAAAATTCAATAACTCAGTGTGGTTGGTAAACACAGTGGTATACATACTGTTGTGGGGCCACCCACACTGCTTTCATTTAAACCTGCTGCTGCCAATCCCCTGCCCGCTACTCATCGTGCCCCCCAATTAAGCGGTATAGATGACCAGCAGGTATAAAAATACATGACTGGTGGGTCCACATGACTAGCGGGTTAACATGACTACTGGCAAAGGCTTGTATGAAATCCCTGTATTTGTTGACTCAAACACTTTTGGAAGCTTTACAATAATTGTTTGTTTAAAAAACATTATAAGATAGTGGCCAGGCCAGTCATATGTAAAACTAATATTTTTGCCATTTTTCAATAAATTTTTCAGAAAACTCTACGAGAATTGATAATTTGACCACAACAGCACTAAAAATTCTGCACTTTTGCCATTCAAACCACCATGTACACATAGGAAGGCAGTTTATAGGACTCCTTGTTAGAGGAAGTTTAATATAGAGAGCTATATGCAATGTTACCTAGGTATAGCTGGCCTCTGAAAAACACTAGAAGCAGGGCACATCATGTGACATACTTATTTTTTTATACTGCACGTGCTCATTCATACATCCATAAATACAGGCATATAAGATTAGCATTCCAAAATTGGGTGATAAAAATAATATTGTGAAATATATTCTCAGGATCTCTCAAAATACATTTTTATCTCTCTGGGAGCAGCTAGAAACAATATACCTATATGTTATATTTAAAAAAATCTCAGAAAATATCTCAAAAATAAAATTACCGTATTTCCTACAAATACCGCCAGGTCTGAGCGAGCTGTGAAAATAATAAACGCCTCGAACTAAACTTACCCACTTAACGTTAAATGTCACTGAAAAAAATATTATTTCTAAAATTGTAATTTATATCTATGAATCAGGATGTTTATGAATCAGGAGTCTCCAAGATTTTGGCCCTCGCGGGGGCTGGATATATTTATAGCAAATCGCTCCTCCGGAAAATAGGAGCGCTGAAAATTGTTCGGGGGCGGGGGCTGGAGGGGGGCTTGGGCGGGGGTTCGCGTGGGTAAAATATATACCGTATTTCCTCGAAATACACGCTGGGGGGTATTGTTTCAGAGTGAGAATTTTAAGGGGGGGGTTAAACGAGGGCGGGGTATTTCGAGGGGGGCTTATTATTTCGCCAGAAATTTTTTGAAATCCCGATACAAATTTGTCGTTTGTCATTTACGCAGACGTCGAAAAATACACCAATAAACACCATGTAATAGAGTCTATACATGTTATACACTTACATAAGTATACAGTACACTATACACTCACATAAGTATGTACCTAGATGGTAAAAAAAGGTTCTAACGTAACACAGTGGGTTTTTTTCACGTCTGTTCTGCATTGCCCCGATCACAAACCGCAGCTTTAGTCATGTATGTTCCCTTTACATACAATTAGAGGGGGGTATTTCAAGGGGGTGGGTAATTATTTCATAGTGTCCCTTTTGAGGGGGGGGGGGTATTTCGAGACGGGGGTATTTCGAGGGGGGTATTTCGAGGAAATACGGTAGGCTTTTTCAGTGCATGGAAGGTAGAAAGTGGAAAAAAATCGTTTAAAACAGGTTAAAGAAGCCAAAATAGACTAAAAATAGGTATACAAACATGTGTATAGGCGAAAGGCGCGATATTGAAAGTGAAATACTAAAAAATGGCATGAAAATTAACGAATTTGACAAAAATTGGGGCACAATTTCTCAAAGATCGCTCCAAATAGGTAGATAGCTGAGCGATTTTTTTTTGGGGGGGGGGCTCAGGGGGTAGTAGCCAAAAAATTTGCCTCGGCATAGATAGATAGCTGACCGGTCTCCGAGATAGATACCGTATTACTTCGAAATACCTCCATGGGGGTTTATTATTTCACCAGCAAAATTTGAGGGGGTTTATTCGAGGGGGGTATTATTTCGTCAGAAATTTTCATAAGGATCGTAGTAAATAGTAGGCATTTGCGTACCAAAAACAGGTAATAAATGTGTCCAAACAGGAAATATTTGGACATAAAAACGTAGATAGCTACACAAACTAGTCTATGTGTAGCTGCAATGCAAATTAGCAGTAATATACATCATGTACATTGCATACATGATGTATTTATTACGTACATGACGTACATCATTCCGAGGGGGGTATTTCGAGGGGGGGTATTATTTCCCCCGCCCATTTTGAGGTGGGGTTAATTCGAGGGGAGGGGGGTTAATTCAAGGGGGCGATAATTCGAGGTAATACTGTAGATAGCTGGCGGATTTGTGGGCGGGGGCAGCCCCCCCCCCCCCACAGCCCCCTTAGGAGACCCTGTTATGAATCGGTATTGGTAATTCGATGTCTTTATTTATGCATGTTTGTAAAACTGAAAGAAATGGTTATAGATAGCAGTAGTAGAAGCACCAGAAGTAAATTAAATCTTAGAGAAACATGCACACCTAAAGTGACACTGAGTTGATCGAAAAGTTTCAACCCTTTTTTATCGAAAATTTGAGTTCTTCCCAATTTACTAGATAATAGATCCTCAGTCAAAAAAATGTTCACTGCAGTGGTCTTTGTATTCTACCCATTAAAATCTCTGAAGGTAAACAGTGTATTTTTAGACTTGCGCGTGACTATTGCTGGTTTTGAAAAGGGGTTATCAGCTTTTATATTTAAAAACTACCTGCTACACAATTGCACCGAACTCTACCGTATTCCATCTGAATAACGAACACAAATATGCCGAGTGAAGCGCATACTTTGGGCAGAATCCTTCTATAATTAAAGGAAAAAGTCTTGTGATAAATTTCGCAATTAATTATTCCATACTAAAAGTGAAATATTATGATGAAAAACTTCATAATTTTTGGCTCAGTATTCAGATGGGTTATGGTAGGTTTCCATGCATAGTGTGATGTCCGCCGACTATAGTACATATTTTTCATAACAATACAGAATTCAGTGCAAAATTAATCATGATTTATGACTTAACCCATCAACATTTTGTAGCATTTTGTACATAACACGCTATCCACTGAGCATAAAAATTGTTGAAATTGCAAAAATAGGTACTATATACGGGTCGCTGAACGCTATACAAGAGTGATACCGTATTCTGATGAATAAAATTACTCCATACATTATACACCGATTATACACATTATACAAGTTTACCGATAGTGTGAGTAGTGAAATGTGCATCGGAATAATATTACTTGTTTCCTCATTCAGATGGTATATGGTAGATTTTACCATAAAGACTATACCCATTTGCAGCAGTACGAATGCGGTAAATACAGCCGAAACCAAAAAATTGAACGTATTCCCTCAAATAAGAACGCACGTTCAAAAATCAACAAACAATCAAAAAATCGATACAGCATATTTCCACCCGCTGTTTATTAAACACACAAAATGTACAGCGTACAAAATGTACAGAACATGGGTCGCTATGAAAATTGACAAAGAAATGGGAGGGGTGGAGAAAAGCTGTGCGGCAAGGAAAATCAATAATTGTGCCAGCCGGCTGCACGGGGTATATGCCGCGCCTGGACTGCACGCGTATAGTGTACACACTGTGTCATTTTACAGAATGTTCATTTGACATATGATGTGTTTTTTGTTGAGGATGTTGGATCGGGTTGTAGAATCATGATATGATGGACGGTGTGGAACAAAATCTTGTCTGTCAATTCCAAGATTTTTGTCTGCATATTGATGTGAGTTAAAATGAAGTGTTGTGCTTACTATTAAGACTTTGAGACTGGGACCCACATTTTGGTGGGAAGAAAGGCACACACCCAATGAATGTATGTAAATTAGTAATAACTTTGTGAAAATTTATCAACGATTGATTTTCATACAAATTTTATGGATGTATCCATAAAATAAAAATAATAATTGCTCTAAATGTTTTCCACAGGTTTTTTATTTTTGTTAAAAATGTGTTCAAAATTGCAATTGGAAAATTCCATACCAATTTAGTGATTCTGAACAATTTTTACAAAAGACGGCATCTCAATGGTATGGAAAACATTGCAATTATTTATTTTAATCTGTAAAGTAAATTGAATCAGTAAAATACTTGACACAGCAAAAAATGGGTGTTTGATGCATTGGGAAGTGGGCTAAATGCACTTGAAGTGGCATGCTTCCACATACTTTCACCAGCATCATGAAATTGGGCATGAAGTGTCTTCCATCTGCTTCACCTAGCTTCACTGATTCTTCACATGCTTCCAAAAATGTGGGAGACACTTGCTAGCACTTCATGACAGCATGATATGAATAAATGTGAAGTGTCTTCACACAGATTTCTGTGAATCTTGTAGAAGCACTACCATGCTTGTTGAAGCATCAGGGATTGTCAGTGTGAAGTGACTCAATGATGCTTCACCACCCATTTTAGCAATTTGACCCTTATGATCTAAATGTTGACAAGAAAACAGGATAAAGGAGGAAAATCAACATTGTAACAAGCAAATACATTTGTCCATTAAGCTTGTATATTACCTGGGCAGTGAAATGTTTACTTACACTTCTCTATAATGGGAAATTTACTGGTATCAATATGGCAGTTTTTCAAAAATGGTGTTTAAACATCATCAATTCACATCTGCTATCAAGTCCAAACTGTGATGATTTCAGTTAAAATGTCTTATCAATGCTATACCAGAAGATGTTAAGGCCCTGCTGCAGCAATACCGGACTTCTCAACAGAAAAATGCATCAGCATGCAATCTGGGGGTGTACATTCACATTTTATCTGTGCTCATGTAACTGTTTCCATTCAGAATTTTGTTTGTAAGAAAACACACTTGTTATCTTGAACACAGGACCCTATAGACCCCTCTGTGGCTGTTACCGCCCAGTGATACATGGTGGTTCATATTAGATGGAGTATGTGTTTCCTGCTTGTAGCTCACAGTTATTAAAATTGAGGCATACAGTAAAGGAAATATTTGTGTAGGTGGACAGAATTTTCATCTGAACGATGATGGCAATTAGTTGGAGTGAATTTTTTCATTTAATATTCATTGTAAAGAGATTCTACTAGTGATAAGTTTGACTATCAAAAAAGTTGAATTTATATGAAATCTTTGTAATAATGCATACCATATTTTTGCACTTGAAGAAGGGACATGACGCATCTGTAATTGGATGGAAACTTTTTGGGTATAATACTCCCACTCCCAAAGGACACCTTCAATATTTTATCAGGAAACACTTATGAAACATGATAATGTGTCAAAATTGGTGCTTTTTCAGAAACACTTCAAATATTTTTTTCAGTGGGACCTGGTTTGATGGAAAAACTGATAAATAAAAGATCCTATGCAGCTGAATCTTGAATGAAGCCAATCAACTGATGCCAGTCATCGGATATGTCTAGCAAATTGTAGAAAATACCCAACTGAAGAAATAAATAATGGAGCACCTTTGAACAACAGGGAACATCCAGTAGAAATATGGACATAACAATGAACCTGCAAGAACATTTCCATGAAATAAAATCAATTAATTTGATAGCTAAAAGCAACATGAGGGGAAAGGGATTAGACAGCCCACAAGATGCCTTTCCAAATTGATATTTACTGTTATACCTTTCATTTGCCAGTAATCCGTTCAGGAATCAGAAATAACTCTTTGAAACCATTATCCATGTTTAAGCACTGGACTATTTTAAGGGGTTTATCAGATTTCTTAAAGGCTCTCTGACTATTTTTGCTGTAAATTAGGGGGGTGTATCCATGTAATTGAAGGTGTAATCACAGCTGCCCTAAAGCAGACAAACATAAATAATTATAGACTCCTGTAGAATTCATTCAACATTTTCAATCAATCAACTACATACTGTAGTGTGCAAGCAAAATAAATAGCAAACTGAGATGAATTCTACATGGGAACTGCACCCACTGCTAACCTGTGGTTCATGCATATACAATACAGTGCTATTTTTTTATACATAGTACATGGACTGACCCATAATTATTGAGTTTTTTTGAGCTGGTTGGATAGATGAAAGATACATTGCACTATTCTATACTACCCTAATTATATTTATGAATTCTGTATTGCAGAGTGAAATTGGCATGCTTCCAACATGAAGGCACAAAGAATTGCATGTGAAGTTAGGCGTGTAAAAAGCACTTTTTTAACAGTCCTGCTTTTTAAATTGGGCAAACATTGCCAATTTATGATAACTAGAGTACTTTAGTCTACAAAAATCCCCCTATAATAATCTTCACTCGTATACCCCCTCTAAAATGAGTGCAAAAACATGGACTGATGAAAATGCTGAAAAATCCACCTCGAAACCCCCCCCCCCACATACCTTTCTGGCGAAAAAAATCCCCCGGGGTGGTATTCCGAGGAAATATGGTATTTATATTTCCCTTAACGAGAAGAAATAAAGTAAAAGCATCTGTGCAATTTCATTCAGTCTGTGCGCAAGAAATTAACCAGTGCCGTATCTATGCATTTATTTGTGCTGGAATGGGAACAGTTACAGGAAAAACTGAATTAAGATCTAAGAAGACAATTTTCAATGTCCGTCCGTGCGCTATGCATTTGTAAAATAGTAAATATCAAATTATTTATCTGTTTTTTTTTGCATTAAATGGCGCACCGCACACTGAAATTTTGCGATCAGCGTTCGAATGTTTTTGCACGCTGAACTACAAACGCTGAAATCAAAATCTCAAGAACAGAACGTTTTTAATGCACAAAAAACGCATCTCGCATGCAAATTACGCGAAATACTGCTAATTCCGAACTTTTACGTTTTAAAAACGCTGTGTTCGTTAGATTTTGATTTCAGCGTTTGTAGTTCAGCGTGCGAAAACGTTCGAACGCTGAACGCAAAATTTCAGTGTGCGGTGCGGCAAAGTGTTGAGCTGACAGTTTGAGACACAAATCCGTGGCGCCATTGCAGAAAGCATCAAAGTTCAAAGTAAAATGTCAAAAGTCATGTAAAATGTCGTGTGAATTTTTGTCGTATCATTTTACAGTGAATTTTTCATGACTTTGGCACTTTGCATGACAATCGACGTTTTACAGGACGTTTTACAGGGTTTGAGTGTAGGTTTGAGATTTCATAAGGGGAGTTGATTTAGGGGAGTACCTCAAGTTAATACAGTACATTTATTTTAGCCGGCAGTGATACCCGGTCTTATTCACGTTTGACGGGGGGGGGGGGTTTGACGTTTGGCACCTGGCTGGTGCAAATGTCGCAAGTACAATGGGCAAATGACAAGTAGAGTTGTGCAAAATTAAGTCAAGTGGCTGGGCAAATGAGATGTGAATCTGTGAGTGGTAAAAGTAAACTTGGGCGTAGAAATACTTGTCATTTAAGCTTACTTGTCACTTGACTTATCCGTTCGTTTATGTTTGTTTGTTATATTTCGTTGTTTAAATTCTTAAGCTTTTCTAGTTTAGTATCCACTTCTATATTGACATTTTTAACGAAATTGGCATAGCGCCAGAATTTCGAGTAATTCCTGGTTACCGCTGCGATGCGCCCGGCGCTTTTTTCCGCACGCGGGAATCGCTGCAAATACGGTGAGGTTCTTTTTTCTGTATCGGTTCAGCTTTGTTTCAGAATGCGATTTCAAGCTGTCCGTAAATCGGTAACGGGTTTGGCAAATCTACTTTCTGTCACTGGCTCCCTGGCTGGCCGTTTGCCAAGTTCTGTACGCTGCGCATATTACGCATCGGTAGCAGTCTGCTGGCGCGAAATGCAGAAAGCCGTTTTCCACATACCGTATTTCCTCGAAATCCCCCCCCTCGACATACCCCCCCCCCCCCCTCGTTCTACCCCCCCTCTCGGGACCACTATGAAACAATCACCCCCCCCCCCTCGAAATACCCCCCCCCCCAAATTGAGTGTAAAGGGAACGTACATGACAATAACTGTAGTTTGTGTTCTGTGTAATGCAGAACACACGTCAAAACAATGTTGGTGTCACGTTAGAACAGTGTTTATACCGTCTACATACTAATATTAGTCTACATAACCTTATAAATGGCGGTTTTTGTGTGTTTTTCGACGTCTGCATACGTATCAGACGACAATTTCGTACTGGGATTGAAAAAAATTTCTTGTGAAATAAAAACCCCCCCTCGTTCTACCCCCCCTCTCGAGACCACTATGAAACAATCACCCCCCGGGGGGTATTTCGAGGAAATACGGTATTGATGAATATCAGCGCACAAAATTTTGTTAAAAAGTCTGAGTTAAATTTGAAACTTTCCCGAAAAAGTGCAACTTTCCCTTGTGGCAGTGACCGAAAGTGACCAAACCTTCACCTGCATTCAACCCCCCAAAACCGCAGCCCGTGCCTGTTTCCACTCGGTGGCTGGACCTTCAGAATCTGCACAGCCACATGTTCGCACGGCTGCGTTCGAAGCTTCCACTAATGATCCGGTAATTTTTGTCGTTGTTGTTTTGTTGTTGTTGTTTTTTTTTGGGGGGGGTAGTGGAGTGGGCTGATTTAAGTAAAAAAAAAATTGGGGAAAATTTGTGATTTTTTATCGTTGCACGGGATACTGGGAAATGTTCAGGTGTGAACACTTTTTTGCTACAAAACGCCAATTACGACGACAGTTAAATTTCTACGATTTCTTACATTCGACAGAGAACGCACATAATTTTAGCCCCCTGTGCGTACGCTCGACCCACGATTATCATTTTTAAGCGCGTGGTGGGCCTCGAAAGGTTCGTAAAAATCACAAGTTTGTATAGGGAAAACGAGACGCCCAGCCGAGCAAAATTCACGTGCAGTTTTAAGATGTAGGCTGGCGCGAGTGTGCTGAGTAACAGTGGCACATGGCTCGGTGCCAATACGCACAGGAATTTCTGCGCGCACTGTAGGTGCGAACGCAATTTCGAATATGATAATTACAGATGTCGTCATTAGGGTTGAAAAAAAAACGTTTTTTTTAACTCGATGTTTTTTAATAAAAAACGTTTTTTTAAAAGCTCCCAGATATGACCTTGTGTCAACATATATAGGTATATCAGACAGTGGCAATACTCTGTGATGTTATATATGACCATATAATGTCTGTGGAGCCATGGGATAGCATTATAAGTGGTGATTTGTGTCAAAAATATCCATTTTTGTCGACATATTGTTCGTATATCGCCTTATAGTTGAATGTTTGTGACTTCAGGTAAAGTTTGGCACGGAATAGTGATCAAACAGGGTTATAAAACGAGGTTGTTACTTTGGGAGTGAAGTTACACACTGTGGAGGTACATGGAAGCACATTACCTCAATATTATATACTACAGCAACATATGACGGCTTATAAACCCATGGTAGCACATAGAAATGGATACTTTGATCCTAAAAATGCCACAAAACCAATTAAAACAACCACCAATGTCAATTTGTGTGTGAAATTGCGCGCTTGCGCGCAAAAATTTTGCAAAATGCCTAGTGCTTAGTACTAAAAATTTCGGTTGATGTTTTTTTTTTAAAAAAAAACATTTCGGACGTCATGTTTGTTTTTTTAAACGTTTTTTTTTAATAGTCGTCATCGCTTCGGTTTCGGGTGTCGAAAAAAATTGTTCCCAAATATCAATATTAAAAGAACATTTTCCGCACGTGCGGAACCGAAAACGTTCGAACTTTGGTGGAATTATCATGACTGAGAAAATAGCTGGTTACTCCACACTGTAACCGATCCACATTTACTTTTACAAGCCAATTTCGCCACCTTTTTACAAAATATCGTTTTTAGAATATAAGTTTTTTAGAATATTGACAATTTTGACAATTCTAAAAACGGTTTTCTTCTGCCCCTAAACATGCAACCAACGCAGTTATTGTTGTCCGATCGCGATGTGGGCAAGCTTTATACCGTGTCGGCGGATGCACAGCGGCACCTCAACTTTCAACACAACTTAAATTCGGATCGAATCAACAACTTGGTGAGTGGAATTGAGTGTATGGTGCAATCAGAGGCCACTGCAGTGCTCTGTAAAATGTCATGTTAAGTGTCAAAAGTCATGTAAAATATTTACCCTGTAAGATGAACTTTAACATTTTATTGTGCAAAAAGTGTCAAAAGTCATGTACAAGATTTACCCTGTAAGATGATACTTCACCATTTTATAGTGCAAAAAGTGTCAAAAGTAATTTAAAATGTCAAACGAGTAGGAAATAAAATAAAATATAATTTTTTTTGACATTTACATGAAATTTTAAATCACTTTTGAGCATACCCTCGCCAAAACACCCCCCTTCCCAACCCCTCCAGTGGTCCACGTTGGGCGAATGCAGTTGGGTAGCCCGACGCCCGACAATCGACACGCTGGGCATTCTGCGGGCTGGCATCGTGCCAAGCGCTGACAGAATCAGGGCTGTGTTGTTCGGGCGCGACGGGTCGGGCAAGAGCGTCGGCTTGGCGCAGATCGCCCATTACGGCCACGTTAATAGGATGGTCGTGGTTCATGTGCCTAGTGGTGGGTTGGGGGGAGGCAGGGACGTACGCAGGATTTTTGAGCGGGGGATGCGGATTGTATACGGAGCCCGGCGAACGGGGGGGGGGGAGCGGCGCCTCCCCCCAAATTTTGGCCCTATAGTCAAGAAATGGAGCCATGGCGCTGGCGCCAATTGTAGGCGCCAGCGTCATGGCAGTATTGGCGTTGGCATTGGCGCCAACGTCCACTATATAGGTATCGATTGATACCTAGATATGTAGTACTGGGATCATATTGGGTAGTTTTTAATGCCGTCAGACTACTGAAACACAGCTATTAAATGACGGGGTGGGGATTTGCGCGCTTTTCAAAAAATTTTCAAAGTGCATGGAAAATCGCTTTAGAAAAGTGTCATTCCTGGCAAATTTTCATGTCCTGCCCGGGAACGGGGGGGGGGGGCGGCCGCCCCCACCCCGCCCGCCCCCCTGCGTACGTCCTTGGAGGGAGGGGTTATTTTAGACTTTATTTGGTCTGGATTAAGTCGTTTTGAAAGTGATCCCATAAGATATAAGTTGTTTGGTAAATGAGTCAGGAATTGTTCGTTTTTATTAATAAAGTGTTTTTCAGATAATTGTTTTCGCGCAAGTTTTCATTTGATCATCATATAAGAGGTTCTTTAATAGTTTTTATGGGTATCCAGTGTAATATAGTCCCCGACGGGTATCTGGTATTACGCAATGGTTTTCAGAGGTATCACCTAGGTAGGGTTGGAAAACGTTGGTACGTTTTTTTTTAGCTCGACGATTTTTAAAAAAAAACGTTTTTTTTAATAAATAACGTTTTTTTAAAAGCTCCCAGATGTAACCTTGTGTCAACATATATAGGTATATCAGACAGTGGCAATACTCCAGGGGTATCTTGAATTTTGACCCTCCGAGTGGTTGGATAGATAGCAAATCGCTCCTCCGGAGGGATAGATAGCTGAAAAAATTTTCTGGGGGGGGGGTTGTGGTGGTTCGATATATAGGCTTTTTCGGGGCATAGAAGGAAGAAAAGGGAGAAAAATCGCTAAAAGTAGGTGTAAAATAGCTCAAAATGGGTATACAAGGGCATATAGTACTTAAAATAGCTGAAAATAGGCAGTTAGACGCATGAACCAGTGATTTTGAAGGTGGAAATCTATATATAGGTATAAAAAATAGCGATTTTGAGCGAAAATTGGGGTATAGTTTCTGAAAAATCGTTCCAGATAGGTAGATAGCTGAGCGATTTGGGGGGGGTTTAGGGGGTAGTAGCCCAAAATTTCGCCTCCGGGATAGATAGATAGCTGAGCGGCCTCCGGGATAGATAGATAGCTGGGCGGTTTGGGGGGGTAACCCCCCCCCCCCCCCCAACCCCCCCATTCGAGACCCCTGCAATACTCTGTAGTCTGTGATGTTATATATGACCATAGTATGTCTGTGGAGCCATGGGATAGCATTGTAAGTGGTGATTTGTGTCAAAAATATCCATTTTTCGTCGACATATTGTTCGTATATCGCCTTATAGTCGAATGTTCGTGACTTCAGGTAAAGTTTGGCACGGAATAGTGATCAAACAAGGTTATTAAACGAGGTTGTTACTTTGGGAGTGAATTTACACACTGGAGGTACATGGAAGCACATTACCTCAATATTATATACTACAGCAACATATGACAGCTTATTTACCCATGGTAGCATATATAAATGGATACTTTGATACTAAAAATGCCACAAAAGCAATGAAAACAACCACCAATGTCAATTTGTGTGTGAAATTGCGCGCTTGCGCGCAAAAATTTAGCAAAATACCTAGTGCTTAGTACTAAAAATTTCGGTTGATGTTTTAAAAAAAAAAAAACATTTCGGACGTCATGTTTTTAAAAACACCTAGGTATTGTTTATCGTCCAATAGGCACTAAATAACACCGAATGGGTACCCTGTATAACCCAATGGGTATACTATAAGGTATCACCCACCAAACTGTATACATCTCAGTGACCCGTTGGTCGCGCGCGGCCACCCTGGGCGCGCGCGCAGTCGAATTAGCTGCATCTACATACGCCCCCCGCCGCGTGGACATGCCCTTGGCAGCTGTCCAATGGCTCACTGAATTTGTGACAATCAATGAATTGGTTCTCGATGAACTCAGTGTTGGTGCTCATTTTGGTTGGATTTTGTGGGTTTTTGATGGGTGTAGGTTGGGAAAAAGGTGGAGAATTCGGTTCAGACTGGGTGTAGGGTGTCAAATTTCCGCTTTCCGCAGGCAATTTTTTTCCGTTTCCGTTCCGTTTTCCGGCAAGTGCAAAAAAATTCCGTTTCCGTTTTCCGGCAAGTGCAAAAATTTTTCCCTTTCCGTTTTTCCGCAGTCAAATTTCTTTCCGTTTTCAGCTTTCCGCAGGCAATTTTTTTTCGTTCCGTTTTCCGGCACGTGCAAATATTATTCCGTTTCCGTTTTCCGTAAAAAAAATTTGTTGACACCCTAGACTGGGGTTCAAAAGGGGTTGACTTTTCGGGATCTGGTTTTTTTATTTAGTTTTCGGGATCGAGATTGAGGTCACGGAATCGGGACCGGGATTAGTTTTTTGAAATTTCGATATTGAAGTCACGGGATCGGGATTGATATTTGTGCAAAAATTGTGGTTCTAAGGCTTTTCATAATTTTTCACAAAGGCCTAAAACAGACTTGGAAATCGCCGTCATCCCGCAGCAACTGCGCACCACCAAAGAGTACGTGTTCACGGCGCGCGAACGACTCGAGACCGGCGTGCCGCTGACACAACTCATCGAATATGTATGTTGGGAAGTGTTCTTTTTAGATGTGTTGGTGTATAGAGGCTGATTTCTTTGGCGCGACACCTTTTTCGGGTTGAAATATTCAATCTTTTTGGAATGTGTGGGTAGGGTGGCACAATTTACCGTACCGCATTTTTGGTAATTTTACCGTACCGTGCCGTTTACCGAACTTTACCGTTAAATTTACCGTACCGCGTGGGGTGTGTGTTTGTTAGCTGCAATATTTTCGACTAGATGGGGATTTCGACTGTCCGACAAAAAGTGTCTAGCCAATTAAACTCTGTAACACTAGTTATTCTTAATTTTTTCGCAACTATAGGGCCGGGGGCGGGCGAAATTTTCATCGGACGTCATGGGCGCCTTGCTGCGTGAACTGCGTTTCCACGCGTCAAATGGCAGGTTAATGGATTTTTGGTTTGGCACGCTTTGATTACCTTCGGTGTTTGAATTTTGCAAACTTGTGTTTGAATGGGCCCCCACACGCTAGTTGACATCGACACCAAATGTCAACTGGTGCCGATCCCGATTCAAAGCTTGCTGACGAGTAGACGAACGATGTTAAACGCAACCTTTTAATAAGGATCGGCACCAGTTGACATTTGGTGTCGATGTCAACTAGCGTGTGTGGGGCCATTATTACGATTTGCATCCGCGCCACGAAAAATTATGCAGACGGGTGACCAGGGGCTACTTCCAAACTCTGTAAAATGCCAATTGTCATGCAGTGTCAGAAGTCATGTAAAATGTTAAGCGACTGGTAGAAAATGGAAGATTAAAATTTTCAATGGCAAATTACATGACATTTGACACATTGCATTGCATTTTACATTTTACCAAGGTCTGGGAGTGGCACCAGGTGGCAATTCCCATAGCGGTGTGGTAAGATGTAATGAAGGTTATAAGTCAAGTGGCAAGCAAACTTGAAAGTAATTGAAAACTTCAATGCCTGAGAAGTTTTATAAGATTGGCTTTTCCCCATCACATTCTTTTTTGGCACTTGTCTACTGGCTGAGTTTTCCACAGGCCACTTTCAAATCTGAGTATGTGAGTTTGACTACATTCCTCACTAATAAAATACATCCTTAAAACTACAGCCGTTTTCCTCCCACAGTGTACAAGTGTTGGTGACAATAGACCACGCCTCCGCGCTGTGGGGCGTGTCCGCTTTCAGACGTGAAGATAGATCTCTGGTGCCCACTGCCAATGTTTCATTATGCCATCATTTGATCAAGATGATTACTGTTAATTGGGTCGGTTTTGGGTGGATTTTTTTAGGTGTTAGGAAGGTTTTTTTGAGAGAAAAAACATTTTTTTGTAGAAATAGTAGAAATTTTTAACATTTTAATAAATCGACACATTTATTCAGATGGGGTATGGTATTTGAAATTTCATTTTCAACTGTACCGTTTGTGGACAATTTATTTACATAAAAAAACAATTTACAGACAAACGGCGCCGTGATAATGGTAGTCGACCAGAAAGATCTATTCCACGAGCAGCAAAAATTGGACCCCGATATTTTGCACGAACGCGTGCAACCAGGCGATGGCAGGCGGCAATTAAATGAAATTGGGTTTGATCCCCCGGCGCTAATTGGACTGGAAGGCATGGAAATGATCGACCCTTTTGTGCCATTTGAGTTGACGAACTTCACTTGGCACGAGGCCAATAATTACATTGATTTTCTGGCCAGTCGGCGCTACATTACTGATTCCACTGGTTTGTTTGTTTTTGTGTTTTACATTTGGCATTCACTTTTTACAGCGATAAAAAAAATCATGAGAAACATTTTTTACTGGTGGCACCCTGTAAAACATCAGACAAGTTATCTAATTATTGTGTAAAATGTGCAATGGCGGGTAAGAAGAAGAATGAAAAATTCGTGGCACTGGACGTTTTACTTGACTTTTGCTAAATTTGTGTAACATTTTGCATTCAAGGTAAAATTCAGCAAATTCAGAATTTTGCATGAATTTTTACAGTGTGTGAATTCAGTCAAAGAATAATTAAACTATGTTTTATCATCACTCAAAAATTGCCACCACCAAAATGTGTCAAAATCTCGCAGCGCTGTCCCAGCGAGGGAGGGCGGAGCTTATCTCTCTTTCAGCTGGCAACCCGGCGCTGTTGGACGAGCTATGCGCCACCACGTGATACGCTTTTTTTGACCAGGCAGGCACTTTGAAGAATGGAGAGAAAAATTGAAAATGTTTTTTTTTGGCTTTCCGAACTTTTGAGATATTATCCGGATGTGAGAGTTGCTCGAGTAATAGTCAATTGTGAAAGATGGAAATCCGGTGTTTTTATCAATTATTTTTCAAATAAATTATTGGAAATGCTTTTTTCGATCAAATCGCCTGCCTACAAAAGAAGCTTGTCGCCGTGTAGACAAGTTCTTAATTGATTAATTAGTTGATTGTGTTCGAATAGGATGGGAGAGCCGGTCAGATATTTATATATTTATTTAGCAAGTCGAAAATGTAGGAAATTCAACAAGCGAGAACCAGACTAACTACAAAATGTGTCTGGACGGGAAAACACGAATGCTACACAAAGAGAATTCAAATATGCCGGACGGCGCCAAAATATCGGGGCGCATTCCAGCATTCCGATGCAAGCGAACCGGGCCACAAGCGCGTGGGACCGGTGTGGTTCAACTCCTCGGGGGGTTTAAGACTGTACGTCCCCGGACAGTAATAAAAACAATCACCTCATCACTGTAACAAGTGAAACAAAACAAGGCAACAATGACAGTACTACAGCTCAACAGATACATTGTCATCATCCACAGTTTCTTCATTGTCAGGGACAAATCTGGGCTGTAGCATGTTTGTGGGCACGATTCTTGTTTTTCCATTGTTGAATTGAATGTTGGCTGCCTTGCGAGAAGTGAATGCAGTGATGATGCCCTCACGTGAGTTTGGCAGATCAAGCTTGGCTTTGCGACCGCCCATTGCGATTGTGTCTCGAACGAAGACAGTGTCGCCAATTTGGAATTTTGTGTCGACTCGAGTGGCGTGCTTGTTGTCAGCAGTGCGCTGCTGTTCACACATAACTTGTGCATTGATGCGCTTCCAGTAATCCATTAGCGGTGGATCACTTTCGAATTCCAGGCCCGTAGTGGCGCGTTTCGAACCAAAGTGAACCTCGAATGGAGTAGCGCCAGTAGCGGAATGCATAGTAGCATTATATGCAGTAACCGCCTCAGCCAAGATGGCGGTCCAAACGCGTTTGTCTGTAGCTCGCTTTTTCGCAATGATGTCTTGCAGGGTGCGAATGGCTCTCTCAGCCAAGCCATTTCCAGTTTTCGCATTTGGTGTTGTGGTGTGCAGAATTGTTTGGTGCTTTTCCAAAGCACTCTCGAATTCATGGCATTTGAAATGAGTGCCACTGTCAGTGACGATTTCCTCAGGAACACCATGTTTCTCAATGATGTCATTGTACAAACGCACAGCATTTTTCGCATCAGTAGCTGCGCAGGCTCGAGCTTCCATGTAACGCGACATGGCGTCAATGGCCACCAGGCAGTGTCGATTGCCTGGATGCGATGGCGGCATGAAAGTCGAGTAGTCCAGGTGCCAGCGCTTTCGAGGCTGGTCCGGAGGTGGGCGAGGCATGAGCGGCAAGGTCTCATACTTTGTGAGCCGCTGTTTGCACGTATTGCATCGATTGCAATAATTAACCACATCAGCCCAGAGTGTGGGCCAAGTTTCATGTGCGTAGAATGGCCTGAGTCGCTGATATGTTTTGCGGGCATTGGCATGGGATGCCCAGCGACCTTCGTGATGCCAGCGGATCATATCCTGCCTTTCGTCAGCAGTGGTGAAAGTGATCGCTGCAATTTTAGTGCTGCCAGCCATGTGTTTTGCAGTTGATGGCGTTGGCAGGTTGGAAACCATTTTTCCAAGTCGAATGTGGCACACCGTGTCAAGCGTGCCTTCAGGTTGATCGAGAACTGCATCACAGTCCTCATCGTCGCCAGGTGTGCGCACGGGCACTGAACCAGCAGGGGCACGAGACAGGGCATCGGCAACTTGATTTTTGACACCCGGTTTGTACCGGACAGTGATGTCGAATTGCTGGATCATGAGGCACCATCGGTAGAGCCTCGGCGAAGGATTGTTCTTGCGGAACAAATGTGTCAGTGGCAAGTGATCGGTGTAGATAGTGATTTTTTCACCAGTGATGTAGGGACGAAATAGTTCCAGGGCAAATATCACAGCCCGGGCTTCGAGCTCAGTAGCCGAGTACTTCCGTTCCATTGGAGAAGTCGCTCGACTGGCGAAGGCAATGGGTCGCAATTGCCCATCGTCACCAGGTTGTTCCAGCATGGCCCCGAGGCCATCGGCGCTGGCGTCGCTTGTGATCACGTAGCCGTTGCCTGGCTTTGGCATAGCCAGACTGCAGGGGTTGCCCATTTCAGCACAAATCGAATGAAACAATGCAATTAGTTTTCCATTCCATTCGAGTTTAGAACCATTCGTTGGCGCTCGATTGAACATGGCCCGCAGCGGAGCCATTCGTTGTGACAAATTGATGTGGAAGCGCCGCATGTAATTTGCGAAACCCATGAATGCGGCAGCTTCCCGTTTTGTTTGAGGTAGCGGGTAATCTCGGATTGTAGCCGCCTTGTTTGGATCCACACTGATGCCATCAGGTGTGATCACGTGGCCCAGGTATGCGATCTGGGACTTCAGGAAGTGGCATTTTTTCGGATTGAGCCGCAGGCCAGCGTCCATTAGCGTGGAGATGACTGCAGTCAAATGTGCCAAATGATCATCAAACGTTTCCGACGCAATAATGATGTCATCCAAATATGCTCGGCAATATTTGGTGTGATCCCGGAGGATGTCGTTCATAGCCCGCTGGAATGTTGCAGGGGCTGAATGCAGGCCGAATGGTAGTCGCTTCCATTCGTATAACTGGTCCAAGGCAGTGAACGCAGTTTTGTGTTGGTCTTCCTCCCGGATGCGGATGTTGTAGTATCCACACTTGATATCCAGCGAGGAGAAAAACTTCATGCCGTGCCATAAATCAAGCATGTCGTCCATGCGTGGCAGCGGGTAGCTGTCTCGCCGAGTCAATTTGTTTAGTCGGCGGAAATCGACACAGAACCGCCATGAGCCATCCTTCTTGCGGGCGAGTACGAATGCACTGCTGTACTCGCTGTTTGACGGTGTAATGCAGCCTTGATTGAGTAGATCTTGTAGCATTTTGGCCACATCATCCCGTAATTTTAGCGGAATGCGTCGCGGTGGCTCACGGAATGGCAGCGAATTGCCGGTGTCGATTGTGTGCTCCACTGCAGTGCAGCCAATCTCATCCACATTTTGACATGCACCAGTAGAGTATGTGGAGCTGAATGCATGTTTCAATGCAAACAATTTGTCCACAATTTGGGCCCGTTGCATCGAGCCGCAGTCGCCAATGTTGAGCATCGATGCCCAATCAGCTTTGGTAATCTCCGTGACTTTGGAGACGATGTGGATGCCCTCGGCCATGAGTGGCACGTGAGCCATGCGGGTTGGCTCGCCATCGGTGTTTGTGAACACGACCAGCATCGCTGTGTCATCGTCCTCTAGTTTGCATGCTTGCACGAGCTTGTCGTGTGTGTCGGTTCCAATTCGGACTTCGTCAGCCACTGGCATGAGTGGAGTGCCATCAGCACCCAGAATCTGGACACCGAGTTTCAGCATTATGTCCTGGCCCAGCAGAACATCATGGTCGATGTCATCGGACACCTGCCAGGTGTGGCGCGTTTTACCACCCGAGAAAGTGGTGTCGATGTCCACACAGCCCTGATTGTGAAGTGCAGTGTGGTTCACTGCAGTCATGCAGTGTTTGGTTGGCTGCAGCGTGAGGCCAAGTTTGTCAGCCACTCGCCGGCGAATTATTGACACGTCGGCGCCATTATCGACCAAGTGATTAGTGAATGCAATGCCATTTAACTGTGGCACCGGTACACTAGGAGCCAATTTCGTAGGAGGCTCCAGTTTGGGCACGACCAAGTTGGCCCTTTTCATTTCGACCCTTCGCACAGTGTCGTCGGTTTCCCTGTCACATTCAATGTGCTGGATACGACCAGTCGAATTGGTGTTCTGCTGATTCGCACCAGCAGACATTTGTTTCAGAGCCCAGCATTCGCTGGTGTTGTGCGTTGGCGATTTGTGTTGTTCGCACCACTTGCCGGATCGATTGTTGTTACTGGCAGGCGTGCCAGACTTCGGAGGGAAGCGCGGAGCTCCCGGACCAGTTGGTTTCTGTGAACTGGTTCGATTTTTAGCCTTGCAGTCAGCTGTATTGTGGCCATTCGACTTGTGATAAGTGCAGTATGGCTTCTTGCCACCTTTCGAAGCAGTAGAATTATTGCCCGAATTCTGCTTCGGCGTAGATGATTCATTTCGATCAGAATGGGACACCTTGTCCCGTTTGTCTGCGAATTCAAGTCGCTCAGCATTATCTACCAATTTGGAGAAAGGCATGATGTCGAATGTCGGCAGAGTGTACAGTGCCTTTCGTAGGGCTGTGTCGCGGATTCCTGTCATGAAGTAGTGCTTCAGTTGCACTGTGAGTGGCTCATCAGCCACAGCAGGAAGCGCCTGCTGCACCAAATTTTCAATGAACAGGCTGTAGTCACGGACCAATTCTTTCGGCCCTTGGCGTGCGTTGCAGAGCTTGCTCATTGCGCTCTGGGCAGCGAATCGATCCCCGTACTGCGATTCCAGGAATGTGCAGACTTGTGTGAAAGTGCTGCGCGCGGCTGGCTGTAGCCGCTCGAATTGGCGTAGTGCCCGTCCAGTTAGGCACTTGCGAATGTGTAGGACCGCAATATTGTCGGGGGTGCCCAACATGTTGATGCGGACTGTTAGCTCCTCGAGCCATAATTTGAATTTGATGGCGTCGTCACCATCAAATGTGTCATAATTCTGCTGCAGTAGCGGAGCCCAAATTCGTTGTTGGGCTGGTGTGTAGCCAGTCATGTTGACCAGTGGCGCAGGCGAATTGCCCAAAGGCGAGTTGTGCGAGCCAGAATGATTGCCCCCGGGTACAGCACCGACAGGGGGACTGGAGCTTTGTCCAGTCAGGACCGTGGCAGTTGACGAGTTGACCATCGGTTGGCCCGTTGCCTGCGAACTCGCCATGAATTGCTGCATTTGCTGCATCATTTGCAACATGGCTTGTTGCTGTTGCGCACTTTGTGTCATCAAATTGTTGACAACGTGTGTCAACTGGTTGACACTGGCGGCCATGTGCACACTGTCGTTAGATGTCGAAGCAGCATTGGCAACTGGAATTTCGATTCCAGGCACGTCGAAACCAGTGATGTTGTGATCGGTGCGCAGCTTTGTCACCGTATTGCGCAAAATGTTGCCAAAATTGACAAAGGACATTTTGCCCCATTTGTCATCGGTAGGCCAGTCGTCGATGACTGCGCCATGTGCGCCGGCCAAAGCGTCCTTGATGACCAGCAGTTTCGCGCGATCCTTCGCTTCCGCAAAGTCGGTGATGCACTGGAGCAATTGCTCCGAAGTGACAGCCATTTCGATGGCGGCACGTGATTTTGTGCAGGCGGGTGCACTTGGAGTGGAGCCAACAGTGTCGTGACTGTGACTGTGGGCTGTCGATTAGCCTGAAGTTGTGTGGTGGTCGATCAATTCGACACCACTTGATGAAACCAGGCACGTTGCAGTGCTGGCATGCACGACTGCACTGGCGTAGTTGCGTTGGGCAGGCGTTGGCCGCTGTCCAGCGGTCAGTTGCGCGTTGGGTAGTGGCGCCGAGTTGTTCGGGCCACTGCGTTGAAATGCCGGGACGCAGGCTTGCGTCAGCCGGCTAGCAGGTCAGTCGCGTTGGCGCACTGGCGCTGGACCGCAGGTGGCGCTTGAGCTGGCGCGGCAGCGTCAGCTGGATCGCTCCACAGCCCAGTGCTGTGTGAGCGACGAGTCCAGCCGAGTTGACGCTGGCGGGCGGCTGCTTCCACGCGGTCGCGTTGCGGCTGGGCCGGTCGCGTCCAGCGACTAGCAGCCCAGTGCTGTGACGGCGCCGGGCGCGGCTGCGCTGGCGCTCGTGTCGGCCTGGCGCGGGAGGCGTCGGCCGGAGGGTGCACGCAGCCCAGTGCTGTGTGTGCGCCGTGCGTGTGGACCGGCCGGACCGCACCTACGCGGTCGCGATGGCTGGCGCTGGCTGCGTCGACCAGCTGGATCGCTCCACAGCCCAGTGCTGTGTGTGAGCGACGGCTGCGCGGTCGCGCTGCTACTGGGCCAGTCGCGTCCAGCGACGAACAGCCCAGTGCTGTGAAGTTGCCAGGCGCGGCTGCGCAGGCAATGAGACCGCGGGGCGCGGTCGCGTTGTGTGCGGCTGGCCGCTGTCGTGCGGTCAGTCGCGTGTTGCAGTCGCGGTGCCGAGTCGTCTCGGACCGCTGTGTGGAAGCGCCAGGCCGCAGGCGAGCTTTGCTGCGGCTGGCGACACTTTAGACACTATTAGAAAGTGCCTAGTTCCACGGTCGCGGCACCAAAAGAAGCTTGTCGCCGTGTAGACAAGTTCTTAATTGATTAATTAGTTGATTGTGTTCGAATAGGATGGGAGAGCCGGTCAGATATTTATATATTTATTTAGCAAGTCGAAAATGTAGGAAATTCAACAAGCGAGAACCAGACTAACTACAAAATGTGTCTGGACGGGAAAACACGAATGCTACACAAAGAGAATTCAAATATGCCGGACGGCGCCAAAATATCGGGGCGCATTCCAGCATTCCGATGCAAGCGAACCGGGCCACAAGCGCGTGGGACCGGTGTGGTTCAACTCTACCTAATAAAATTTAAGCCCTGGTTTATCGTTTCTTCCCTGTTTCATTCACTGCCATCAATTAATTTAAATTTGTAGGCACCTAAAGAGTTTATCTGGCAACAACAAAGACAACAAAACGTCACGTTAGAACACAAGCAAACGAGATAAAGATGATTTGAAAAAAATGATCACAGAAGAACGGAAACACGAATAGGAAATGGAAGCATCAGGGAGAAGTTTTTCTTAAATATTTTCCCAAAAATATATCACAAAAAACACGGAACGTATCACATTTGAATCAATTGGTTCCTAAATTTGATGGCCGAAGGTAATAATAATAATATAGGTAAATATTTTTTTATTTTACATAAATGTAATCATTTGGCGTCTGCCCAGGTGCCAGTTCCGCAAATTGGGAAGTACGAAGTAAAATGGCAAAAGCGAAGTAAAATGGCAAAAGTGAAGTGAAATGGCAAGTAAATTGGCAAAAGCGAAGTAAAAAAATTAAAATGAAAAGTAAATTCTCTTCGCTTTTGCCATTTTTCTTAACAATTCACGTCGCTTTTGCCATTTCACTTCTCATTTCTCAATTTGCGGAACTGGCCCTTGTATGATATCTTATTTTAAATGCAATGCGCACATGAATATACTTGAAAAATATTCTAGATACACCAGGGGCCAGATTTAATACTCCCTACAGATTTGTAGGGTAGGGCGTACGCCCGATAGATTTTTCAAAGTTCAGCCGCATCGACGCACGTGCACCGAGAGCAAGGCGGTTCATAAAATACACGAAACTATCCCTTAAGGTCGCCGATATTGCAATATGACTGTTATCGCTTTGATTTTGGCGCGGAAATCACGATTTCGTCATTTCGTGGCCGTATGCCAAATCGTTTTTTATTTTATTTTGTCGGGCAGCTTACTCGCATAAGTCGCGCTTTTGTACGCTCGTGCATGCATTGCTTTCTTGTCGCTGCCCTCATGGTTTCGGTTGCAGACAGTGAACACTAAAAAAGTGACCACCTGACTACACAAAAGCGTGACCTATGCGAGTAACCCGCCCGACAAAATAAAATAAAAAACGAATTGGCAGACGGCCAAGAAATGACGAAATCGTGAATTCCGGGCCAAAATCGAAGTGATATACGTGATATTGCATTATCGGCAACCTTAAGGGATGGTTTCGTATATTTTACGAACCGCCTTGCTCTCGGTGCATGTGCGTCGATGCGGCTAAAGTTTAAAAAATCTGTCGGGCGTACGCCCTACCCTACAAATCTGTAGGGAGTATTAAATCTGGCCCCAGCTGCCAAGTAAGCAAGTGGACAAGTGACAAGGAAAGTTGTAAGTAAGTAGGCAGATCGCAGTAAGTAAGTAAACTTATAAGTAAAGTTCTGAGTTTTCAAAATTTTCAATTTTTTAATTTCAGAAAGGTGGTATTATATTTTATTTATTCCTGAAATTATATGTTCGCAAAATCACCAATATTCACTTATCTTGTACCCTGTCAACTTGCCAAATTGACACCTGTGTCTGCACATACTTGGAGCTGGTGTTGTACTCAACGATTGGAAAGTGGGAACGGGTTTCATTGGCCCTACACACACTAGTTGACAACGACACCAAGTGGCAACTGGTTCCCATCCCAATTCAGAGCCTGCTGACGAGTAACACAACGCATTATTGTGTACGCATACTTCATGCCGGCTTCATACATTGCACATATTTACCGCATGTTTTTAAACTCTACAGCTTTATTTGAAACATGATTCAACACTTTTGCGTTTAACGCGTTTATCGGAATCATCTGCTTCTACATGCCTTAAATTGTATTGGAACCAGTTGACATTGAGTGTCATTGTCAACTAGTGTGTTTGGGGGGGGGGGGCACTTATCGCGTCATATCATGCAGGGACGTATCCAGGATTTTGGAGCGGGGGGCTGCTTGTTTATGGAGCCCCGCCAACGGGGGGGGGGGCTCAGCCCCCCCCCCTAAAATTTTCCCTACATGGTGGCGGAATAGCGTCATGGCGCTGGCGCCATTCGTAGGCGCCACGCCATGGCGCCATTGGCGTTTGCGCTGGCGCCAAAAATCGCTAATTTGTATGTAAATATTTATAGGTACATACAAATAGGGCGCTTACACGCCATTTAGTGTAATTTATAGTGAATTGAGAGTACGATGACCCATTTTCTGATAATGAAGCTGTGTGGTCGAGAAATGCGCGCTTGCGCGCAAAATTTTTTCATAACACCTTCAAAAGTCGTACCAAAAGTCGCATTTTCACCGACTTTTGAGGTCTCACCCGGGAAGGGGGGGGGGGCTGCAGCCCCCCCCCCCCCGCCCACCCCTGGATACGTCCTTGATATCATGGTATTTAATGGTGGTTTATTCTCCAGCTCGCGCAAACAAGGGTATTTCGAGGGGTGTGGGGTTGATTCAGGGAAATACGGTTTTCCTTTTCACAATATTCCAAAGCACCAAGAATGTGCAAAGTGCCTACAATGTACGAAAAAAATTTAAATACATTATAATTACTGAATGAACACTAACAAAGTGTGATATGTGCTCTAAAACAAGTACCGTATTTCCTCGAAATACCCCCAGGGGGTCTATTTTTTCAGATTGGAAATTTTGAGAGGGGGGGGGAGCTTATTCGAGGGGGGGTTTAATATTTCGTCAGAAATTTTCACGAAATTCATAGTAAAGAGTACACTTTTATATACACAAAACAGGAAATCAACGTGTCCAATTAGGGTATATTTGGACATATCAACGTCTATCGCGACACAAACTAGTACATGTGTAGCTGCAATGCAAACTGCGACCAACATATACATAATGTATACTGCATACATCATGTACATAATTCCAGACGGGTATTTCGAGGGGGGGTTTATTTTTTCCCCAGCCCAAAAACACCTGGGGGTATTTCGAGGGGGGTTAATTCAAGGGGGGGGGGTAAATCGAGGAAATACGGTATACATAAAATAAAAAAGCTGCGTACTTCTATGTTAGCTTTAAGAAAAACAAACATTTGTAAATATGAATAAGGTGCCATGGTACTGTAAACTACAGTATTCAAATACCATAAATCCTTTAAAAAGTTCCCTGGGCAGTGATTATACATAAGTATGTATTCATCAGTTTTTTTTGTAAACGGCAGTTGACTAAAGGGTTTATGGTAATTAGCCGTAGTAGACATGACACGTAAAGCAAGGATAGCTAAAACGATGGACATGGTCACTGCATAAAAAATTACATGTGGAAGTAAAATTTTGGAATTATGCTGGTTTTAATCCGAACATAAGTGAGAGTGGTGTACTCATCCAGTTCTACAGCTGTCCTTTATCATGCAAAATGAGCATAAAAATTTCGGCATTTCAAAATTCCAACGTACATGTGTAAATCCGTTTTATGCATTGACCATGCGCAGCACACAAGAATTATTTGATCCCTATCTCAATAAGCTTTAGTGTATCAGGGTTTATTAACTTGGGTACCGGGTTCATACGCGGTTTTGTCTGCTGGAACAAAAGAAATTAGCTAGGAAAATCCAATCATTACTACATTTTTTATTCAAGAACATTAAAAAAGAAATGCATTGTAAACGTGCTTTTTCCTAGGAAAGCGAGAAAGTAAGTATTTTTAGAAATTTAGCTATTTTTATGCTTAAAAATCAAAAGGGGACATTTTTCAAGGAACACGTTTTGTAAAAATCCATCAAATATTCAAACAAATGGGAAATTGTCAAATATATACCTAATTAATCAATGAAAAAAACATTTTCCGTTCTCAGATACTTGCAAAATCTGAATACATGTAACAGCAAGTGCAAGTATACTTTTTGAGAGTAAATGTCAACAAATTTACTCATACTCTAGTGTACATACTTTTTGAGTAAAAGTAATACGTAGATATTCACAATTCAACACCCCAATACTCACCCCCCCCCCAACTTTCACTTCTCCTCCGGCTGCACCCTCTGCACACTGGTCTCCACGGGCAACCCGCCCTCCCCCAGGGCATTGTAACTGCCGCAAGGCGCCGGCTGCCCTACAATGCCCGCCTCTTGCCCTGCTACCGAGTGCCCTACACCGTAACCGAAATAAATGCACAGCCCTATGGCGAGCCACACGAGTAGGCGGAGCCAAGTGATCGGGTCCAGGTGCAGCATTAACATCACGTTGATGAAGATTGAACAGATGGGTACTAGGGGGACTAGGGGCACCTGTGGGGTGGGGGGTGAATCGTTTAATTGCGTGGGGTTTTTTGTTGGTGGATTTGAGGGGGGCAGTAGGCTATGCGGGACAGCAAATTTTCAATCTTACGGTAAATGGTGAGGTGTAATGGATAGTACTTCTTAAATTTTTTGCTAAACGGTACTGTCTGGCTATTTTCATATTCATGAAAAATTACGGTACGGTCAATCATCAATCTTGCAGTCAACCAGTACGTTACGGTACACTTTCAATTTTTGCGGTAAACCGGCACAACAAATATGGAAATACCGGTAAACGGTACCGGTACGCTGCTCGTTACGGTATCCGATAACAAATATGGCTATCATCAAAACCAGTCAGTCGAATCAAACACACCTTGAATATAAGCGGGGCCGGATTTTGCTTGTGCGACACAATGACCAGACAGCAGGCTGCGGCACCGCCAATTGTTAGAAGTAGCATCACTCCGGCCACTGTGAAATGGCAATATTTTATCTAGGTATACTCGGCGGACCGCAAAGTATGCACCCAAAATTACTTATGTCTTGGTTTATAACGCGCGAGCAGGATACTTATGTATGCACTTCCACAAAAAGGAAAATATTTTTTAAAAGAAAAAGGCGGAGTCGCGTACAAGCGGCGAATGTTTTTTCCCGGAACGTTTTTTTAATTATTTTTGACCCATTTTTACTTTAAATATAATGATGACGTCATGAAGGAGTGTTCCTTTCAGAAAAATACATAGCATGCGGTCCGCCGAGTATATATATTTATTTTTTACCCATTTGCGTTGACAAAAGTTTGGTTCCGCCTTATGTTATGGTGCCGTAAAAAAATAGCGCCAAGCACCATGGCGCTTTTACATCACTAGTGCAGGGCTACTTATTAGGCCATGTAGATTTTAAATAAAGTCCCCATAAAAAATTAGCGCGTAAGAACTCCATCACAATAATGCAAAAGAGTCTTTGGCCCCGGCAGGGGTCGAACCTGCGACCTTGGGCTTATTAGACCCACGCTCTAACCGACTGAGCTACGAGGCCACATGGGCGCAAGATTGTGAAAGCCTGATAGAATTGAAAATTTAATTAAGAAATTAAATCAGGAAGTCAACCATGCATAATGATTTTTTACGTTTTTAAAATCGAACTTCATTGAATTTCGACAAGAAGCCGTGCCCCCTTTTTATAAACTCTCCAATGATTTTGGGAAAGTACGCACTACAATGCCGCATTACCTCGGAAAAAAATGTAAAAAATTGTAGATATTCTGATAAAAATAACTCATAAACAAACTTGCGCGTAAAACCTCATCACACACACAAAATAATGCAAAAAATACTTTGGCCCCGGCAGGGGTCGAACCTGCGACCTTGGGCTTATTAGACCCACGCTCTAACCGACTGAGCTACGAGGCCACATGGGCACAATGTACAAATTTATCGGGACGAGGCTACACAAACTTGTTTTCTAAGGCAAGACTCATAGGTACATCAGTTTTGATGTTTGATTGCGCTTGAGTTTACCGTAATGCGTCATTTAATCCCGTCAACTGCTGCTGGGCACCTTATCTCGGCAAATTTATTTTGAAATTTAAAATTTTGTGGAAAACTTATATGGGCTATTTAATAGGCCATTGCACATTTCGAATACCTGTTAACTAAAAAGCAAACAACAAATAAAGTTTATTGAATGTTAATTACATATTTAAATGAAGTGTAAATATGACTTGTCTGTCACATTTAGTGAGTGGCGCATATTAAGCTTCCATCAGGTTACCGTATTACCTCGAATTATCCCCCCTCGTATGAACCCCCCTCAAAATGTGCTGGGGAAATAATAACCCAACCACCTCGAAACACCCCACCCGAAATGATGTACATCATGTATGCAATGCATACATGATGTATTTACCGTATTTCTCGAATTTACCCCCAACTTGAATTAACCCCCCCCCCCTTGAAATACCCCTAGGTGTTTTCGGGCTGAGGAAAAAATAACCCCCCCCTCGAAATACCCCCGTCTGGAATGATGTACATCATGTGGTTCCGCCTTATGTTATGGTGTCATTTACATAGGTATTACTTGGAGCGGCTGCGCCCTTGAATAGCCCCCCACTCTAATATTGCAACTTTCCAGACTCAAGATTAAACCAGGACTTTGGCGCCAAGCGCCATAGCGCATTTTACTTTGGCGCAAGCGCCAAGCAACAACAGGGCGTTTTGTTCCTGGTGCCGTAAAAAAATAGCGCCAAGCACCATGGCGCTTTTACATCACTAGTGCAGGGCTACTTATTAGGCCATGTAGATTTTAAATTAAGTCCCATAAAAAATTAGCGCGTAAAAACTCCATCACAATAATGCAAAAGAGTCTTTGGCCCCGGCAGGGGTCGAACCTGCGACCTTGGGCTTATTAGACCCACGCTCTAACCGACTGAGCTACGAGGCCACATGGGCGCAAGGTACAAATTTATCGGGACGAGGCTACACAAACTAGTTTTCTAAGGCAAGACTCGTACATCAGTTTTCATGTTTGATTGCGCTTGAGTTTACCGTAATGAGTCATTTAATCCCGTCAACGGCTGCTGGGCACCTTATCTCGGCAAATTTATTTTGAAACTTGAAATTTTGTGGAAAACTTATATGTGCTATTTTTTAGGCCATTGCACATTTCGAATACCTAATCCTGTTAACTAAAAAGCAAACAACAAATAAAGTTTATTGAATGTTAATTACATATTTAAATGAAGTGTAAATATGACTTGTCTGTCACATTTAGTGAGTGGTGCATATTTAGCTTCCATCAGGTTACCGTATTACCTCTAATTCCCTTGAATGAACCCCCCCTCAAAATGGGCTGGGGAAACAATAACCCCCCTCCAAACACCCCACCCGGAATGATGTATTTACATCATGTATCCATCATGTATGTAATGATCCCCCCCCTCGAATAAGCCCCCCCCCCCTCGAAATACCCCCCTCAAACTTTCCACTCTGAAAAAATAAACCCCCTGGGGGTATTTCGAGGAAATACGGTATAACTGCTAATTTGTATTGCAGCTACACAGACTAGTTTGTGTAGCTATTTACGGTTTTATGTCCAAATATATCCTGTTTGGACACATTTATTACCTGTTTAGGGTACGAAAATGCCTACTATTTGCTACGATCTTCACGAAAATTTCTGACGAAATAATACCCCCCCTCGAATAAGCCCCCCTCAAATTTTGCTGGCGAAATAATAAATCCCCATGGGGGTATTTCGAGGTAATACGGTAGGTGTTTAAGTTTTCTTGTCACATTATATATCACTTGGCAAAATGTTTCCACACTTTTATACCTTGACAACTCCAGAAATCCATCCCAGTCCCCGAGTAAATCCCTCAAAATAAAAAATCCCACTCACACACTGGTCCAATGTAGGGCTCAGCCCTAAGCGCCAATCCAAAGAGTAAAAAGTCCACAGTGACAGCCCCCACGGCCCAGGCGACACAAACGCCCGGCGGGAATCTGTCCGGGGGCGATTCGTCACAAGACATTTTGTCACAGAGCATTATGACAAATGGGCACTTTGTCACAGTTTATAATACCAATGTTTTTATGTTACAGAGACAACTTGTCACTAACGATGGCAAAAAAAGATTCGAAAATTCGAAAACATTTTCGAATTTTCGGATTTTTTCAGAATTTTCGAATTTTTATTTCACCCCTAGAAAAAACACTTAAAAATCGATTTATTTTTTTAAAAATTCGAAAATTCGAAAATTCGAAAATTCAAAAATAGTTTTCGAATTTTTTAGGAAATTCAAGGCGACAAAACACACCGTTGAGTTCAACGTACTAAATAAATCGACAATTGATACGCGGCGCGTATGGAAAAGCGAAACGTAACAAAAAAAAATGTTGAAATGTTATCCACGGCGGAAGAGGCGGACTTTGACATATCCGTTTTTATACTGTATTTCCCCGAAATATCCCCCCTCGAAATACCCCCCTCAAAATTTACACTATTAATTTATTTCCCCCCCTCGAAATACCCCCCCCCAATTTGGTGTATAGAGAATGTAATGCAGTTTGTGATCTGGGAAACACAGAACACACATTAAAAACAATGACTGTGTAGAACAGGGTTTGTATTAGGTTGTCAACTAAGTAACCTTAATTTTTTGCGTATGTGTGACCGCAAAAAATTAATGTTACTTAGTTGACAACCTAATGCCATCTATGTACTTATATAAGTACAGGGGTGGGCATCTTCAGTTACCGCTGGGAAAATGCGATAGATTGAGCTACGGTTGAGCTATCAGAATGAAATTTCAACACAATGGAGTAGACTCCATAGGACACCTATTCTGAAGTTTGCAACCCAAACGGCCACATTTTGGGTGAATTGTGGAACACACGGTTTTTAGTGTAATTTTGTGACTTGGCGTCACCCATAGGATAAATCGAGGGTGGCATTTGAGGGGGGGGGGCATCGGTCGTTGGTGTCGTCCCATTCTGTCGTACATCGGCCGATTTTGATGCCTTTTGAGTATGTTGTGGTCGCGCCTACTACCAAATTCTTTTTTTACTCGAATAGTCCCCCAGTCCCGAGATAAGGGGGGTGAAGTCACAAAATTACACTAAAAACTGTGTGTTCCACAACTCCTCCAAACTGTGGCCGTTTGGGTTGCAAACTTCAGCATAGGTGTCCTATGGAGTCTACTCTATTGTGTTAAAATTTCATTGTGATAGCTCAACTGTAGCTCAAGCTATCGCGTTTTTCCAGCGGTAACTGAAGATGCCCACCCCTGTATATAGAGTCTTAAAAAAGACAGTTTTTGTTGCATTTTTTGACATCTGTGATTCTTGACTACAAACAACAATTGATACTGGGATTTCGAAAAATTTCTGGCAAAATTATACACCCCCCTTGAAATACCCACCCTCGTTTAACCCCCCCCCCAAGTTTCGACACTGAAAAAATAATACGGTATTTGATGCCAATTTTGTATTTTATTTGACGCCAATTTTTAAACTGTTGTTTTTATTGCCTTCACTCTGTTGGTGAATTAAATGTATCAATGTGTGAATTAAATGAAGAAGCAGCACACTGGTTTGCATAACTCCTTCCACCATTTTTAATGCTAATTTATGGTAGAAATAAGGTTATAACAACTGAGCAGAACATGAAGACAGTCCAAATTCTGTGTTTAAAGCTTCAGATTCAATATTTTTCCAAAAAGATTCGAAAATTATTTGAAAAAATTCGAAAACTAGCCAAAAAAATTCGAAAATTGCCAAAAAAGATTCGAAAATTCGAAATTCGAAAATTAAATTCGAAATTCAAAAATTATTTAGAGGAAAAATTCGAAAATTCGAAAATTCATTTCAGAAAAAACACTTAAAAATTTAAATACTTTTTTTTGACTGTTTGCCATCGTTACTTGTCACTAGTAAATATGTCTACAATACTGTGACGAATGCAATTCATTGTGAATTCACATCTACCCGACATTTATAAAGTTGTTTTGGCAATAAATCCAGACATGTTGCTTCCATGTAGGGTTTGAAATGTACGTTTGTCCAGTTCCACATTACATGTTGGCAACATTTCACATGTCCATCGGTCATGTGTCAAACCGCCCCATGTCAATTCGTCATGTGCCAATTCGTACACCCACCTGTCAAAGAATGGCTTCAACGGTCCACAGAGGTCCTTTGCCCTGCCCGCCTGGCAGTCGGGTCTTTCGTCTTCCGACATTAAATCTGCCCGATCGTCCTGTCGGGCAAAAAAATATCCGATTTTTCGGGCGATTTGGGCAATATTTTTTGGGTGGGTTTGGGTTGTTGTTGTTGTTTGCGCTCGATTATTTTTGTATAATTTACATATTTTTAAAGCAACAAAGTTTTGCATTATTTCACAATTGATCGCACGCGTTACTCATCGTTGGCATGCTGCCAACGTGAACCGCACGTGCCAAGAGTAGTGATGTAAAGGCACCGGTGCCCCGGTGCTGGGCACCCAAGGGCACCAGCACCGGTGCGGTGCCCTTTCGATTTTGAGAGGTGCCCTGCCGGTGCTGGTGCTATTTTTTCCAGTATAGCACCGGTGCTGGTGTGGTGCGGTACCAATTTTCAGCCGGTGCTCATGGTGCTGACACCAGCCGAAAAAAACTGGGGCACCGGAAAGGCACCGGCAGGGTTTCAAGTGTTTGAAGTGTGTGTTATCTTCAGGACATGTCTGTTCATTTAAAAACGGACTCATTCAAATGCACGTTGAACATGTGCTCACGGCGACTTTTTGATTCCTATTCTTATTACAAACATAAAAAACTAGAAATTAAAAACAAAAAAATGATGGATTCTTGTCAGATAAGGGTGATTCCCACCTGTCAGAATACATAGAGCGTTTTTTACCAAACACAAACTTGAAAGCGCATGGCGCTGGCGCTAACAAAAAGAGTGCCAAGACGCTTTTGGCGCATGGCGCCATTTTGTTTTGGTACTATTGGTGCTCAGCGCCTTGCTTATGTAAAGCGCCATGGCAGTTGGCGTCATTTCTGCCCCGGCGCAATAGCTTTTGACACTCGGGGTCGGGGAAAAGCGCCAGGGTACTTTTGGGACTCCGCGCCGAGTACTGGCGCTTCTTCACTATTTCACTATCGCTTCTTCTTCACTATATTTATCACTACACAAAATTTGACCCGGTGCGGTGCCTTTCGGTGCTAGCACCGGCAAGGCGGCAACCCGCCGGTGCCCTTAGGTGCCGGTGCCATTTTTTTCAGAATGGCACCGGTGCCGGTGCGGTGCGGTGCCATTTTCTGGCCGGTGCCCCAGGGTGCTAGGTGCCCTTTTCACGTGAGGTGCCGGTGCGGTGCGGTGCTATTTTTCCCGGTGCCTTTAACATCACTAGCCAAGGGTCATGTGGCCGGAGTATATAAAATACCCTAGATTTTACCTCAGTTGTGGGCGTTTTTGCATCCACCATGGTTTCTTCATCGGCGGGTTTGACCTGCTTTCCAGCGGGTTGCATGTTCGATGGTCGATAGCTGTGTTTTTATATAAATATTTAGTTGACATAAATTGTAATTGAGGAGCCAAGATTTGAGGCGCAACGCGAATTTTTGGATTGGACACGCGAATAAGGCAGAAATAAATTTTTCGGTTTCTCTTTAACTTACTTTTTCGTTTGAAATTTTTCAGGGCATTTTACATGATCTTCGAAACTTTGCATGACATTTGAAATTTTACAGGGTCTGGGACTGGGACCGTGCAATACTCACCGCAGAATTATTGTGCATCCGCTCACAATCGTGTAAGCCATCAAGGTGCCAATGGACAAAAACTCCACCAATGTTTCTATGTTGAATAGCAACGCCGTGCAAGCGGTCATTGCACCGAAAACTGTTACCGCAAATGTTGGCACCTGAAAAAATGTTGTGTTTTTTTGTGTTAATTGTGTTTTTCAATTGACTCGGTGGGGGGTTAAATATTTTAATTTTGAGATTTTTTCCAAAATGTTTTGTTATTGTTGTTTTTAGGGTTCGAATTTCCAACTTCTCCGAATTGGTATTTACTCCAGCTTTTTTAAAATATTCGAATTTTTGAACCGGTTTTTACTAAATTTTGATCCTCTAGATTTAGATTTTAGATATATACATGTAAAACGTCAGACAAATTTGTCTAATGTCACTTAAAATCTAAAATGCCGCTGGAACATTTAGGTACTTTATTTTTCACCGGATATTTTACCCAAGTTTATACATTGTGTTCCATTTGACAATTCATATGATAGCTACCTTACGGGGGGGGTGGGGGCGGGTCTGACCCACTCAACATAAAAAAGCTCAAAAGTCCCACCTGGGTCTCGGGATGCACCGTGGCCAAACTCTTAAAAATCAGTCCATCCTTCGCCATAGCATAGACACACCTGGGCTCAAATTCAATTAGAAAGTAAGGGGCGAGTAAGGTGCCCGACGCTTCATGCGCATAAAATTATGCGCGAGTGCTAGGGTTGAGATTATGACTTTTCGATGTATTTTTAGAAAATCGATATTTTATATCGATATCGAGATTCGAGATTCAATAGGAAAAAATGATCGACATGAATCCGACATTCGACATGAAAGAAAAGTCAACATTCGTTATTTTTTTCAAAATTTGCGATATCGATATTTGATAAGAAAAAGTCTTTATTCGACATTCGATATTCGATACGCCACATAATCCCAACCCTACATATCGCCTACACTCTTATCAGGCGCCCTACTCACGCCCTACCTCCCAATTGGGTCTGGCACCTGGGCAATGCGAACATACTCCCCACCAAGCTAGTAGTCATGCCCGACATGGCGCCCACGCCCACCACGTATTTGGCCCAGATAGCGCCCCTGGCCTCGAAGGCGTCAGCGAAGGCGCTCGTAGGGTGCACCGTGTTGTAGGGTATCATTAGGGATAGGGCGCCCGCCATTAGGATGTAGGCTGTTGTGACCACGGACATGGAGACTAGCGTGGCTAGGGGGATCGATTGCGACGGGTCTGAGGGAGTGGAAAGTGGGTTTAGAGGGTTTTGTGATGGTCCAGATACTAGTTGACACATGTTTGTCAACTGGTCTGTGTCAACTCTGATTTCGGCTTCACGTGTCGCAAACTTCGCCACAGACTTGAGATGTGTCCAGATACATCAATCAAAAATATCCGTAAAATTTTTTCGATTTTTAATTTTGCTCGAAAAACACGTCAGCCAAAAATCATGGAAAATAAAAACAAAACAAAAAAAACAACAACAAAATTCCTACTCTGTGCCTCCTCTGCTGCCGAGCTAAGTCCATCAAACCCAATGTAGGCAAAGAAACAGCTCGCCGCACCCCCGAGAACGCCGGCCACGCCGAATGGCATGAAACCTGCGGTGCACTTGAAATTGTGCATCAGGGGGCAATTTCACTAGTGGACAAGTGACAACTGATAAGAGACATGAGTTTTTGGTAAATAATCTTATTACTTAAATTTTACTTGGCACATACAACTCGTCACATATCAACTGGTCGTCTCTATTATCACTTCTCCACTTTTTGAAAAAGTATTATAAATATTATCAGATGAATCAAATAAAAATCCCCACACTAACCCTTTCCCTTCTCATTAAACGGTTTCCACAAATCAAAATCGGCAAACGTGCCTCCATAAATCACTATAAACACGACCACGCACAAATTTATTATGGTGAAAATTGTGTTGAAATAGGTGCTAGTTTTGGCACCATAACCCATGAAAACACACACTGCTCCCACTATCAATAGAGCGATGAAATCTGGGTAGTCAGATAGGAATGGGTTGTCCTGCGTTGGGATAGAAATAGTTCTTTTTTTTGTTGGATTACTGTATTTGTTTTTTTGAGTGAATTACCCATGGCGCCTTTTGCTTTGGCGCTTTTACATCACTATCCCAGTCTGAAATGTTTACAGATCATACTCTATTGCATCAGACACTTTTGATTGGTGTGGTATTCAGGGAGGTATTGTTAGGACATTTTTTCAACATGCCCATTTTGATGAATACATAAATACATACAATATCATCTAAATGTATACATGCCGAATTTATCAGCTGTTTAATTAACTATAGGCACATACCATTTATTATTGATAAATATCCTGCTTAATGTCATTGAAATGATTCATTGACTGCATTCAAAGATTACCAACTGCATCCAAATCCAATTAGAATGTAAGGTGCCCAACACATCAAAAAAGTGCATGGAATTCATTACCAATGCTGCCCAGTGTCAATTCCGCAAGTGGAGAAGTAAAAAACAGCAATTTATAAATGAGAAATGAAAAGTGAAAAATGTAAGTTTTTAAATTTCAGCTATAAATTGTTTGTTTTTTACTTCTCAACTTGCAGAAAGTGCAGCTGAACCATACCCCCCCCCCAAAAAAAAAAAAAAACTCACCCTAAGTGGCGTGCCCACTGTAGAATTGGTGGCATCAGTGATAGCATGTCCCAACAAAGTGTCCAGGTACCCACTCCAAGATCGAGCCACTGCAGCGGCACCCAACATGTGCTCCAATATCACGTTCCATCCGATTATGAACGCTACTAGCTCGCCTATTGTCACGTAGCTACGCATGGGTATTTTGGGGTTTTGGTGGATAATTTGAGTGTGAAAAAAACCTAGCAAAAAGATTCAATTGGAATGTAAGATGCATGTAAAGCCCAAGTTACAGCATAACGACAAATAAAAGGTGAAATTACAAACACGCGACAATGTGTAAATACACTAGAACGCTTAAAGATATTCCCAATGTTCCCATCAGGTGCCAGTCCCGCAAGTTGACAAGTACTTTACTCTTCATTTTTACTTTACTCTAGACTTTTAACTTAACTCATAACTTTGCCGCTTGCGGAACCAGCACCAGAGTCAAGTCAAGAGTCAAGGTAAAAGTAATATCAAAGAGCAATATCAAGAGTAAAGAGTCATGAGTAAAGTATACTTGTCAACTTGCGAGACTGGCCCCAGGTAATTACAAATTTACAATGCAAGAAGTATATTATTTAGTACCTGAACCACCCCCCCCACCCACCTATAAGTATAAGCCGAGCCCGCTTTGGGCACCCTAGCGCCGAACTCCGCATAGCAAAGTGCACTCAAAAACGACGCAACCCCAGCCAGCAGAAAACTGAGTACGATGGCCGGTCCCGCAGTGTCCCGCATCACTGCGCCGGTGAGCACGTACACCCCCGCGCCGATCATGTGGCCCACGCCCAACATGGTGATGTCCAGGGTGGTTAGGCAACTGGGGGGGGGGGGGGTTGAGGGGAGGGGGGTTGTGAGTGGGTAAGTTTTGCAAAAGTGTGTGTATTGAGAGGAGTTTGAGTTTTACCGATGTTCATTACCTAAATACCCAGGTAAAATACTTTTTTTACCTAGTACCTGGGTGAAATTGCGTAACAGTATTTTGTCGTGTAAGTGTGAAGTCGATTATTTTCCCGGGTATTTTATGGGATCTGGGTAAAATGACGTAAAAATTTCAAAGTTGAACAAAAGAATTAATTTTCTCAGTGTAACAATGCAAAAAATCTGTCACAAACAATTCAGTCAAATAGGCACTCCTACATAAATATTAATAAGTGTTTTGTTGTCATTATTTTTCACCCCCTCAGCAATTTTCCGCTCGACATAAATAAAATACCTAGGTAGCCGAGTGGCTGTTCGAACCACCTAAATGTGCTTTATATTTAGCTAACACGTTTGGGAGTTTTTCACCTCGACAATTTTTAATCAGAAAGTGGTTACGGTAACTCAAATTACCGGATACCGTAACTCACCGTCGCAATTGAGTTTCCATTGCATCCTCCCCTACCGTTTTTAGGCGGCACAAAGTTGAACTGGCAGTTGACAAGGCGATTTTCACACGATCCATGGTGAATTATTAGTCTTTACCGTATTTTAGTGATTAGTTTTTGGTATTTAATATTGGCATTTAGGGCGTGATGTTTGGGGGAATTTTGGCGTGCCCTACAAGTGGTGCCCGATCTCGCACACTGTAAAGTGTCATGTGAAGTGACAAGTTTCTCGGTAAAGTTTCAGAGTAAATAAATAATGTCATTTCAAATTTAAGAACTGAGTTTTCAATGTTTACTTTGTACCTTTTTAACTTTGTACTTTGAAATTTGTCACTTAACATGGCAGCTAGCAATGTGTGGTATGGCATGGGCACCTGGCGGCTGCTACTATCAGTGAAGCCTCATTATGTTGATGTTGATTCCAGGTTCTATTTAGATCAATAAATATTTATGAGGTTTGTTACCCTTCGTCCATCTGCGATAAGAGATCATTTATTTTTTTTGTGATAACAAAGAATATGTCTGTGGAAATAACTGTTCACGAAAATTCAGTATTCCCGAGTCAACTTAGCACCGTGCAAAATTTCATGTAAATGTAAAGCGCCTGGAAACTTTATTCTTAGCATTGTCAATTTTAAATTTTACATAACAATGACATGACAAATTTTATCAGACTTGCGCGGGCCGTCCTTGGACAGAAATAAGTAAAGTGATACGTAAAGTTATAAACTTTAGGTGATATTATTTTTATCTATTTTTCACTTACTATTCACTATTTCAACTTACCACCCGCACTTTTCACGGGACAAATGCGTAAAAAATTCACCACCGGATCAACAAAAATTCAGACGGGATTTCAAGCTGAAATTAAAAAGGATTGAAGAAACGTCCAATTTCATGTATACTAGTGATGGAATGGCGCCATGGCGCTGGCGCCATTTGAGGGCGCCAAAGGGCGCCGCGCCATGGCGCCATTGGCGCTTGGCGCCCTTTTTCTGTGGCGCCCTTGGCGCCTGGCGCCCACATTCTGAAAGGCGCCATGGCGCCCTTGGCGCTTGGCGCCCTTTTTCTGTGGCGCCCTTGGCGCCTGGCGCCCTGCTTTAGAAGGGCGCCAAAAAGGCGCCAGCAGGGTTTCACGGTGAGTGCTGTGTAAACGAAAAAAAAATGAAAAACGCATACATGGATGATCTAAATTCGCCAGAAAAATGGACGGAGTGGTGTGAGTGGGTGGAAATCTTTCATCCAACGGTTCATCAGATCTGTCTGACGGATCAGAAGACAAGAATGATGGACCGTCTAACTTGCAAAATCATAAAAAAAGGATTTAAATCGTTGCAATTAGGAAACATTGTTTGGAAAGGTCTATTTGTAATGAATGGATTGTTGTCAAATGACAATTTCCATTGCGTTTGAATTCATCATGTGGATTTTATTCAAAAAAAATTTTTTGCTAGCCTTGTTTTTGTTCATTACATCCTGGAGAACGCGAATTAAGAAGTGAATGCGCGTACAATGGTGCTGTAAAACATTTTTAGCACACGCAGGGTGTTGTAGGCACTTTTTTATCCTGGCGCCCTTGGCGCCTGGCGCCCTATTTTCCAAATGGCGCCATGGCGCCCTTGGCGCTTGGCGCCCTATTTCCGTGGCGCCCCTGGCGCCTGGCGCCCACTTTCTGAATGGCGCCATGGCGCCCTTGGCGCCTGGCGCCCTTTTTCTGTGGCGCCCTTGGCGCTTGGCGCCCACTTTCCGAATGGCGCCATGGCGCCCTTGGCGCCTGGCGCCATTTTTTCTGGCGCTTTTCCATCACTAATGTATACATTAAATAGGTATTTATATAGTCTGACCGCGTGATTTGCACAGGGTATTAAAATCCACAGACCACACACCTTGCAAAGAAATCCACGATAACCCATCTGAATAAAAAACACCAAAAAATTTCCCATTAAATTGACAGTTAATTGGCGCCGCAGCCGTGTCAATTCTAGTGATGTAAAGGCACCGGGGCACCGGTGCCGGGCACCGAAGGGCACCAGCACCGGTGCTGGTGCGGTGCCATTGCAATCTTCAGGGGTGCCATGCCGGTGCCGGTGCCATTTTTTTCAGAATAGCACCGGTGCCGGTGCGGTGCCATTTTTTTGCCGGTGCCAAAGGTGCTAGCACCAGGGCCTAAGTAAAAGGCACCCGGAAAGGCACCGGCCAAAGCTTCATGTGCTGTGCAATTTTGTCCATAGTGAATATGTGCTTACCGTATATCCTCGAATAAGACCCCCCTCGAATAACTCCTCCCCCTTGAATAACTCCCCCCTCAAAATCACTGACGAAAAAATAACTCCCTCCCTCGAATAACTCCCCCCTCTTGAATAAGTCCCCCTCTGTGTGAAAAATTTGTTATACAATTTACAAAAATGATCGATGAAAATACAAAAGAATGCTAACGTAAGGCTGCAATAGCATTTACATGACATGTACGCAGTGTATAAACGCCTTTTTGTTGTTGTTGAACTGTTAAATACATGGATTACATGAGTTGACAGAGTGCATTCATACGATGAATTCAGTCCCAAGTTTCTGAGGAAAAAATAACTCCCTCCCTTGAATAACTCCTCCCCCTTGAATAAGTCCCCCCTCAAAAACTCTGATGAAAAAATAACTCTCCTGGGGTTTTATTCGAGGATATACGGTATTCATATTTCAAAAAACAGCGATATATTTACCCAACCGTTTTTGCTTTTTTTGTAAACCCCCCATCAAATAAATATACCTACTGTGAAATCCATTATACCCGACCCGATACGTGATCTGATGAGGGAATCTAAATTTTGTTGAATTTTAAATCATTTTTATTTTTTATATTTATCTTACTTGTTTGTTCAAAATTTGTTGTCAGTTTATGACAGAGATAGTTCCATTCTCGGTACAGCAACGACTCTGATCAGTAGACAATAGTGGCTGTGGACATTGCAGTGAATTAAAGATTTTATCGTTCATTTGTAATCATTGTAATTGCTTCATAAAAGTGATTGCCACATCATTCTGATCATTTTAAGTGCTCAACCATCAAAATCGGTTGAAAATTCATGGAAATATGCACTTCCAAATGTGAGACCACTGAGAAACTGCCCGATATTTACTCCAGAAATTCCAGCCCGGTGCGGTGCCTTTCGGTGCTAGCACCGGCAACCCGCCGGTGCCCTTCGGTGCCGGTGCCATTTTTTCCAAAAGGCACCGGTGCCTGTGCGGTGCGGTGCCATTTTCTGACCGGTGCCCCAGGGTGCCAGGTGCCCTTTTCATGCGTTGGCAAAGGTGCCGGTGCGGTGCGGTGCCATTTTTCCCGGTGCCTTTAACATCACTAGTCAATTCGTTTCCAAATCAATTCAGATTTCAGTTGACGGGTCGCAGCACAATGTGCAAAAGCACATGCGCCAATGTCAAAAAACTAGTTCGTGTCATTGCTTCACACTTAATGAATTTATTGAATATGGTACCAATCTCTAACGTGACTTTATTCATCAAAATACGGTACAATCTCTGTAAAGCATGCGGTCCGATCTGGAGACAATCCCAAGCCCTGCAAAGTCAAGTGTCAAATGTAAAGTCAAATGCAAATTTAAAGGTAAATGCAAAGTAAACTGTAGTAAATTGTCATGCAAAGTTCAGTAATAAAATATTTTCTTTTTTGTTTTGATTGACACATGACTTTGCATTTGACTTTACATTTGACACTTTACTTTACACTTTACAGGGCTTGGGACTGCCCCCAGGACGCAGTCCGAAACCCTGTAAAAATACCATGTAAAATTTCAAATGTCATGCAAAGTGCCAAAAGCCGTGTAAAATTCCCTGTCAAATGGCAAACGTACGTTTGTCTTATTTCACGGCATTTTGCATGACTTTAGACATTTTGCATGATATTTGACATTTTACAGGGTCTGGGATTGGCACCAGTACATAGACACTATTTATCAACTAAAACAGTGGGTTGGTGATTTACAGCGGTGCGTTATAATCCATCAAAATCTACAGCACCACAGAAAAAAGCCACAATCACCTCAGGGGCCAGTTCCGCAAAATGGGAAGTGAGAAATGAAGTGGCAAATGCGAAGTGAATTGAGAAGAAATTTGGCAAAAGCGAAGTCAAATGGCAAGTAAATTGGCAAAAGCGAAGTAAAAATAAATATTTAAACAAAAAGTGATTTCCCTTGGCTTTTGCCAATTTTCTTCTCGATTCACACTTCTCACATTGCAATTTGCGGAACTGGCCCCAGATATACATTTAAGGAGAGGTATATATTACCTCTTTCCTGTAATAAGCTGATCGGACCGAATGCAGAAAGAAAGGGTTACGATATTTTGATGAATAAAGTAACGTAATATTGGGCGCCAAAGAACAATCGTGAGGGAGATGTAATGTTATGTGATAAGAAAATTTGTTGTTGTTTTTTTTAAATGGGATATGGTAGATTTTGATGTAGTGCACTGTAAGCAGTGGACTTTACAGATAGAAAAAGGCATAAAGATATTGTTTCTCTGAGTGGACTGAAGTGAAAGTACACATCAGAAATAGGGTAACCTACAGTTGTTTTAGTATTTGATTTGCAAAATATACGCATTTCATTAACATTTCCATTTGATTGCATATACCTAGGTACCTAGTATGATAAAAAAGTAAAACAAGAGAGGATTAATTTCATTGCAAAACCAGGGGCCGATCCAGCACACTGTCAGCGACAATATTATGACAACTTGCAAATGCGAGGTAAAAAGTTGATAAATTATCTCAAAACACTACTTGTTTGACAGGTCAAAGAAATTGACCACACAAGCAACTTGACACTTAATATCCACCCTTGACAAAATGATACTTAGCATCACACTGCCACATCAGTGTCGTCACGAGCGCCGGGGTGTATTTATTGATGGCATATCAGGGGGTGGGAGTGCACGAACGATGCGAACAGACGTGCGATATAATTGCATCCTTACCCACGCCAGGGGCCGGATTCAATTAAAATACCTAGTAACTAAGGTTCTAATTAAAAAAAAAATTCGATGGATGTGTAATGAGCGCATCAAATTTTGCGGGTATCAGCCCGAATTGAGGGTCTCTTTCGGGCTGCCCGAGTTTATGTAGGTAAAATATGTAGGGTATGTATTTAGGTATGTGTATGGGCTCTATGCACATGTACGGTTGCAACGATATTGCTTTTCAATACCCGATACTCGGACGTTTTTCGTTAAAAATTGACGGACATTGACATAAAAATTGACGGACGGACAAAAATTGACGGAAATTCTCGGACAATCCCAAGCTGTATAAATACAATACGATTTCACAACAGAGGAAACGAAATGACCTGGTGCCAATCCCAGACCCTGTAAGAAGTCCTGTAAAATGTCAAATGCCATGCAAAGTGTCAAAAGTCATGGAAAATGCCCTGCCAAATGGCAACTCAGTTGCCATTTTTCACGGCATTTTCCATGACTTTTGACACTTTGCATGGCATGTGACATTTGAAAGGGCTTTTTCAGGGTCTGGGAAGTGGGAGTGCCCCCAGTGCAACAAACAGTTGAACAACAGCTAGAAACCGGGCCGGGCGAAAACAAGTGCGCTGCGGCCACACCAGCAGAGGCGTGAGTGCGCTGCCGAGGTAGAGGTGGCAAAAATGGAGAAAACATTGTTTAAAAAAAGAATAAATCATCGTGAGCATAACTATGTATTTGCTGGAATTATCGCCCCCATCCCTTTAGGCATATGATCGATTCGTTGTCTAATTTGAACTAAAATGGCATAGCAATTAAGCATATCTTTGAGATAAGTTGAAAGGAACACACATGAAAATTTTGAAGAAATAACTACTCCCCCTCGAATAGTCCCCTCGAGCCTGACAAAAAAATACGCACCGCTTCACCCAATGGCGGCCCACACACTAGTTGACACATGTTTGTCAACTGGTCTGTGTCAACTCAGATTTCGGCTTCACGTGTCGCAGAGCGATCCCCAAATGCACATGCGGCAATGTTGAAAAATAAATGTTACAGCAAGTACATTGGAATATCGCTGTGGAACGTGAAGCCGAAATCTAGTGTGTGGGTCGCCAATAGTCAACATCCACAGGCTAAATCGACCTCAGCAACCCAAAAACAACAAAATCCATCCGCATATTGCCAACTCTGTCAAAATCCAGCCGCCCTCAAAACTCTACAGCCAGCGGGCGGCCGTATATCGATCTGCTGCCCAGTTCCCCCAAGCCCATGCACTGCTGGAAACACGTGTGCAGACTTGTTTGCTGGGTCTGGGGGCACTCCCAGACCCTGTAAAATATCAAATGTCATGCAGTGTCAAAAGTCATGGAAAATGCTCTGCAAAATGGCAACGGCGTTGGGGAAGTTGAAAAGGTATTTAGAAGGGAGAAGTGGTAGAGTTGAAAGAAAAGTATACTTATAAGTGAGAATTGCAATGGTGAATTAAGTGAATGCCTGTCAGGTCCATGTGAGCTACATAAAAAAATTGTGCTTATTCAGAGGATGTGGACTGCCAGGTACCTTCTAATTGAATTAAGTCCTAGTGTCACTCCCAGACCTGGTAAAATTCCAGGTAAAATGTCAAATCTTTCTTTACCAGTTAGTTCACATTTTACAAGGACATTTTATACAACTTTCAACACGTTGCATGATATTCAACAGTGTTTAGGAGTGGCCACAGTATCCAGCAATAGACTTTTTGTATTAGACAAGAACTACTTAAATTTCGACACAGTGTTAAGGGTACCACAGCATAAATATAAACCCTAAAAGTGACTAGAGCACAGCTGCCACTGTCATCTACTGGTTAGGGCAGTGATATTCCATACGAGTTGTCCAACATAAACAGAGAACATTATTGTTGTTGTCCAATATACAAGACCCTGAGCACCCCCCCCCCAAACAGCCAAATCTGCACAGCAACAGTGAAGCACGCATTCAGTGGAGGCAGGCGCCACAGCACAGTCTCATTCACGTGTATACTGTATTAAGGCGGCGCTTAAATTGGAAACAATCCCACGTGCCAGTCAGTAATTGATGGCGCCAGGCGTGATGCAGATGAATGCAAATTCAACCACTCAGCCGTGTTTGGGAACGCGTGTGATGAGAGCAATTTGCTGGCGCTCCCATGCGCGTGCATACGGATTTTTTATGGGGGTGTGTAGGGGATAGTATTGAAAGAATCTCTGGTGGTTTATTTTTTTTTAATGAAAAAATAAGATTAGTTATAAGATTCAACTATACCCATTTATCGCGATTTTCTGATATTTAGGATGTACTGAATGTACGTATACTGTCGTAGACAAAGTATTTAAATGTATTTTAGAAGATAACAATTTTCTAAACGTTCGACGCGGCTCACAATCCTCAGACGCGGCTCATGCCCCCAAACCGATCCTGAGGCAACGATCCCGAAAAAAAATAAAAAGAACCAATTCCGATCCAGATCACCAATCAAGATCCCGGAAAATCAATCGCATCTACGTTGTGATGTAAATGGCACCAACACTTAAGCAGTTACTACGGAGTGGGATATAACGCAGTGGCAAAAATCGGAGACAATTTTCAAAATTTCATTTAATTCTCAACGGATAATCCAGTCTTACAAATCCAACTTAATTTATCTACAATAAGAAATTTTGACATCAAAAAGTGCTTCCTTTGGGCCGTGAAAAATCAAAATCAACACAACAATTCCAGTCTTTTAAATTCACACAAAGCGACAAAAAACACAGCCGTACTTTTTGTGCTGGCATCATTCCCGAACCCTGTTGTGCCCCGGTGCAAATTTCAAAGTTGACAAAAAACACACATTTTTTCGACTGATAAGTGGTACCAAGCACACTTAGAAACGGCAAGTATAAAAATGCAACACTTTGAAATAACTTCTTTGTCACCTCAACACTTAACACTTGTCAAGTATCAAGTCAATTGTCAAGTAATGTCACTTGGAATTGGCACCAGGAAAGTGACAAATTGCAGCGGAACATTTCGCGGTGAACTGCCAAGTAAACTGATTAAAATCGTTATCAGTCAAGTTCCAAATGCGAATAAAACCCTAAATGTAACCTGAAATTTGTCACTTGACAAGACACTTTACAGCGTTGGAGAATGGCCCGCGATTGGAATCAACACAAAGTGATAAGTGATGCAGATTCACCGACTGGCACAGTGCCAAGAATTTATCAAATGGGGCAAAATGAAAATGTGACCTGTAGAAGATCGTCGCTTATGTTATTCAACTCCTTAAAAATGGGCACAAATAAGGGCAATTTAATGTAATCACGCAAACTACTAAGTTTGATGAGAAAATACCGCGTTAAACCAAGGCAAACAATTTAAACGTTAAACAATTTTTAGAACGCAAACATTTAAGAAACACGAGATTACTCCGAATAAATTCCAGAGGACAGAGAAAGCAAGAGACAGATCAACTTTTCACCACAATAATTTGAAAAACTTGGGTTGGAACAATGGTCGCGCTTTTTCAAGTGTCAAAACCGGGACCAATTCGACAAGTTGACAAGTCACAAGAAAAGTGAAAGTTATGCGATAGAAAATTTTTTTATTGCAATTTGTTAATTTTTCTCCGGTTTTACTTGACACTTGGCAAGTAGCGAGATTCGCACTTGATCGGTTGCGAGTTAAAAAAATAGGAAAAATAATCACTATGAAACACGCAATAAACATTCCGTCTGAAAAAACAACAGCTAAAAGTGAATAGTCAGGTGTAGTACAAGCGCTATGGCGCTAGCGCCAAAGCAAAAAATGTCATGGCGCTTTTGGCGCTTGGCGCTATTTTGCTATGGCGCTTGGGGCCAAACATCTGGCTGTTTTTACATCACTAGCCAGGTGTTTCCTATTGAACAAATTATTTTTCACATTTCCATAGTACATATTACACATGTCCAAACATTTAAATTTAAATTTAAAGAAATCAAAGACGTGCGCTCTAAAAAGACATTGGCGTTTTCAACGCCAATAAAAACACATTGGCGCAAGTGAGCAAATCTCCAAATGCAACGCATTTACAACAAAATTGCAATGGAAAATAGCGGAAATTGAATTGGTCAATGAGATGTTATTTTACATCTTCAAGAGAAAAAGAGCATAGACGTAATACGAATATCATGTTTAAAATCGATTGCGGTTAGGGCGATATCATTTTTATTTATATCCAGAAAATCAGCACATTTTTGAAACTTCTGCTTTCAATAATCAATTTGAGAAGCTCGTTGTGCTAGATTTACTACGGTGACTTTATACGATGAGGCACAGTCATTTATGTGTGCACTGGCATTGCGCCAATTGTAAGTCATGAATGCAAATTTCAATTTTTTGCACATATGAACTTCACAATGAAGCTCTCCACTCTTGGCATGCTGCCAGGTGAACTGTGCATGGCATACAAAACAAAACGCTCAAATTATGCAAAATTGAAACTGCGAAAATGACTGTCGCCCGAACCCTAACGACAATCTAGAACCAACATTACGCCAAAAAACTACGAAAACAAAATGCAACAACACAGAAAAAATCAGTCACAAAATACGATATTAACCCACCAGTCACTGCCACCTTTTACTCAAATTAGTTAGAAAATTCCACGGAAACCTGGCCTTTTTGGCTGGCGGGGGGTTGGCGCCAGAAAATGTGGCGTCACTGGGGCCTGGCGCCGAAAAATGTTCGCTCAGTTTGCGTTTCAGGGTAAACGGACCGCCGCCGCGCGCAGACTGTTTTAGTGACTGAAATGTGGACAAATTTGTGAAAATGCAGTTGGAAATACAATAGAATTTTACTATTTTTGAATTGAAGGTTCCATTAAACTGGTGGACTCTCGCTTTCGCTAATTAAAAATCTAAGGGAAATTTGATGCTAGTAGATATTTTGGTACCCAGATCTATAATTGTTTTTATTTATATTTTCGATGAACATTTGAAAGATGGAGATTTTTACTCACTCAATTCACTCCAAAAAAACTGTTTGACAATTCTAACCTCCAAAATTTTTGGGCTATATACATCCAATTCTCACCCCTTTGAACATTATCATACGGATTTTTCACTTTTTCTGCCACCTACACCTTGAGAAAGCCTTATATACTGAACCCACCCCCGAAAAAAGTGCGTTTCAGCTATGTATTTGCCATCTATCGAGCCCCCGTGAGGGTCCAAATCCCCGCACCACGATACATAGAAATCAGCAAAAAAATGCACAAAACCAACTCTATGATGAGTATACATGGTAGGTTGATTGAGTCGACTACCTATCACTTCAGCGTATCTGTCCCCATTGAGGACCAAATTGGCACCGGACGCCGACGTCGGCGTTTGCGTGGCTCGGTTGAAAGTAGGGTCGGATGTGTTCAGAAACTGCGCAATTGGAAGCGGTTTTCTTTGGCGGTGTTTTTAGTGCCTTACACACTGGATTTCAACGTAAATTTCAAAAACTCACAAATAATCTTTTAACGCATTTGAGTCTATCAAAAAGTTATTTTTAATCTCCAGCAAATGTGGTTGACGGATCCCTCATTTCGGTAAATTCAAAGGTGATTTTGGAGCTATCAAAATTTGGTTTGAAAACTAAAGCCCAGCCCAGTAAAGGAAATTCCTGAGCCAAAATCAGTCGTTTATGACCCTTACTCACTTCTTCCCCCTGCTGCAGCGGAGGTCCAGAATTAGGTTCACAAGATGTTGGCCTGTTGCCAAGTGTGCCCTGCATGGGCGACTTCCCGTTGCCCGACACCTTCCTGAACGATTTCCGCGAGCACTTTGAGCTGTTTTTGGTCGTCGACGAACGGAGGGAACGCATACGCCACAGGCGTCCGCCCACGTTTGCTGCCACCTGAATTGTTTGGGGGGTTGTATTCGAGGTGGATGGTGTGAAATAAAGAATCTATCTATCCCGAAGCATAATTTTTGGCCGCTAATATCCCGTAAACAACTCTCCCCCAGTCAACAACCAGTCAGTCTAGCTGCAGCGATTTCTGAGAATTTTGCACAAATTTTCACCCAAATTCGCAAATTTTCGCAACTTTTGCCAATCTATCTATCGGAGTCCAAATATACAAAATACAAAAGAAGGGCGTATCCAGGAGATAATTTCAGGGGCGCATTGGATACACCGGAAATTCTGATCGAATTATCGTCGCACTATATGGTAGTGACAAATTACGCCCCAAAAACACACCTTTGCAGCAGCCCGCGACCCCCTGGCACTCCCACTACCCCTCCATCCGGGGGTAGCTTTACCCCCTCTCGAAGCGACGGGGGTCACCTTGGCGCGGGGGGTGCGCCCCCTGACCGCCGATCTCAAACACCTTTTCCTACATTCCGACCAGCGGGTGTTCGGAGTATTCGCTGGCGTGGCGCCAACATCGAAAGTGGGCGGAGTCGAGGCTAAAAGTTGATCCAATTCGGTCCGTCGATGCGTTTTCGTCGCGCTTTTGATGCCCGGCGTGTTGTTGGCGCGGCCGCGGCGCCTGTGAACGGTGCCAATTTTGGTTTTGGGTGAATTGTTACACATCGTATTTCGATGAATAAATGGTGCGAAGAATTCACCATAGTGACAAAATGTATTCGGATGAGAAATAATTTTTTCAGACGGGCTAGGTAAATCCCAGTGCAAAGTTTTTCAAACTTTTTTTAACTTAAAAACGGGGTCATTAACAAAACGTTTTCCCATCCCTTACGTTCAATTCCCCCACGAACCTAGCAGCCCCTCTCTGCATATCCTGCCGTCCAGCAGACTCAAATCGCTCCCTACCACCAGGCTCGAAATCCTGCTCCCTAACACCACCAAATCCATCTGGCTCAGTGCCAGAATCTATGTAGAAGGCGGGTTGTCTTTTCGCTCGCGGACTCAGAATCAATTCGTGATCCTGATCCGAATCGGGGTCGTCTTGATCGGGCGTGGGCTGCGGGAATTTTGATTAGATGAGCTTTTTAAATATACTTTTGGGTGTGTTAGTGTTTAGTGGTATTTATAATCCAGTGATTTGGAATGGTGCTCGATAAGTCATGTATTATTTTGGCAGTGAGCCAACGATAAATAACGCATTAAGACATTAAACAACTATTTAAGCAACGCGTTTTATCATCACTTCACGATAGTGACATGTCAGTTATCATTGGCACACTGCCAACGTGAACCGCGCTTGAAAAGTGTCAAGTCATTAGAGTACAATAAGTTAGAGTTGACTGATCGATTTACTCAATAAAAGTAAAAATTGTAAATACTAAAATATCAATATTGCAACTAAAGAAAAGATCAATTGTCGAAACCAAACCTATTAAACATTCCAAGAAGGTGCAAAAACTCACTTTGGCACTTTTCACCATGTGTCGGGTAACCCGTGAGAAATTAGTTTCCGAGGGGGCGGGGTCTGGAGGGGGCGGGGACTCTTCCACGCGGTATCCCATTTCCTTGGCCCATTGCCGATTCATGCGACGCACCTGGGTTTTTGTGAAAAAAATATTTAAAAAAATAAATTGTACTATTTAAATATGTAGGTGGAAGAGAAATGGGAAAAAAATTATGGCTGACATTATTGTACCGGGGGAATATGCTCTCGTAGATGAAATAGGTTTTTGAACATGGACCTACGCAAATGCAGAAACCCGCTAATGCGTTAAAAATATATTTAACGAACATAACGCGCTTGAAGTTAAACCGTTAATCAACTGTTTGCAACTCGGCTGTTAATTAAGATGAAAAAGTAAGACCAGCATGCGAACGGTAACACTAATACATAATTCCGCAAAATTTACCATTATTCTTTCCATTGATAAAGTTTACATCAAATGTTTACTTCATTTGGTTCATGTTTGTGGAATTTTGACGATAACATTTCTGCACGCGCAAAAAATAAAACGTCCGAACGCATAACTAAATTCACAAAAACAAAAAATAAAACCACCTTAGCACAACCCAAGCCATGTTTTTTACACTGATACTGCTGCGGGTAATTGTCCATACTAGAGCAATTATTTTGAATCCGATTTGAATTTTGAGCATTCACATCGCTGGGGCCCGTGCGATATTGCGCCAGTGACGGACTTCGGTCCAAATAGGGATAGTGTCTTTTTCTACTGATTGGGCTGATTTTCGATGGGGACATGGCGTCACTTGGTGGCTCTTGGTCCTGAAATGAAAAAAGTGTGTTGGAAATGTGATATTTGTTTTGTGAATGTTAGAGTGTGAATTTCCGCAAAATTTCCGTTTTGGATACAAAAATGGAATTTGGTGCTAGCGCCAAGGCGAACATAGTGTCACTGAAAAATGGTATAATGCACCTTGAACGCCAATGGCACTTTCTGCTTTGGCGCTAGCACCAAATTCAAAACTTTTACTACGCAACTTGTTAACCCTTTTTTGGGCCGTCATTCTGATATGCTAGTTGATCTAGTCTTTTTCTGTTTTTTTTTCTATACTGAAAGTGAAGTAATTTTGTTAAAAACTACATATTTGAGTTATAGATTCTGGGCAAGAAGAATTTCTCCACACAAAGCTGTAAACTGTCTGAAGGCTAAAAATAGAATATTATTGCTCATATTGATCAGTTCTTACTACGTCCATATGGGGAATCGGATGTTATTTAGTAGTTTCCTGCGAAAAAAAAGAAATTCTCGCAGACATTGGAACTTTTTTGTATTTTAATTAAGTCGAAAAATACTTGGAATTGACTTAAACGTCACTTGAGGTGGTGAATTATTTCTTTTTAATTTTCACGCAGTTCCACAAACACAGGACAAAAAGTGGCAGCATTCCCGGCTACTTGATTTACAAATTTTCTGACATTGCGTACCAGTATAAAAACAACAATGTCGGGATAATAATCAATAAATATTAATAACAACTTTCCCCACTACAAAATTTCAATTTCAAATAAAAACTCGCAAATTTCTAACACAAAACAACACTAGCAAGCACAAACCTGTCCCTTATCCACCGCGCTATTCAACATATCGGCCGCCATGCGCAGGGCCGGCGCGCTGGACACGGTGCCCAAGCTTGTGTCCGGCATGGTGTTCTCCGAGCTGTTCGCGGCGGGTTTTGTTGGTGAGCCCCTGTCTCGGTCACCGCGCAGACTGGGAAGTTAGGTTTGGGTTGGGTTTGTTTGGAACTACGCGTACCTTTCAGTTGACACCGCGTGTCAACTGGTTTCATTCAAAATTCAAAATTCCGGCATTTCTCACTCCAGCACCCCCAAACCAACCAAAAAGACCCCTGGCGGCCACTATACAATGCTGGTTTAATAGGACTCCCCGAACTGGAATATGGATTCGAGGGGTGTTCAGGCACATAGGTGGCAAATCCCGGGCCCCTGTAGCTTATGGCAGCTTCTAAGGCAGCTGGAGACACGTCGTGCGCGCGCACCTGAGTCGAGATTGCATGGGAACGGTTCGAATTTCATTTTTTGTTGAATTTTTGCATTTTTTGTGCAGTGTTCAAAACTGACGTTTGATTTGAATAACATGAGAAGTGACAAGACAATTGTGTGAAAAGTACCATTCAGTTGGTTGCTGGTGAGAAGGTTTTTCATGATTTTGACTCATTTTGATTTTTCAAACTGATTTTGTTTTAAAGAAATCAAGCATCTAAATATACACCCCCCCCCCCCGACCAACCGGTGGACCCCCCTCAGGAGCATCGACCGCGCCGGCATAGTACAGCTGCATGGGCAAAGTGGGCAGGGGCAGGGTTCTGCAGGGCGTGATGCACACCATGCTGTCGGGCGCCGTGCTCAACTGAGTGTCGATGTCGATGTCTAGGGGGTTGGCATCTTTGCCGGGGGTTAATTGGCTGCTGTGGGGCTCGTCGAAGATCACCTGTGGAGGGTTTGAGGGGGGATATTGCAAATGGGCAGGGAAATGTTCTTTTGAAAGGGTGATTTATATATTTAGTTGCATTTTTCTATTGTAGCGCGTACGTATGAGTGAATTATTCGATAGTCTAGGATTTTTCGAAATTTTAAATTTTTCAAAGACGAAAAGAGCCCGGATATCTGACAACAATTATCGCTTCGGGCACAAATTTTCCGCCAAAAGTATAAAAACATATAAAAACCCACCGCGACAGCAGTTATGTTGTCGGCGCGCATAAACGACCACGATCTGAGCGCATGTCTGACCAACCAGCGCGCGTGGTTTGAGTGAGATCGATTCTGAGCATTTTGATTGAATTTTTTTATGAATTATCCAATATTTTACGATATGACAACTCGAAGGGGATGCGGAAATGTTTCAAAATTGGAAGGTAAAATGAACTGTTTTATTTATGGGGTATTTATGCGTTTAAAAGGATGTTTCTAGAGTAGACGTTCTGAAAAGAAATTCTTCTCAATTTTTATCGTTATAGCAATTCATAGCCGTTATTTATCAAAATCGCCTGTCACTTTACTTGCTACACAACTTTTCCCTCACTTGACCACGTAGAATTGGTCCTACACAAACTTGACAACTTTCCCCCAAAAACTCACCAAATTAACCGGTTTTCCAGCCCTCCACCTGACCGCCTGCTCGGCCCACTCGTGCGCATTGACAATGTCAATCGCATTTTGAGGTCTCATGACATTTGTCAAACCATCGGAGCCCAAAATCATGCACGCGTGTGTCTCATTTAACTCGATCACGTGTGTGTCGGGCGTCGGGCTGACTACGTACTCGGATGTCATGTGATTGTATGACCAGAGATCTCCTAGGGAACGAGCCACGGCTAGGAAAGGGATTCGCTCACTGGCGACGCCCGGGGGCCCGTCTTGACCACCGGAGTTTCTGGGGGCGGAGTTTTGTATTTTTTTTGTATTTTTCAGATTGGCCCTGCGCACACTAGTTTTCACACGAAATTTCGAAAACTCATAAATGAGTTTTGAACGTGTTTGAGTATTCTACAATGAGTCATATTTATTCTCCGTCAATTGCAACTGACGACCACCTGATTAGGGAAAGCTCAAACACGTTCAAAGCTCGTTCAAAGCTCGAGTTTTCGATATTTCGTGTGAAAACTAATGTTTTAGAGATCAGTTGATATCGCTTAATTAAAAAATTTATTGTTTTTTGAATGCTTATTTAAAATTTATTTTTATTTAATAAATTATTTCAAGTAACGTACACTAGAAAAAGTTCCCGCAAAAATAGTCCCAAGTATCCACACACTAATCCAGCGCCCCCAAACCCAACCTGTGCCACACAACTCTCATAACATTAGCTTTTTGCATAACTTCCCCGCCGCTGCGCTCAATCCGACCCCTCTCCAGTGGACACTCGGGTTTGTGTTCGCGGGTTACAACCCGCCCGCTGTAGTTGACAATTGGACGACCAACTGTGTGGGCGGAGCCTGAAATGTTTTTTCCTTCATTTTTTAATGAAATGTGTGAAAAATGTGCTTAGAGAAGGGGGTCTGAAAAAAAGGGTTGGGAAAGCTCCAGCTGTGATCTGTCCCATACTCAGGTTTGTTATCTAAATATTTATCTACATGTTGAGAATCCTTATCTATATGTTAAGAAGAAAATTAGGCTACAACTCCTGAACAAATTTTGAGCGATGTCGATCACGTTTTCATTATAAAAAAAACAGCAAACATCTCACCTCACAAAATGTGCCATTTTTGACTAATTTCACCTAGCTTTAGCCTCCCCCGGTTCGGCTTCTGTAGTTGCAAAAACATATTGAACCCCGAGAACCCCCCCCCCCCCCCGAATCTACGATACCCTATAAAAGACCCCCACCCAAAAAGTACCCCACAGCAAACAAACCAGTTCTATTCCTTTCGCCCAACATGACAGCGGAATCGCCCACATGGCCAACGTACAATTTTCCGCGCATTACAATGGCAACACTGGCTGTTGTTCCAGCTGTAGACCGGTATCCAGATGTTGTTCGCGGCCATGTGTCTGGGTGGGGGGGGGGGGTAAATTTTGAATTTTTGGGTGACATTTTTAAGGGTCTATTGCTTGTTGAGAATTCTTATGTAGCCTTGGAAAGTAGGGTTCAAACTTTTCTTGGGGTCGTTTTCATGGAAAAAGTATATATTTTTGCAATTCCTATTACGACACAGGCACAAGGACGTATCCAGGGGGGGGGGGCGGGGGGGGCTGCAGCCCCCCCCCTTCCCGGGGTGAGACCTAAAAAGTCCCGGAAAATGCAACTTTTCATGTATATTTTTCTATGTTTCTCAAAATTTTTGCGCGCAAGCGCGCAATGTCTTCCCGATGCATTGTATTTTCAGCGGATCGGTCCCTGTAAACAAAGGTCCTCGGAAATGAGCATATTTTTGCCACTTTCGCTGTATATGTATGCATATTTACATACATATAAAGCGGTTCCTGGCGCCTGCGCCAACGCCAATAACGCCATGGTGCAGCGCCTTTGTATGGCGCCAGCGCCAAAACACCTTTCCGTCCCTATATAGGGAAAAATTCTAGGGGGGGGGGGCTGAGCCCCCCCCGTTCGCCGGGCTCCGTAAACAAGCAGCCCCCCCCCCCGCTCAAAAATCCTGGATACGTCCCTGCACAGGCAGTTTGATTTGTGTTTGATTCACATCCACAGGTCACTTGCACAGACTTCAAGTGCCCTTTCAAGTGAATGTTTGAACATTTTCAGGGTATTTCACAACTTTGAACTTTTCGAACCGGTCATATCAAATTTGACTCCAAAAAACAAGCACCCCTCAAACCCACCAACAACCCTATTCATCTGATCATGTGTAATCAAAAAGCCACTTTCAATCGCTTTCAAAATATCCTGGTCGCTTCTTTCCGGGTCAAACTTTTCATTCGCAACTATATTGCGCATCAAATGTTCCCTGGCAAATTGTGCCGCGTGTGAGCCCCCGTGCCCGTCGTAAACGCCGAAATATGTCCATAGAATTTCGTTTGTTAATGGATCACGTTCGCAGTGGATTTGCACTCGATCTTCCATGTATTTTCGGCCGCCCTGCGAGAATTTGTTTTTTGTTGTTGTGGATTTTGGGAAATGAAAGGGATGGTGTTTTTAAACCGTTTTTTTAAACGTGGGTATTATTAAAACACATCGAAACCGTTTTTATAAATGTCTAATGTCCCCTGAGAAATCCAGGTGCCAGTTCCACAAATTGAGAAGTGAGGAGTAAAATTTGCAAAAGCGAAGTGAAATGGCAAGTAAATTGACAAAAGCGAAGTAAAAAAATGAAGAAAAAAAAAGTTTTTTCCTTTCGCTTTTACCAATTTCCTTATCAATTCATTTCTCACTTTTCATTTCAAATTGTATTTGCCATTCCACTTCTCAATTTGCGGAACTGGTCCCGGCCGTGGTTTCATAAAATAATCACATCTACCAACCTGATTAGCGCAAACAGTCACGCGCATGTGTCTGCCATAAATACTCGCTTGTGGCGCCCCGATCGCGCCACTAGTAGGCGGGGCGTCGGACACATGCGACCCGCCCAGCCCGCTGTCGGCATCTTCTGAAGTGCACACGGCGCCCGAGCGCACGCAGCGGACCATTTTCTGTTTTGGGAGGATTTTTACAGGAGTGATGGAAAATGATGATAAAATAAATTTATGTATACAAGCATTTTTGATCTGAAAACGACTCTTGTGATGGTAATATTTTTTTCATTTGTATTTTCACGCATTCACATGAATTGATGCTTTATTCTAAATTTCCGATTTATTTAGGGTTAATAAGAAAAGTGGATTTTCCATAGAGAGCGAGACTGAGATGCTTTTTTTTGGGGGGGGGGGGGTGTTAAAGTTGCGGTGCGGCGCTTGAGTAGCTTATTGATCTCCTTTTAATTTGCACTTGATTCCATTTTTCTTATTAATTTCAAGTCAATAATCAACTCATAAAGCTTCATTTCGCACATTACATGAATAAAATAAGAACGCAAAAAGAAACCAACCGAATCACAATCGTAAACCCTTGAATCCCTCAATTTGGCACTTTGCCCGCTGCGGCTCCGCCCACTTCTCCACGGCAAACTGTCCAGAAACTTTTCAAACAGCCAGGCCAGTTTGAATACACGATTTATATAGAGTGCGCGGCATGTTTTTTAATTAATGGGACAGGACGGCCTGCGAAATGTCGGACCGAGTTTTTATAGGAGTTGTGTTTTTGATAACGCCCCGCGGAGGTCAACCTAATTCGAAATTTTTTATTTTTTATTTTTCTGCTGCGAGGAGGTTTGAAGGGAAGTTATCAATTTGTTGGCAAGTAATTCACGCGTAAATAATAATTTGGCGCGTTGCCAAAACGAATACAAGTTTTGTTACGCATTTTTGGCACAATTCCAAGTGAAATCACTCCGACTGACGACATAAAAAAGCACCCTTGACAAACAGGAAACCTTTCATGTTTGGTCATGCTTGGAATATTGCATACATTCAAACTGAGAAGTCAAACGACCATGCTCTGTATACTCATAAGTTTGACTTAATTTGACTTTTTACACAGTTCGATTTTTACAAAACTTCTTTTTTTCCCACCAAGTTCTGAAAATTCATTTTTCCAAAAACTTTTGAATTTTGACTTATGTACACATTGCTGGCGTGGGGAGTGAAAGGCATTGTCTTATTGTAAGTGTTACCATTTACTGTCAAATATAGAACGTGTAAAACATTTGACATCAAAAACGAGACCCCGTTGATAATTTAAGCAACTCAATTTTGATGGATCAAAAATATCTAGGATTTTCTTGAATCATTTTATTCATGTAAGCAGAGCCAAACCCGGTCTCAGTACTTAGCCAGCACTCTAGAACGAAATCTACCATATCCATTTGAATAAAAACCAAAATTTTGTTTATCATCACTTTATTTTGCTCTCATCGTTGAATTTGGCGCACAATTTCCCACGTGTGACTTTATTCATGAAAGTACGGTAACATTTTTGTACGGCGGCGCGCAATCCAAAATATCAGCATGCACTCGAGAATACAAAAACAAGAGACATTAAACTAGACGCATGCTTTTTATTTTATGCAAATTTAACTAGAGCAAAACCCGGTTGTAAATGTATCTTTTCCCATGTATTAGGGTTTTTTCAGACACATGGATATTGGCACTGTCAAAGTAATTGTGTAATTTTTAATACAAGTAGGTAGCTGAGCGATTTCTGGAAATTTCTTTGCCGAGATTCATAGCTTTTTGTGTGCAAGTAAATATAAAAAATACTTTCTGTGTGGCATTACTTTCCCATAGATATTACAATAATATACAACAATTGTTGATTCTAGTTGAATCTACCAGAGTTGCGAAAGCGTTTTTACGCTTACCCGAAATACCCGGGTAAATGGTTATTTATACCAGAATTGTTAAAAGTACTGAACTTTTTCAAAAGTAAACGTAAACGTAAAGTATTTTTATTTTACTCACACATGAGTACAGATAACGTAAAGTATTTCATTTTTACTTTTACGCTGCGTAAAAGGTGAGTAAAATACTTTTTTTCCAGAGAAAACGTAAAAATGAGTATTTTTTCTCACATTGTTTCTCTTTCAAAAAGTACGCAAGTATGTGAGTTCCGGAATTTTTTTTGGGAGGAAACGTAAACGTATTTACGCAGTACGCGAGTATACGTCTTTATCGAGTAAATGTAAACTCGGATACTCAAAGCATAAAATTTGTCCAGACGGTCAAGTTTTACGCTTTTGAATAAGTGTAAAACAACAAAAACGAAAATGCGATGAGAACGCATAACAAAAAAATCACTGCGTTGCCACGAAAAAAGTGGCACATGTACACGTGTTGAAATAGTAATATTTTAACTAGTGAAAATTGTGTCGCCTAGCAATATCATGGCTTCTGATTAGGAATTTAGGGGGTGATAATGGATTCCGACAATGATGTTGTCACGTAGACAGCACTAAGTCACTAATTTTTGCGCTTACGCTTTTTCTTATGCTTTCCTAGGTATTTTAAAAATACATTACGCTTTAAGTATCCATACTCAAAATTTTGAAAGTGTATTTACGCTTATGCTTGCGCTTTCCAAAAGTACCCATATTTTAACAACTCTGGATTCTAGAACTTGTCAAGTTTCAAAAAAGTGTTCAGTGGTAAAAATTTGGGTAAAATGACTGGAACTTTATTATTACAATTATTGTGATCATTTAGAACTTCACCAATAACTTGAAATGTGTGAAATTAGACAAGTTTTCAACAAGACTACCGTATTACCTCGGAAAACCCCCAGCAGGTTTATTATTATGCCAGCAAAATTGTTTCATTTCCCCCCCCCCCCATTTTTTCACATATACGTTGAGAATAGGGGTTGGAAATTTGACACTTTATAGTCTGAACTTAATGGAAAACATAAGAGAGCCAAATTGGACACACACCACGGGCTTGGAATTGGGTCTGAAGCTTAAAATGCGATTTAGGTACTTAAAATCGCATTTTGAGGACTTGTCGACTTTTAGAATTAGACGCCTCAACTGTATATAACCATAAACCCTTCCCTAACGTCACTCAATCATCGGTTTTAACGTGTGTTCTGCATTGTACAGATCACAAACTGTGGTATTTGTCATGTACCTTCTTATTACACTCAATTTTAGGGGGGGCGGGGTATTTCGAGGGGGCGGGCAGTTATTATTTCCTCAGCCAAAATTTAGGGGGGTATTTCGAGGGGGGGTTAATTCAAGGGGGGTTATTTGAGGTAATACGGTACATATCTATTAAATTTTTAAGCTTCAAGAACACTAAGATGACATAAGATGCCTGGTGAGTTCTCTGTCTTTCAACATATTTACCTTCTATTTTTCATCAACTTTTTTACCCGCTCTTCTATTAGAAGAAATACGATATGCAGCAGTAAACTAAACAACAGCCATTAATATTGATTTGATGAACCTAATTAACCCTTAGCTTGCTTTGATAATTAAGATCAACAACTAATAAATTATGAGGCGAAGTTAATCATTGTTCTCACTCAAGACCTCGTTAACAAAAATAGAAGTAGTTGTCTTCTCAAAAATTGACTTTACAAGAGCATTTGAGAGACCATGTTTTTTTACAATTTTATGCATGTCCACATGATCTCCGTCAACATTTTCTGCTTTTATCTCATATCAAATGATCAAAATCATTGATTTTAAGGCAATTTGTTGGAGAATTTAGATAGCATTAATGCTCTGAAACACCACATTCTGCTGTCTACAGCGTCAATTTAATTATGAACAACTGAATTTGCAAAATGATAACATGATAACAATTTATATAAAATACAGTCACTTAACGGTTTTTTTGTATTCCACTAGCAAGAACACGATAAGCTGCAATATTTCAAGAAGTACAGTATATATCCAGAATTAATGTATTCGAGTTCTCTTCTAAAGCCCTACAATACATGTGACAGGAGTGATGGTCAACACTATAGTATTTAGAGATGGAAGAAACGTGTGTTCCCGAGAGTGATGTGAAAAGCGCCAGACTTTTGGCGCCAAGCGCCAAAAGCGCCATGGCGCTTTTCAAACTTTAGCGCCAAGCGCCAAAGGCGCCACAGCAAATTGGCACCAAGCGCCAAAAGCGCCATGGCGCTTTCCCGAACCTTAGCGCCAAGCGCCAAAGGCACCAGGAGCCCATGGCGCCAAGTGCCCATGGCGCCAGCGCCAAAATGATTTTGCTTTTAATGGTACAGGTGAGACACACAGTACCATTTTCTTCAATTTCGATAACTTGTGTTGCCGTGTGTCAAAAACTTGTGCACCAGGTGACAGTAGCCGAAAAAAATTCGCCTCAAGATAGATGGATAGCTTAGCTGGTCTGGGTTAGATAGCTGGCCAATTGGGGTGGTAGTACCAGCCCAGCCCCCCCCCCCCGCATTGGTGACCTGCACATCTGCAGTTCCATGAGAAAAGTGAGCACACCCTACTGTGACATCCAATATACCACATCAATAACAAAACAAGACAATTTTAAATCTCATCACTATCTGTGATATGATGCATAATTTATCGCATCACATTGTTGTATACATTCTTTATACAAAGCAAGCAGTGAAAATACCAATCACTATAAACAATTAGAAGTGGGAATGCAGAATGTAGATTTTAGAATGTAAATGTTTCGCAGAATTGCATTTTACACAGATCTTTCTGCATCAATTTATGCAGAAAATTGTCAACATTGTGGCGCTTTTTTGGCGCTTTTAAAAACACTAGCGCCAATCGCCAATGGCGCCACGGCACTATAGCGCCAAGCGCCAAAAGCGCCATGGCGCTTTTCAAAAGTCCAGCGCCAAGCGCCAATGGCGCCACAGCAAAATGGCGCCAAGCGCCAAAGCGCCATGGCGCTTTTTGCTTTGGCGCTAGCGCCAGGCGCCAGCGCCAGGCGCCAGCGCCATGGCGCTTTCACATCACCATTCCCGACTCTATTGACACATTTTGGGTGCAATTTTGCAAGTGAATTCTGAGCTTTTTACGTTTTCTCTGGTACCCGGGTAAATCGGCCAGGAAAACGTAACAAAACGTAACGGTATTTTTGGAAAATGTAAATGTAAACGTAAATATAAATAACAGAATACCCGGGTATTTCAGGTAAACGTAAATACGTTTTTGCAACACTGTATTAGACGCCTCAAATACATTGCATTCTCATTCTTTACATTGCCCCAAAAAACAGATTATGAAACAGCTTATTGGCAGTCAATAGGATCGAAGAAATATGGTATATTTTGTCTATACTAATGTATACTGTAGCTTTGCTATAAAGTACATACCTAGATAAATAGGTATTCACTGCATGGAATTAACTCAAGGGTGAAGTTTCGTTCTATTTTCCCTTGTGATTTTTAAATGGTGCTAATCCAGGCTGACGCGTCATTTGAGACTGGTTATTTGAGGGAATATGGTAGGAAGTTCTTTACATTTTGTGAACTTGCCTTACGTTCATTGAAAATGAAAACCAAGCACAATGTAAATATTTTTCTGTGAAAATTTATAAAGTAAACAAAAAAAATGAAAATTGGATGCACTGCACATCTGGGCTTAGTAGTAAATCCCTAATCTTGTTTGTGCATTAGGCATTAAGCATATAAGCTATACTCATTTTTATCCACATCTCTCTTTATAGTCCAGTGTAATGTCATGATTAGCAATAGAATCTACCGTATACCAACGGAATAAAAAAACGAAAACTTTACTTTATTTCTTTTCACATTATATTTATCACACTCACTATGGGAGAATTTGGTGCACAATTTTCTACGTCATGTTATTCACCACAATACAGTAATGCATTATATTGTGCAGTCAGATCAGTATAACACATGTGTTTTCACTTGCAGTTTTACCTACCCATTCTATTTTTAGCTGTTCAATTGATCAATTGAAGCAAGCATAGTCGTTAAAACGTATTGACTTTTACTCGATAAATACGTATACTCGAGTACAGAGTAAATACGTTTACGTTTCCTCTGAAAACAGTTCTGGTACTCGCTGTTATGTATACTTTTTGAAAGTACTCGTGTACAGAAAACGTATTTTAGATCGTCTTTTATATAGATTTTTAAAGTCATAAAAGGGGAAAAGGGAGAAAATGTGCTAAAAATATGGGAAAGTAGTCGAAAATGGGTATAGAATCGAATATATAGTCAAAAATTGCGTAAAAAAGACAAAAAGTGATGAAAATGAATGATTTTGAGCGACATTTCTCGAAAATTTAGGTGGCATTTTTCAAAAGTGCTCAAGTTTACGTTTCCTGCAGGGAAAGGTACGTTTACTCACGTTTACTCATGAGTAAAAGTAAAAAAAAATGTACTTTACGTTTTCTGTACTCAAGGGGTGAGTAAAAAATAAATACTTAGTTTACATATACTTTGAAAAAAGTTCAGTACTTTTAACAACTCTGGAAGCAAGAGAGATGTTTGAATAAAGAGCAAATAAATACTGCATGACTGCACACTTTGTATAGAATGTTATCACACTCTTATAATTACAGTCATTAACAAATTAAAACTGAATGGTATAGGAACATCAACAGGGTTAAAGTACATTATTTTTACCAATAAATTGACAAAATTTTTGCACCAAAGTCACTCACAACTAGGGTGTCAAAACAATTTTTTTACGGAAAACGAAAACGGAACCGGAAAATTTTTTTCAGCGGCCGGAAAACGGAAAAAAAATTGCACTTGGCGGAAAACGGAAACGGAAAAAAAATTTCAGCAGTCGGAAAACAGAAAAAGAGGCCGGAAAAACGGAAACGGAAACATCAAATTTGCACGGAAATGGAAAAACTTGCTGAAATTTTGCTGGAAAACAAATAAAATTTGCTGAAATTTTGCTGGAAGTGGAAAAAATTTGCAGTAATTTTGCTGGAAACAGAATTTTTTTTACATAATTGACAATCTGCATGAATTTTTACCAGTTTGGCTGATCAGATCTGATCAGGCTGGCGGAAAACGGAACGGAAAACAAAAAAAATTAGCCTGCGGAAAACGGAAACGGAAAACGGAAATTTGACACCCTACTCACAACGAGAGAAATGCAAAGCAATGCAATGCAACATTCCTTTTTCAGATGAGATTTTCTAGAACGGTTACAATCTTATGTGTAGAATATCAAATATGATCGAATATTGAATTTTTTCATTGAATGCTCACGTAGTATCGATATCGAGTTTCACAAAAAATACACAAGATATGTCAGTACACCATAAAGTTATGTGTAAAATTAACCTCATAAATGGCTCATAAATAAATAATAAACCTTATATTTGATTAGCTAAGCTAATGCATTTTTCTTATTCTTTGATTACGGAATATTCAATATTTCGTTTATTATTCCAATAGGTTATGGTAGATGTCCACGAAACGTGTCCACTATAATAAAGCCTACATTTTTCTATGTCAGTATTGGTTTCTCAGCCGTGCAGAATGTTGTGCTTTCGTTGGTGAAAACGACCCAGTTTACTTTTATGATCTTCTGATTTTCAAGGTGATTTAACGGATCAATAATTTTGTGTTTCAATAGAAAGTGTCCATGGGAATGATGTAACAGTGGTGTCGCGGTCACTTTTTTTCTCGTGAAAAGCTGTCTCTGAAAAAAATAAATAAAAAGCATGGCACTTTGTCCTGCAATAAAGGTTTGTTGGCGTAAACAGCTTTTGAATGGACTAAATGTTTTTTTGGACAGTGTTCAACTGCAAAAAAGACTGTCGAAAACGGACAGACAGTCCTGCGTTTTATGTTTCGAAATGATGTGCTTGTGACTTTTCATGCGGTAATTTTTTTGCACTTTTTTGTCTATTACTAGGAAATCATTTTTGCTTCTTGCTCTGATATTTTGCAAAATGTCACCGATAAAACCGTCAAAATAAGGATAAAATGACACCATTCTTCTGTATCAATTTTTGATGTCGATGAACTTGCTCAAAATTCTCGATCACTGGTATATGGATCGAATTTTTATTTCATAAAACTGAGTTCGCAAAAACGCGACATGTCTTTTTTATATTTAAAAGTTTGTTACGCTTTTGATGACCCATTTTCGTTACTCCTTCGATGCATTTTATTTCTTTTGCTTTTCATACATTTTCCGAGTTTATTTTGCGTTCTGACGAATTTTTTGGCACTTCACCAACATATTTTCTATTCATAGTGAAATAACTTTCTACAAATCCTTCAGACAGCTGAACTATCATATTGACAGCTTCCAACTAAACTTTTATTATTAAACTCTAATTTCAAATTTAAAATGAACCATTTTCATACAAAATGCAATGGGTACTAAGATTTTGGCATCATTTACGCACTCTGTGATAATCTATGTTTTTTTTGTTACATTGATTTTATCAATTGGACAAATTTGTGGGCAATCGGACAATGAAACGAATGGTGAGATTGAAACGAATATTGCCTCGGGATCTGGTCAGTTTTTTAGTAATCGCATTTTATGTCGGGTTGCAACCCCCCAGACCACCCAGCTATCTATCTATCCCGGAGGCCGCTCAGCTATCTATCTATCCCGGAGGCAAAATTTTGGGCTACTACCCCCTAGACCCCCCCCCCCCCAAATCGCCCAGCTATCTACCTATCTGGAGCGATTTTGAGCGAAAATTGGTGTAGTTTCGCAAACCCGCTCATTTTCGCTCAAAATCGCCATTTTTCATACCTTTTAATAGATTTTCACTTCCAAAATCATGGTTCTGGTTCCTATTTGCCTATTTTCAGCTATATTTTATACCATATGCTCTTGTATACCCATTTTGAGCCATTTTACACCTACTTTCAGCGATTTTTCTCCCCTTTCTTCCTTCTATGCCCCGAAAAAGCCTATACCGTATTGGCTTGTTTTGAGTACCATGCTTGAATTGAGTGCCATGCTCGAATACAGTGCCAGGGTAACCGCCTTATGAAACAATACAGTGCCATGCTTGAATTGAGTGCCCCCCACACCCAAGCAATAGAAGCAAACATGGCGCGGGAAGCGCAGTACGTTTAAAAAACGTTAGTGCATGCGAGTGGCTTCTGTTCTGTCGCTTCTGTTGTTAAAAAATGTCCAGTCGTTGTTGTATCTGAGGCCAGACCACTTAGGATGCTAGTCGTTTGGTATGCTGCCAAAACGCTCACTTAGGATGCTGCAAGGCATCGCTTGACATGACAACTAGCTACACGTCCACGTTGTATGCCACCATAAAATCATCTCATGCTTGCTCATCAAATGCGACACTTAAGATGGATTTCATGAGCATTAAAGGTGAATTGAAATTGTTAAATATATTTTAAGCATTTTCTGGCCACTTGCCATGTTTTTTATGCTTTTTTACTTCTCAATTAAACTCACATTTTACTTCTCAATTCACTTCTAGCACAGTAATGCCTGAAATGCGGCACTACAGCATACTAACTGTGCATTTCCGCGTCATACTAAGTGACCAGCATACTAAATGATGCTTACCCGTTGTATCTAATTGACGCAGCTGTTGCAATTACATCATAATTACGCAGCTGGAATCTATATACGTACCAAAATATGTATATCGATGTTTATAATGGAATTGACATGCCTTACCAAATAATACAGTACCATGCTCGAATTGAGTGCCATGCTCGAATTGAGTGCCACTGTAAGGACGTTGTGAAAAAATACAGTGCCCGGGGTTCAAAACAAGCCGTTACGGTATATCGAACCACCACAACCCCCCCCCAAACACCCCCCCAACCCCCCCAGAAAATTTTTCAGCTATCTATCCCTCCAGAGGAGCGATTTGTTATCCATCCAACCACTCGGAGGGTCACAATTCAAGATACCCCTGCATACGAGGTTCACGCCCCCCAACCCCCCTTTCCTACCCCTGCCCAAATCCGTACACTTCATCAGTGGTTACAATCCATGTATATTATTTACACTGGTCTTGGATGAAGTCCGCAAGTTGGGAAGTAAAAAAAAACAATTTAGAAATGAGAAGTCAAAAATTAAAAGGGTCGTCTCGTCATTTGCGATTTGTCTTTAAAATTTTTACTTAGCATTTTTTCAAGAGCGAAGTCTTCACAAAAAGAGGGTCGACTAGATTGTTCAAAATAAATGACGTAAATAAATCAATCATTTTTTCCATCACTAGTTACCCCCTATGCACTTCCAGGGTGCCCCACATCGTGCACATGCACCCCGACCCGGATTCAATGCGATGACGTCGAGATAAATCTAGTTCTGCCATTCCTTACTCCCGAACTGATCGAGCTGCACCTGAAACGGGTCGATTTCGAGGGAGACATTTTGGACCCGGTTCTTTTTACCAACGCTAGTGGATTGGGACATTTGGCGCTGATCGATTGCGATTTGGAGGAGGTAAATCTGGCGAATTTTTTAGGCGTCCACTCAGGGGTTTGGTAGATCTGGACCCCCGCGGGGGTTCATATAGATAGTAAATCGCTCCTCCGGAGGGATAGATAGCTGAAAAAAATTGGGGGGGGGGGGTTCGCGGGGGTTCAATATATAGGCTTTTCCGAGGTTGTAGAAGGAAGAAAAAGGCAAAAAATTGCTAAAAGTAGGAGAAAAACAGCTAAAATTAGCTATCGGGTGGGCGCGCCAGCGCCATCCCTCGCTGCCGAGGGAGGGCGCAAGCGACCCACCCATAATATGGTCAGACACACCAAAATGCGGAAATCGCAAATTTAAAATCGCAATAACTTCGGAACGCAATGCGCTAGTGCAGAACCGACTGCACCATTAAAAAGCCCGTGTCGAAAAGTACCACCATGCAAATTTTCACATACAACGGTTGAGTTCGGAGGAAGTTATTACGGATTTTCTTTTTCAAGTAGTGTTGTTGTTCGGGTGGGCGCGCCAGCGCCATCCCTCGCTGCCGAGGGAGGGCGCAAGCGACCCACCCATAATATGGTCCGACACACCAAAATGCGGAAATCGCAAAATTGAAATCGCAATAACTTCGGAGCGCGACAAGCTACGGCAAAACAAATTATACCATTGAATAGCCCGTGTCGAAAAGTACCCCCATGCAAATTTTCAGATCAAATGGTCGAGTTGGGAGGAAGTTATTGCACATTTTCTTTTCTAGACAGTGTTGTTGTCGTTGTTCTTGTTCTTGTTCTTCTTGTTCTCCCGACAATCTTCAAACTGCAATAACTTCCTTGAAACACGACCGATTTTCATGGTTGATGGCTCATATGAAAGAGCATATGATGCCATTTCTTATTTTCGAAAAATTTTTTCACAGGCTCCGCCCACTTTGGTACGGTATCTGTTTGAAATTTTCAAACCTCAATAAATTTAAAATTTGAATACAAACGGGGCAATAAAAAAAATTTGTTGATGTGTGCCATGACTAGAGCTTTCAAATGAGCCAATTTTTGGCAATTTTGGTACAGATTTACAAAAGTTATTCAAGTTTGCTTATTTTGTGTAAAATGCGCAAACATGCCTGAACTACTGCTTGATGTGATACTGAGCATGTGACCTTGCATGCTGATTACTTTCAGTCATAAAGTTGTAGTGGTTAATGTCAAGTCAAATGTCAAGTGAAAAATCAAGTCAAATGTCAAGTTGTCTGTCAACTCATAAATGACAAGCAGTAATACAAAGTCAGAAATGCGATTGAGGCACCTATTTCGTTCCGAATTGAGGCATCTAGTTCTAGCATCTATTTTTTTAAATTTGTTCAATTTTTTTAAATTTTTTATTAAATTAAAAAAATTTTTTTAAATTTTTTCAAAACAAAATACATTTTTTAAATTAAAATTTTTTTAAAAGTTTTTTTTATAAATTTTTTTATATATATTTTTTATTTTTTAAAAAAATAAAAAAAGTGATTAAATTTTTCTTTTAAGATTAAAAAAATTGAGGCAATTGAGGCACCTAGTTCTGAATTGAGGCATCTAATTCTAGCATCTATTTTTTCAAATTTGTTCAATTTTTTCAAAAAATTTATTAAATTTTTATTTATTTTTTATTTATTTATTTTTTTAAATTTTTTTTTAAATTTTTTAAATTAAACAAACATTTTTTAAGTTTTTTTTAAAAAGTTTTTTTATTTTTTTATTTTTTATTTTTTATACTTTTTTTTAAATTAATGAAAAAAATTATAAATTATTTATAAAAAAACTTTGAATAAATTTGAATGAAACATTTGAAGAAAAAAATTTGAAAAAAATAATTAAAAAATTTAATTAAAAAATTTGAAAAACTATTTTGAAATAAAAATAAAAATATACATAAGATGGTGCCACTTTGGAGTCTATGGCACCACTCATAAAAATGGTGCCATATTGGACTCCATGGTGCCACTCGATAAAAACAGCATAAAAAAGCACTATTAACAGGGAGATAGTGATAGTGGAGATGAAGTGGAGATACCAACATTTAAGTGAAAATCCAGTCAAATGACAAGTAAAAGTCATTTTTGGTGTCAAGTGATAGTTCAATTCAAATGTCAAATTTTTGGTGTCAACTGATAATTTTCAGGTGATAATTTTCAGGTGTCAAGTCATAAATGTCAAGTGAAAACTATCAGGTGAAAATATAGCAGGTGGTTCATGTCAAGTCATTGTCAAGTGGGTAATGTCAAGTCAGAAATGTCAAGTGATAACTATAGGTTCTAAATGTCAAGTTCTTAATGTCAGTTCAAATGTCAAGTGGCAACTTTCAGGTGAACAATTTCAGATAAAAATCAAGTAATTATACTAATACAAACGAGAAATTTGTGACATTCAAGTTGAAAATATTTTGAATATTAGTATTTGGCTTCTTCTTGACTATAGATTGTCTTTCTCAGTGCCAAATTTGGCATTTGCTTGATTTGCAATAACTTATAAATTTTTTGTGCCTGTGGCCCCCAAAAAGAAGTACATCCAATAAAAAATGGCTAAAGCCAACAAAAAGTGGACGCTGCAGCCAAACATCTGTATGCTTTTGAATGCACAAAAGTGATATATCATATACCATGCCATTTTCTAATTGAGCTATCAAAAGATGTATATCAAGGCAAATGTATACAAATCTAATAATATAGGCTATCAACACAGCAAACTGCATCACAAGAAACAGTTTCACCAAACTTTTGCATGGCAGCGTGAGCTTTTTGTATCTTTAATGTTTGCAGCACTTTGACACAGCTCACACTGCCATGCAAAAGTTTGGTGAAACTGTTTCTTGTGATGCAGTTTGCTGTGTTGATAGCCTATATTATTAGATTTGTATACATTTGCCTTGATATACATCTTTTGATAGCTCAATTAGAAAATGGCATGGTATATGATATATCACTTTTGTGCATTCAAAAGCATACAGATGTTTGGCTGCAGCGTCCACTTTTTGTTGGCT